>LS549817.1:32334-47908 GCA_900490775.1 Pristionchus maxplancki
TGGTTTCATCATCAGAATCATTCATCCGCTCTTCATTCTCACTATGTTTAGCATCTTTCGAAGATGATACTTTTTGACTGACATTATCCTCTTCATCCGTGCTCTCGCCTCCCACGTTATCATTTACAACACCGTACATTTGTACACTTTGTGCTTGCGAATTTACCTGCGATTCCAGGTGACTTTCGAAATTTTCACCAATTATTTGCAGTAAGTCAGTATTCACAACATTTCTAACAAGAATTGGTTTTGATCCATCAGGCTGCTCTTTTTCACAGTGTTCAGTAGGCACGAATACTTTGATACTATCTCGATCTCTCACACGCGAGAAAGCAACGTACATTTGACCATGTGAGAATGAGGGAGTTGTCATGCACAATCCAACTCTATCCAGAGTTTGACCCTGACTCTTGTTTATCGTCATAGCGTAACAGAGTTTGACTGGAAATTGTCTTCGGTTCAACGCGATTCCGTTTTTATCTTCGTATTTCAGAACGATTCTTGGAATAAATACAGTTTTCTTGTACGGGTCATCAATTGATAAGTTTTCACATTGCAGGAGTACTGTAGGCGATTTATCATCTCTGATAATTCTTTGCAGCACCAACTTTGTTCCATTACACAGTTTATTTTTGATGTCAATGTTTCTCATTAGCATTAGAATGCATCCAACTTTCACTTTCAAATCGTGAGGTGGCAAGTCATGAATATTATTTGATTCGAGATGATCCATTGAATAAGCAGGCATTCCAGTATTATCGATCTCTTCAGGAGGAGTACTGACTCCGACAAGAGTCTCTACATCACCAGGTAACATGTCAAGAATCTCTCCATTGATTATATTGCAAATGTCATTTCTCACAGCCAGAATAGCACACTTGCTCATTAATTTTGGTTGTTTTAGTACGTTTTCTGGGAAAACGAATCGCATTAGTTCTTTCATATCTGGAAGTAACATGTCTTCCGGAATTTGAAGTAA
The DNA here is from genome assembly GCA_900490775.1 of Pristionchus maxplancki. Classification (NCBI taxonomy): domain Eukaryota; kingdom Metazoa; phylum Nematoda; class Chromadorea; order Rhabditida; family Neodiplogasteridae; genus Pristionchus; species Pristionchus maxplancki. The sequence goes on from LS549817.1 coordinate 33,314, forward strand.
ATCCTTAAAATAATTGTTTTTGCTTGTTCCGACTCCTTCGAGCCATTTACGATACAATTTCTGACCGAGTATAAGTCGCATATTTTGCAGTAGTTTGAAATGTTGGAATTGATCAAACAATTCCCAATTGTTTATTGTATACGCAGTGACATCAGTAGAGGATGGATGTTTCAGGATTGGCAGAATTTGCTTGAAATCTCCTCCAAGCAATACCACTTTATTACCAAAAGGTTTGTCTTGATTTTCTTCCGTACTAACAGCTTGCAGTGTTCTGTTCACGTGATCGATTGTATGAATGTCAGTCATTGAGATCTCGTCCCAAATGACAACTTCAGTATTTGCGAGCCTTAATCCACGACCTTTTGTAATGTTTAGATTGGGTTTAGTCATAATTGATGGATCAAGAGGAATTTTGAAAGCAGTGTGTGCAGTCAGTCCTTCAGGCAACAAAGTAGAAGCGATTCCAGTGGAAGCCACTGGTTGGATAGAGTGCCCATTAGCGATACACCAATGAATTATATAAGTATACAAGAATGTTTTTCCACATCCTCCACTTCCCGTGACCAGGAATAATCTATTTGGATCGGACGGATTTTTAATGCAATTTATTATTTTTTCAACCATTTCTGCTTGCTCGTTATTGAGTTTCCTCGCATTTTCCATGCAATATCTTTCTGATTCTGCTCTTCTTTTTTCATCTCTTTTCGCAGTTATCACTGGATCATCGACTACTTCAGGAAGTCCGTAATTTTTGTACTTTCTTCCCTTGCACTTGAGCATTGCTTTAATGTGAGCAAGTGCTTTTTGTTCTCTCTGTTCCATTGTGAAATGATTGTGTAAATCAGGATCAAGTAACATGTTTTTATATTTATTCCAGAAGTCACTGGGACTCGGAACTTGGCAATTTGCAAGAATGGTTGCAAAAAGCACCCGTGAAGCATAAGCCATATTAGTTCTTGTGCCGAGTTGCATGCATCTATCCCATTCTTCATCGTCATTCAAGTAGCCCATGCCTCGTGCGGCTGCTTCAAAACTGGTATAGACTGTTCCTGTGTTTGGATCAGTTAGAAGATCGTCATAACCGCCGTAGCCTGCTCTTTGCCGTACGAGAACATACAATCCGTACAGTTCCATGTTGGTCGGGTGCACAGGTACCATGTACGCGACATTTTTTTCAGGTTGTCTACTATTCAGAGCGTATTCTACAAATCCATCTTTGAGATCATAACGCATAACCGTATTTAGCTGTTCATATGTGAGCGTTCTCCGTGCGGCGCTCCTTGGATGTCTCATGTATGCCATGTATTGCAATAATCGTGTCTTTGACATTGCTATTCGTTGTGCAATTCTATCGTCATCTTCTCCGTCTACATACATTACGTTGTTCTCATCTTCGAGATGAACGTAGAGTGGAATTACTGAATGCGTGGATGTTGACTTTGCAAAACCCAACATGTTCCACGATGCTTCATGTTGATCTATGTATCGGGCATGTTTGTATGCATCTATTTCACTGAAATCCACTTCAGGACGTTTAGATGGATCTTTCGATTCTCGAATAGTAACACCTTTTCCGATGAGTTCACGGGGATCCTCCATTCGGAAAATTATTTCATCGAAACCTTTGTAAATATACTTGAAAATATATCTAAAATTCATAACTCCCGTGATCGCTTCAACATTAATGTGACTCTGGTATTTATGCAAAAGTGCTGGATTGTATGGGACAATATACTCATTTGTAACAGTTCGAGGTGGTTGATTGTTATTTCCTCCAAAATGAATCACTCGATTATCGTTTCTTCTTCGATATTTCGGATAATCGTCTTCGAGTACAACTGTCTCGTCTGCGAATGGTTTGGGGAACTTTTTGCGGCATTGTGCTGAAAGCCATTCTTTCCTGCAAGCCATATAGTCTTTTCCTGCGCAAGGACCATGTACGTGATGTTTTTTCACAAGTTCAAATAATGTTTTAGATTGCTCGTGATTCGGATCATCGGCAGGTAAAATTTCGGGAATTTCAGCACAGATAATTTTGTCAATTTTTTCTTTCGTATCAAGCGGTTCTTCAAGTTTTATGATCATGTGCATGTGAGGCATACCTCTCTTTTGAAATTCGATGCTGGACACAGCATATTTTACCTTTCCAAGCACTTCACGTTTGAACAGATCATCCATAAGTTCTTGCATTTTAGCATGGAAAATTCTGGCAACATCATGCGACATGTACTGCCAATCTTCGTGTTTTGATATTTTCAATGCTTCTATTTCTGGCCAATGAGGATTTCCCGTGGCAGTCAGGAATAAATCAGCTTTTCCAAATTTCCTCATCATTGCCATGCTAGAGTAGAAGCGTTTATCAAGATTCTTTTTGCTTCCTGGGAATGAATCCGGAAGTTCAATTCGAATTCCAGGACTGTAGCCCCATTTATCCAGTTTTCTTTCAATGTACTTCAACCACGATTTCTTGCTCGTGAAACGTTTATTTCTGTTTTCTTCACTTCGTTTCTTTAAATGACTAAAGTAATCACCTTCGTATTGATCATTTATGTGTAAAATGAATTCTGGAGTGAGTGGACCCCAACCGAGGAATCGATGTTCCCTTCCCTTTCGATCGTCTCGTCTATTCATAACATAGCGATACAGCTCTTTTCGAGACACAGTAGTTCTTTGTTCCTCTGTATCTTTCCTTGGATTTTTTGCCGGTTTTCTTGTCAATCTTCGATTATAGAGAGTCTCTCCTCTTGGGAAAAGGAAGGGAAACATGGCAGAGTCACGGAATGGTGCCATGTGAGGAATGTAAGTTTTCTTATTTGGTTTTTTAGGGAAAATTCTAATTCCTTTATTCAGATCACTATAGTCATAGTGTTTGTTTTTGTCGTGCATGTATATTAAAGCAATTGGTTGATCAGTTTCCGGGGCATTTAGATTACGGTCGTGTTTCGAGGTTACTCCGATTTTTTCCAAGAATTTCAATCTTACTTCATCATTCATTCTTTTTCTAGTTTCTTCAGTTTGCTCTCCTTGAGGAATGGGACCGGTTACTGCTTGGGCAAAGTTTGCAATTTTGCCAGCATCTACGTCTTTTCTTATCTGATAAGGATCAACTATGTTGATAAGAATTTCACGCGATGGCTCATTCGCCAATCTCGCTCTCTCGTGTTCTTCTTTTGTTAATTCAATTGCAGTCTTATAGAAATGATAGAACGGATGAGTTTCTACCAAAAATTGTTTGAATTCTTCACTAAAATAGTGAATCCGTTCCTTATCTGAATCAGAAAGCGTAGTATTACGATAATCTCGTTGAACAGCAGCACTTTGATTGCAAATATTCAAACAAGTAAAGTGGTTTCCAGCATATGGAGAGAGATCTATGCTGACAGGCGCCACATTGTATGGACCATTCATTTTAACTGGAATAATTCTTCCTCCTCCTTTAGGAAACTTGTTTCTCGGGAGTGATTTTGTAGCACGGAAAGCAAATGAGTGCTTTCTGTTTATTTCTGCGAGCATTCTGTATGGGCCGGGCGAAGCACAATCAAGAACTGCTTCTTTGAGTTCAAGTAATTTCTTCACGGTAATTTTTGTGAAAATTTGTTCTCCCAGATAAACATCTCCATTTTTGCAACAGATTTTTGATGTTTCATAGTGTTTATAAATGTGTGCCTTACAATGTTTGCATTCAATTTGAGATGGAAGAACGAACATCTCGGGTAGAGGATTTCCAATGTGAAATCTGTTCGTTTGAGCAGCTATTGTTCTTCTGTTTCTAATATTTGCTCGAAGATTTGTATTTCTATTGTTTACTCTCACCGCATTCAAGTACGAATGAGGCGGTTGAGGTAAAGAGCCATCAATTGTTGACTCTCGACAAACTTCGTCGACATATAACCAATTTGCATCACTTGATTCCATAAATGGTGCATTTAATAGACTTCTTTTAATCATTGTTTTTAAGGAAGCATCATCAAAGTTATATAACTTATTTCTTTGATATACAGCAAATGAACGAATTAGTCCAGTTATGAAAGCCAGAGAAGAAACTGGGTGCAAATTTGTAGGGTACACTTTTTCAATTTTACAACTCGCACGATTTCTTCCATACCAAGATGCAATTTTTTGTAACTTGGTGAATAGATTGTTTGAATTTGAATTGGCTTCTTTGTCATATATAGTACATGTCCGTTCACATATAATTGCAACACAATAATTTGTATCTCGTTTGTATGGAATAATTAACGATTTATTTCGATCCAATAGAAAACCTTCAAGAGGGCCTGTTGAATGAAATGCTTGAAGTGGAAGCACCAAAGTGTGATCTGATTTTATTGAACAAACAAAGGCGTTGAATAGTTCTTCGCTTACAGCAAAGTTCAAATCATCTAATTCTTTCACTAATTCGGAATTAAATTCTAATTTCGTATAAGGACATACTTTGCTTGTTTCAAGGGCTTCGAATTGTTGACCGAATGCTATTAGTACCTTTTCTGAGTGGATTATATCCTTGAGTAATGTCAGTCTGAATTTGTTTTCAATTTTTGAATATTCTGTTATGTCCGAATAATGAGCGCCTTCAGTAACGAAATGCAATACAAACATTAGAGATACGTACGAATTTTTAGAGTATTTTGACTTTACAGAGTTCTCAAATTCATAAACAACGTCAACTGTAGCATCATTTGTTTTTAATTCTTCAACGATCTTTAAAAGAGTAGGCTCAAATGTTCTGACTTCGTCACTTTGAGGGATGAAAATTGTCAACTTTGAAGTTGTTTCATGTTCATGAAATGTAGATAAATACCAGCTGTTTAAGTGTCGAAACGGGATAATGTACTGTTTTCCTTTTTCTCGTAAATTTTTAATTGCATCAACGTTGACATTGTCAAAAACCATTGACACAATTTCAGGCGTTATTATTTTGAAATCTGCAGTATCTTCTCTTCTTGATACTTTTTCGGAGATTAAAACATTAAGCATTTTAGTAGATATCTCTGATCTGTTCATAAAGAAACGCAGATCTTCTGTTGAAATATTAAATAAAGGGTTATCATCCACTTCTCTATGAGATGATAATCCATGCTTTCGCAGGAAATCAAATAAATTTTTATCCGCTGAGTTGCTATTATCATCAGTTGTTGGCACTGAAGATTGCAACTTTCTTTTTCGCAAAACAGGACCTTGATTACGCAACGGCGCTTCATCTTCAACAGCCAATTTGAAGAGAATAGCTAAGTGTTTCTTCAAATCCATTTTGAATTGTTTTAGATTGATATTGCGATAATCAGGATCTGAATTATCAGTTATGAAAAATTGTGCATTTATAACTGAAATAAGTGCACTGTTAATTCGATTTTCGGTAGTATCGTGTACACTTCTTGAAGGATCATATTCGAAGATGATATTAGTTTCATTAAATATTTGTTTTATAAATTCTGAAATTATAACCTTATTGTCTGTACTCGTTTCTCCATGAGCGTCAACAATGATAGCCCAATCTGTTTCATATTTGACCATCAGCCATTTATTATCCAATTTTATAGGAATATAAAATTTCCTATCTTTACTGTCTTTAATTTTCATTGAATCACTGATACTATTATTTTGTAAATAATGTTCAAATAAAATAGTTTGAAGTGCGATAGATTTACCACTTTTATCAAGTGTCATACATGCGGATAGTGCCGCATCAACAACGACTGCATTAAGTTCAACTTCTTCATCTAATAACTTCAAGTCTTCATTTTCTAACTTTATAGCACGCGTCTTCTGAGAGATTGCAGGAAAACGCCTCCCTTGAGGAACCAGGAGCCGAAAGTTTGAGCTTTGACTATGGCAATTTTTTGTTAGACTATATTGGCGACGAGAAATTTTTGAGTCACAATTTTTTGTCCCAAAACCGGGTTTTAGACATTTTCCGGTTCTGGGGCCGGCTATGTCATATCTCAACTCCCAGACAAGCTAGGAGGCTGTACCCGGGCTCAAAAAATGCGGAAAAATATTCTGAACAACTTTGCTGTTGACAGGAAACCAAATGGAGAAATATTTCAATTCGAAAATTTCGAAAAACCATTTTCAGAATCAGAAAATAAATTCTACTGGTCCGGGGACCCCCCCATTCCTTGTGAGTGGGATGCAGATTCGGAATCCCCATACTTGTATTAGTTTGTAAAAAATTTGACCCGAGGTCCTAGGCCGTGAAAATCGACCTTCCGGACCCGAAAACCACCTCGGAATCACGATTTTTCTGAAAATATCAAAGTTTGAAGGCGCAGATATTTCCAATTTTAGCTTCAATATGGGTGTAATCGATGGGAAAATAAGTCATGGGATGTGGAAAATGTTTCCTGAAAGTTTGAGACCGATTGCTAAATTTTTTTGAAATTTCATTTTTTTCGAGTTTTTGCTCCGAAAATCGAAAATTTCGTCAAAAAATTTTTTTCGTCGGATTTGTTCCAAACATTTAATTTATGTTTTTAACTACCAAATAATAAGTTCTAAGTCGATTTCACCTATATGGAAGCTAAAATTGGAAATATCTGCGCATTCAAACTTTGATATTTTCAGAAAAATCGTGATTCCGAGGTGGTTTTCGGGTCCGGAAGGTCGATTTTCACGGCCTAGGCCCTCGGGTCAAATTTTTTACAAACTAATACAAGTATGGGGATTCCGAATTTGCATCCCACTCACAAGGAATGGGGGGGTCCCCGGACCAGTAGAATTTATTTTCTGATTCTGAAAATGGTTTTTCGAAATTATCGAATTGAAATATTTCTCCATTTTGTTTGCAGTCAACAGCAAAGTTGTTCAGAATATTTTTCCGCATTTTTTGAGCCCGGGTACAGCCTCCTAGCTTGTCTGGGAGTTGAGATATGACATAGCCGGCCCCAGAGCCGGAAAATGTCTAAAACCCGGTTTTGGGACAAATAATTGTGACTCAAAAATTTCTCGTCGCCAATATAGTCTAACAAAAAATTGCCATAGTCAAAGCTCAAACTTTCGGCTCCTGGTTCCTCAAGGTCATGCAATCTCTCAGAAGACGCGTGATAGGAGAATTAAAGTGATTTGTTTCATCTTCTGGATGTATAACTGTATCGATTTCCATTACTGTCTCTATTATTTTAGAATTGGCAATTTCTTCACCTTTGATTTTTCGAACAAGATCTTTACAGAAAATGTCATATTTGAAAATTTGGCTGCTCTCATCCTGTGATGATTCTTTTGAGAATACTTCACAAAAGTTAAGTAGTAGCATCTGCTCTTTGAAAAAATCTCCAGAGGGTGCACAGTTTCCATCGTTAATATAATATCTCATCTCCTCCTCACAATCTTCAAATAGAAGTTTGGCTGCACTCTCGACGATCTTTTTAATCCAATCGTATGTGGTAGGTGCAGTTAGTTTTCTTGTGATACAAATATGGCATTGCATAGTTTCAGGAGAAAGTAAAAACACCATACACTGATCAATTTTTTTCCCCTTCATTTTCATTACTGGGAATATTACCCGTTCTACTTTTACGGGAAACGTGATATTATGGAAATATTTGGAACAGTTTTCTTTTTTCAATTTAATAGTCTTATTCATTAAACTGCATTTTGCAACTAATGTAGATGAGTTTGAAAAAAAATTGAGAACTTGATCAATGTGAGCAACTGTTAAAATTTTTGTTCCTGACTCAATTCGATCTACGATTGCATCCTTATCATCACATAATTTCTCTTTAACTATCACTACTGATTGATCAGTGCGATTGGTGATATTAGAAACAACAGAAGTAGATCGTGATCGAGCAGCTCTTGATCCAATATCACTATTATCTGAGAACAATTCAGGGGAATTCATTCGAGAACGGTGTTCTGATGTTTTCTGCTCGCTTTCTTTTGCATTCTGAAACTCCTTTTCCATTGCAGTTAATATTTCTTTGTCATTAGTTCTGTTCACAACATAAATTGACCGGGTAGATCTATTAGAGGTTATTGAAGAACCGCGAGACTCTCTTTTGCTTTGCGGAGAACAAGATCGCATAGCTTCAGTTGCTACAGAATTTTCTCTTGATATATGAGTACTTGTTTCGAACGTTTTAATAATAGATTCTTGATATTTGCTCATTTCTGATAAGTCGCAAGATGTCACAGAATTAACAAAATTTTCAGTACATCGAATTAGTGCAATTACTGATTTTTCGCTATACGATTCATCCATTTGAGTGTCATCATGTTGCATTGTTGAGATCTTCACAGTTTGAGATAGATTCTCGTTATAGAATATAATGTCAATAATTTTTCGTATTCTTTCCACTGCAACATCGGTTTGTTTAGCATCGATCTTTTTTATCACGTAGTGAATAATTATTGTATTTGTTGATTTAGTGTATGCAAGAAGGAAACAATGGCCTACATTTTTCCTATTTAGCTTGAAAAACGGAAACACGATTTTCTCTGTATTTGCATTCATTCCAGATAAGTTTTCTGCTAAGTTTTCCACGGTTAATTTTAGTCTACCATCAAATACTGCAGTATTTGCAACAGAAGTTTTTTCAGAAGATATAATAATTTCAAGAGATTCATTCACAAAATCTACTGAAACTGTCTTCATAGTCTTCCATAATGCAATAAGATCAGGTGATGCTATCTTTTCCATTTTTAATGATTCTTCTGGTTCAATATTATTTAATGGCAAATCACCTTTTTCGTCTTCAGCAACGGATACCATAGGAGTATTTGACCTGGACCTTCGACTTGACGATTTGGGAACTGCAAATATAACATTGTCATTTGGTTTTTTCAAGTTTTTTCGCTGCTTCTTTACAGGAGTTTGAATTGAAACATTCTCAGAGAATAATTTATTTAAGCTATTTTCTGGAATGTTATTCGTATTTTCAGTACGCATAGGAGTAACTGATCTATTTCTCTTTTTGGGAGTCTTTGGAATAACGAACTGAATTTTGTCTGATTCATTTTCAACTGTTGTAATAGGTAAGACAGTAGTATCAGAATGAGTTGATATTTCTTTTATCTTTTTGAGAAGCCATTGATTTGCTTCTGGTAGATCTCGTTTTCTTATTTCTTTAAGATCTCTATGATCAGCAATTCTGCCATCTTCCAATTGAATGTTTACACAAACTGAATCCTGCAGGATTGTCATCAATAGCTCTCGTTGCTCAGTCATATTAATTTCCTTTGGGAGCTCATATTCGCCCAGATAATAAAACGTATGTAAACATACAAAAATTCCACAATTATACGGATCGCGTTGTTCCATAGTATGATTTCTAGGATTTACTATAAAAGTGAGTTCAGGCTTGCCTTGCCTATCAGATTCATCTCTTAAATCATCCCATATATTTTTAATTTTATCGCGTTCTTCATCGGCTAAATCATGGAATAAAGAATCGAAAAGAATAGCCATTTCTGTTTTGGTTTCAAAAATACAAAGCTTCCAATGATTAAGGTTGCAGTACGGGAGAATAACATTTTCGTACATGTACACATTTTCTTTTGACATTATTCTTCCACGATTCTCTCTTTGAAAAATTTCAGAGAGTACAGGCAGCACACTTTTTACACATCCCCTTCTCATTCTTGCATCTGTACTTAAAAACATTCTAGGATCGTAAAATGTACACATGTATGCGTTAATCACGTCATCGTCCACCCAACGCGTTCCATTTAGAGTTAGATAACTTTTTATGGAAATTGTAAATGGTGCAACTTCGTTACCTTCTTCATCATAAAACTTCCTTCGATAAATATCATCGTCGTCTTCTATGACTATTGGATTGTCGTAATCATTGAGGAATTGATCATTGTGATTATTGATGGATGTTTGAGAAAACTTTTCCATAATTTCTGCTTTTACCAAGGAAGGATCATATTTATGCTGAATTTCAGAAGGTGATGTATTTGTTTTCACCGGTTCAGTTGCATCATCAATTGAAGCTGTTGCAGCGTTAGAGGTAGGAGTATGTTGCACAATCGAATTAGTTACTTCAGATGTTGATGTTGTCTTATTTTGATTCAAAATGGACTCTTCTTTCTCAATCACATTCATGTTAGGCTCCTTTATCTCTTTTGAAGGAAACACTGTACTATTTAGATGCTGTCTATACGACTTAATATCCATCTTTTTGTTCGAGAGTTTTCCATCTCTTAATATTTCTTCGAAAAATCGGATAGTGTATAATGGGCATTCGTGCAATTGAGTTGTTATTACAGATTGTTCTACTTTCCATTTGATGTCACTGAATGTAATAGGAATTTTGAACATTTTGAGGATATATTTGACTACAGATTTAATAGACTTTAGCTCATATTTCTTAAAAGGATATGCGCTGCAAATAGAAATTTCATTGAAGCTGGGGATGCACAGTGCAAGAAGCATTTTTGCATTATTTTCACCGTAACAGACTGGAACAAAGACATAATCTTTATCCAGTTTGTGGATGGAAGCTTTATGATATTCAGAAAACCAATCATAAGCATTTAATTCCTTCAGTTGATGATTATTCTGTTTGAGGTTCGAGAAAAAGATGGATGCATCACATTTGAATACTATACTACTTTGAGTATACTTGTTCATTATATGTTTCAAACAATAATCGACAATTTCTGGAGACAGTGGATTTGGACCCAACTTTGTTGGACTATGAGTGACTATTGAATCATCTGTATTACCATTGTCACAATCAGCATGTGTATTATAAGGGCGAGCAGCATTTTCTCTCGCAATAGTATTTTCTTCTTCATTTTGAATTAAAATATCTGATACTTGTTTAGAAGTCGGGATTTCCTTAACTGATATCTTTGATATATTTTTGAGTACTCGAGCAGATGCGTTTTTTTTAGCTGCAGCAATTTTTGGTACAGGCATAGCTGGTCTTACAGTGTTTACTCTCTCCCGGAAAATATTATGCTGTAATTCGTGATCTAAAAGACCAACTGTGTATTCTACAGGAATTAATCGCTGTTGATGCTCATCAAATTTCACTAATAATTCAGCAATTTCGCGTCTCGAATGAATGGGATCTATATTTATAATGTCTTCGTTAGTTAGAATATGATTTAAAAAATGAAGAGCAAACAATCCACAACTTGTTGCATCCGTTTGAATCGGCACATGGACTATCTCTCTCGCCCAACCAGATAAATCAAGTTTGAGGACAACAGCATTGATTTTAAGCATAATTTCATCAATTCTATGTTTGACAATTCTGTTTTGAATATGCTTATTCTGAAGAGAGTCGAAAATACGAATCTTCTTTGTTTGTAAATTCATTTCAATAATCCAAAAGTGAACTTGTTCTCTTATAGGAATCACGACTTTAGTGTAATTAGTTCCTTGAATGAGATTTGCGAAAGCATGTTCAAAAATATCATTATTATCTGGAAATTGAATAGGCTCATTAATGTGCATCAATAACTGCCCAGTCCACGCAGAACGTATCAGTAGAATATCATTGCTTTCGGAACAGTTCATAAGAAAAGTGCAAACTTTATCAAACGTCGCCGTTTCAAGCATGATACCAGGATTAAGTATTTCTCTTTTCAACATCTCAGCATTATCATTCCCTGCATTTGGGGCTGCAACATCAGCCTTTCTTTTATCATTAGATTTCCAGTATTTCAACCCAGTGAGAGTTGTGAAGAGATGTGTCCTCTGATCCATAACATCAACTCTATGTTTGTTGTAGCACTCATTAAAAATAGCACATTTCGCATTGTTTAGCATGTGAAAAACTGAAATATTGTCTTCCTTCTCGTTTGCAACATTTTCAAAGCAATATTCAATATTTAGTGCTCTTGTCAAACAGATTTTCAGCAGTTTCTCGTGAACTTTTTTCACTTTGTTCATATGAGTGTCATTGAGAACAGTCTTTCCTTTTCCAGAATCGAGAATAATAGTTTTACCATTGAAGACGTTCGTTAAAAAACATAAGAAATGATTTCCAGAATGAGCAGGAGTAAGAATAGTGTCAGTCATACATTCCAAGTCAATTTCTGTCGATACTTCTTCTGGATTTTCATTTCCATTCCAAATCATATCATACGCAGTAAGAGAAGTAACCGAAATAACTCTAGAATCAACTTGAGAATTGGCTTTCTTACTACAATTCTTTAGATAATTTTCAATAATTGAATTTGACAGTATTTTTGTGCTAGGAAGAAGGAGTGCAGCGTATTCTGAAGTTTCTTCCATAATTTCAATTCTTATATCATCAATGGATCCTGCGATTGATAAGAGATAAGTTCCTTGGTAAAGATAATTTTTAATGAACAATGCAACATAAAATCCACAGCTATCATTATCAGATTGTTGTGCGACAACTGGCTTGCAGATTGTAGTGCTTTTTCTATGGAAATATTGCACAATTATTGAAACGATCTTCTCTACTTTCTCATAGTCTTTAGGATTACTTGACTCTTTGCTGTCTAAGATAGCTATCGTTTCTTCAGCGAAAATTGCGCAAATAAAATGATTTCTTACAGAATCTCGAATAAGAAATATAATCCTATCACCAGTTTTGAATTTTATATTCGGTAAATAGTCCTCCACAATACTTTCAGTAATTACGAAGTTATTATCTCTGTTCAGCATAAGTTCGAATTTAGAGTAAGCTTGTGTAGTGATAAGATGAATATCAGAATGTATACTATCTTTTACAAGTGATGCAACAAATAAATCGAGTTGAACATCAAACAACTGTTTCATAGATGTCACCTCAGAAACTCCACCGGCTCGGTGAACAGGAGATGTGGTATAATCAAGAATCAACGAATTTGAAACATTGTAACTTTCAATTGATACTTTAATTTTTTTAGGATCCAATTGATCACAATTACTATGAAATGAAGCAACTAAAGCATTATTTCCATCGGCGATATTCTTAGGCAGCACAATTTGTTCATTTTCCATTTTAGATTCATGTATTCTGAGAATCTGGTTTGTCATCAAATGAATGTGATCCTTTTTTCCACAATTTGCAAGTAATTTAATATTTCCATCGGCGATATTCTTAGGCAGCACAACTTTTTCATTTTCCATCATAGATTCACGTTTTCCGAGTATCTGTTCTGTCATCAAATGAATGAGCTCCTTTTCTCCACAATTTGCAGTTAGTTTGGTTTTGTTATTATTTCCATCTTCATTGTCATTATTTTTTTCCATTGCCATTAGTCCAACTTTCATATCTTCATTTCGCTGTCCACATTTATCAACATTATTATTCACAGAAGGCATATTCACAGGAATAACATTTACAGAGAGAAATGGTACAGCAAGATGGTCAGGAAAGCCCAAAGGCTCCGTCATCCCATCTTGTAGGGTGTCACCCGGGTCGAAACCCGAGGAAAGAAGAGCGTGGAGATGCTTAGCGGGCATACCTGCAATGACAATCATTAGCTAGGTCGACGGCACAAATGCGCGATAAACGAACAATAGGAATACACGCGACGTCAACAATAATATTGAATGGACTTCATACACACATTTAGTGAAGATTCATCTATGGTTTTAGAATAAAAGTTTAGAAGATAAGATTGATCAAAACAAAATCTCTTCTAAAACCATAGATAACATCATTCAAGAATGTGTATATGAATTGTAAAATATAAAGGAACACTTGATCGAGAAAGAAGCCAAGGAATTACAGTTTGCAATTCTTCGTTATTTACTTTGCGTATTTCTAAATTATTCACAATAAGCCATGATCATTTTATTGAAGCAAGCAAGAATGCAATTATTCGCATTCATTTTCCGGTCACAACGTAATCGAACTTGAACAATCTAGTATAACTATCCAAGTTTGATTAAGTTGTTTTAAAAACACAGCGAATAATTCCACTAAAAATTAACTTCAATATTGTGGTGTGACTCATTGAGATAATGAAGAAAAATTCAAAGAACATTGGAAGAATTGCAAACGTAATAGATTACAGAATCTCGATCAAGTGTTCCGCTCAACAAACTAAACAAAAGATTATAAAGACTGAAAGTAAAGTAATAATTTGTTATTGAATTTCTCATCAACAGCTGTCAAAACAATAGAGGTAAAATAGTCCATTTCAGCATTTCTGCAATGATTCGATGAATCATAACTTTTTAAAAGAACTTTTTGGGATAACTTATCGCATTCCTTTCATAGTAAACAACATAATTGTGCAATTTCATTAGAGATAACAAAGGTTAATGTATACACCGGGAGTCAATGTAAGGGTTCATTATTTATTAAACGAAATGTATGCAGTGTATAAAAATGACATTTATTTCACACACAGGGGCAGTTAATTTTTAAACATATGTTGATGACTTTGCAATGGCTCGCGTCGATGACTCGATTGAGCGCAACCAATGAGATTGTAGGACAACTCTGCCAGTGCAGTGAGGCCGCATCTCATTGTTGCGCCCTGCTTGCAGTCACCGATCACGAAACATCACTATTGAACAAAGGAGGATACGCAATTGTTCGCGTCGATGACTCGATTGAGCGCAACCAATGAGATTGTAGGACAACTCTGCCAGTGCAGTGAGGCCGCATCTCATTGTTACGCCCTGCTTGCAGTCACCGATCACGAAACATCACTACTGAATAAAGGAGGATA
>LS549817.1:61774-78080 GCA_900490775.1 Pristionchus maxplancki
TACCTAGCCGGTGTCTTAAATAACCTTCTAATGATCACCGATATTCGTCATTCTGATGATACTTTGCAAATGATTCAAGTTGGTATTTGATATTGGCTCGACGTGGAGAACGCAAAATGTCTAGTGACAAATGTCTGTGATCAGTCGCGCCATTATGTCGATCGATTCTTTGAAACACGTCGTGATTGTAATTGTGAGCATCATTTTGGATTTGTTTCGTTGCTTGTTTTCTGTTTGACTATCATTCTCATCATGCATCAGCATCGCAAATCAGATACTCGAGGAAGGTGCTTGTTAGCGGATAAGGTTAGTTGCTTTTCTACTTTGTATCACAGTCTTTTTGAAGACTGTTACCACTAGTATGTGAGATTCATGATTTATCCGCAACACATCTCAGCACCTCGAGAACAGATACCCGAGGAAGGTGCACATCTCCTTGGCAGGTAGTCTCTTCATCTTCATCTCGCAATGGATTTGACCAGCAGTGAGATGGTTCACCGTCTTCTGTTCGGCGTTGAAATAACACTTGGTGATGGCGCGGTAGTGCGTGTCCTGTGATTTACGTGGTTATTAAATTGTAACCCTTAGAATACTAGACTCATTATCTATCTTCTCGCAGCGTCACGTATTTATATTACAATCTTGAGGTGGGTGCAACAAAATAACTGATACCTTGACGACCTTCCTCATCGAGGTTTGAATTCGGCTGGCGATGTCTGTGGACAAATGGGCATCGGAGAGGCTGAAGAGCAAGTTATCGAAAATTATAAATACATTGGTTTACCTCGTCGGTTCATAGTCGAACGTGCAGTAGAGCCGTCCTTTCGGCACTTTTGCGTCGTTCGACGTGCAGTTAGCGGAGTGCTTGCTTCCGTTGGCGTTCAGTAAAACAGCCTGGAGAAATATTATGATTTTTGCACAAGGAAAATGTAACAAATGCAAGATTGTGCGAAATTACGAACCTCATTGCACACTTCGAGCGTCTGGAAAGACATCCTCGTAATGGTGGAGGGTCTGAATGATTCCCTTTCATGAGCTAAGCGGTGTCTTTGATGCCGAGGAAAGCCAGAAAGAACTCACTGCATGGTCAGTCTGCAGCGAACGCCAGCTTGATTCTGCCTTTCGTCATTCGTCGCCCCACACACAACCTGGTAAATGTATCCTCGAGCCTGGGCTATGCGGCTCACAGTGTCCAAGACCAGGTTGTTGCTGCAGCGATGTGATGTCGGAGACCATTTCGAAAAGGGTTAAGAAATAATCACAAACCTCGCTGAGTACAGCGTGATATTGCATCTGACATCCCCCAACGGCAGTTCTGTGTGCACTTTCTTGTCGTTGTAGGCGACATTGGAGATCAGGGCGTACTCCTTCCCGGCTCCGGCAGTCAATCCTTCCAGGATATCCGTAGCTACTGATCTAGCTGCGCCGATGCGGCCCAGGCAGATGTAAGTGATGTTAGAGAAAGCAAACGCACATTACGCCTTCGAGAACTGCAAGTCACAGGTTTTGCTACACGGCCTCATATCATTATGGCTAGAACAGAGACTTGCAAATACACAATGACGTTTGATCTCATAGGGATAGGGGTGGATCGAAGTCGATACTTACTCGGACAGGTACTCTGCCGCTGCAGGACAGGCGAAGAAAGAGGCGGCGAGGAGCGAAGGAAGCAACATCATTTCGAAAATGATACTCCAACCTCAACCTGTCGCCTTTTGTTGCGTAGAAAAGGTCATGAGGTAATTGCAAATTCCGGTCCGTGGAATGTTCGGCTGAAGCGATCCAGTAGGAATCCGCGCTTTATTCACAGAAACATTGATGGGGTTTCAGATTTCAAAGATTTCAATATTGCCTGAAAACCGAGGTTGATTTTACCTTCTAGTCTGTAAAGTTTATCGTGAAAAAATAAAAAATTCGAGGTCAAGAGCACTAGATAATCTTGCTGAAGCGCATTCCGTCTTGAAAATATCAATTTATCGTGCACGAAAAATACCCAATGCATTTCACAAATTTCGATGAGTAAATAACAATAAACCTATGTGAAGTCGACTTGCAAGGAGAGGCTAAGGATACAGGGTAAATCACAATCTTCACTCGATCGAGAAAGGAAAGAATTCTGCGGAAAGATCAGAGATGATCAGCATGAAGCGGGGTTTGGTTGCCGAATGATGAGACGAAATAGACAATGAGAATAGAGAGGAGAGGTGGTCGAACAAGAGATATGGATGCTTAAGCCAACGGAAAATAGTCAATGGGTGAGGGAAAGCTAAGCTCGGCGAAATCGCTACGCTTTAGTATAAAATACCCGACGCTCGCTCGAGCTGGAAGTTCAAATATTATGCGCTCCGAGTATATAACAAATTGCGGCTAGTGAGTGCGAAAGGAAAGGGCAGGGACCGGCATGGATTCCATGGATATCAGGGGCATTTGGTACCAGTACGGAATGCTGGAGCATTGGAAGAAATGGCGCACGCCAACTGCGCCAGCAACACAGGAATCACGCCAGTGGCTTCGTCGTGTCGTAGATGGAAGGCGCGCGAAGAATGATGATGCCGGTTCCGGCCGCGCAGGCGACCGTGAATACGATGAGAAAGATGCGGTCCATGACGACGGAAACGTACTTCCAGTCTTCGATTACCTGAGAAAATTGCGTATATTTTTGTCCACAGGAAGAGAAATGAGAACTGGTTTCAGCGCTCATTGATACTTGTCACTGCACTGTGAAACTTATCTCTTTCTTAGAAAGCTGAAGTAAACCACTAACTAACCTGATCATCATCCTGCTGGTTCCTGAGATGATCCGCGATGTAGGCCACGCTCTCAACGGCACTCCTCACAGGGGAGGTCTCGCGCTGCATCGACGAGAGCGAGGGCTGCAAGAATGATTGTTGTTATTGTTGTTGTTTACTATATTGTGAATTCACACCGTCATAACAAGAATTATCGAAAAATACCTGCGTGGAAGCACCAGCGAACGATGCGCGGTAGTTGGGCGACAGGAGATTCATCTGAAACCATTTATTTAATTGTTTTATTCATTTCCCAACATTTTTGTTCAATATTTCGACCACTACGACCACTACAGGAGCACAATTTCAATAAATAGATACTCTAGGTAACTTCTAATGTTGCTCCCTACCTGATCCAGCAGCGCCGAGTTGCTATGATTCGCGTTGATGGAGAAAGTGGACTCCTTCTTGCGGTTCAGCTACAACAGACAGCACGTTACAACATTTAGTTACGCTTATTTCTACGTTGAAGTTCTAAGCGCGCGTTTTACATTCATCGGCTACAACACTACAGTAACGAACGCCACGAATCGTATTTAGTGTCAAAATGAATAATCGGGAACATACATCTCTCGTGGATCCATTCTGGCTCGAGGCTGGTGGTCGGTGCGCGCCTGGAGCTGCCGGTCGCTGTAAGAATAGACTTATTATTTCCGTGTTTTTCAGATACGCTTCACATATTTCATATTAGCCTAGAACCCCGAAAAGAATTCGATACAATCTCCAAATGCGCTTGTTCAACTTTAAAAATCTTCCCTTTGTCGCTGTCCCAAAAGTTACCAAAATGGAAAAACGCGATGCTCACCTTCATGAACAGGTACTTCGGAAGGAAGTCGATGAAGAACCGCTTGACCCACGGCGACATCGTGTGCGTCGTCGGCGTACGGTAGTGCACGTTCTGCGATTTTGTAATTTGCAGAAACAAGACAAGCAATGAAAAATCGACTGAGTACTGCACCATTATCCGCCTTTTAGTAAACAGCAGAAAGCCCTCACGTAATGGTAAAACTCACCAGAGTGACGACGGTGACGACGACGGACAGCGTGACCAGCACCATGGTGAAGAGGAGATACTTGCCGATGAGAGGAATGACCAGCGAGGTGGAGGGAACGATCTCGACTGCAATTTAGTTATTTTCATATTTTTTTCATTTTCGAATATGTTTCACAAGCTATGTGTAAGTACGGTTGCGACGAGACTTTAATTGAGAAGATCCGGAGATCAAAGAAATAAATGTAAGAATGAAAAAGAACTGACCAAGCAGCAAGAAGAACACAGTGAGCGAGATGAGAATGGAGATACACAGGGAGATCTTTTCTCCTCCGTCCGAAGGAAGGTAGAACACGAGGGCAGTGAGGAAACTGGAAAGGTTATTCCAGTAATTTCCAAAAAATCCAAGCTCTGGTATGACTCCACAATGCTCATCTCTCAATTTACATCGGATAATTTCAATATTTGAGTAATTTTCCCTAGAACCGTTGAAAATTCTCACCTGATGCCAACCGACGGGAAGATGAGATTCACAGTGTAGAACAACGTCTTCCGCCTCAGATGAATCTCGTAGGTGAGGTCGATGAAGGGACTCTCGCAGCAAGGGTATCTGAAAACGAGTACAGTTATTGCATCATCTATCTTTGAAAGATTTGTTAATCACCCAGATCATCTTCATAACATCTCACAATGTGCCATCGGAGTAATAAAATTCACTTGAAACATATTTGCCCTTTCCAATTTATTAGTGAACCCCTCAGTCCAAATTCTCAGGGACATCTCTCTATTGCGCTTTCGTGCTGCGTGCGTATTTTTCTCGCTCGAGGCCGCCGCTCAATCCTCGCGCAGTGACAGATGAGGCGAAGGGCCCGGGAACGAAGGCAGGCCTCCTCGTTTTCCATTGTCTCTCGCCTCTCTGACCTACTAGAGACAATGAGGAATGGGGAGACGCGCCATTCCCGGCATTCCACTCGGGTCCCTAGAGGGAGATGGGGAAGAAGGGGACGCGGCGGGCAGTAGAACACGCGCTGTGAGGCGAATTGTTGGGAGCTATTTTTGATGGAAATGACGTCACTTATGCAGATTTTCCTGGACTTTCGTTGCCCTTTCTGCAGGCGGCCTCCTATTGAACAGATTCGTCGGGGAAATCCTTTGTGCGGCTTTCAACGGATACTTCGAAGGAGACGAGTCTACGTGCGTCTACCTTAATTTGAAGGCAGACGTCAGTGACTATTTCGAGAGAAACTCAATTACACATGCAGAAAGTAGTTGAAGAGGATAGCACCTAGGCAACTTATCCCTCCAAAAGTCTATCCAAATTTGCAGAAATGAGTTTAAAAGGCAAAACACCGAGATGCTAAGATGCCAATGGATTTTAATTTCACGAGCGAATTGAATGGAATGCACTCAATCACGAGATAAGGTCGCGAACGCGCTACAAAATGAGAAAATGAAGGTTGCAAGGCGAAATTGATGCTCAACAGCGCCGGGTTTGACGATGATCCCTTCTACGCGACTCTGTTGTGCTTCATTCTCATGATTATCTCAGCGGCGTTTATCATACCAACTATCGAGGAGGACATTGAGCAATAATTATTCCAGATAGAAGCGTAACTGCCAATTTTAATAGCATTATCTAATTATACACTCGAATAAACATAATCTTACCGCTTCTCGTGTCTCTTGCCCGGCACTCCGAGAATGTCCCATTCCACGGACGGGTAGTAGTCGGAGAGGTCGATTCCTACAATATTTTTTAAATTAAAAGTAATCCACTCGGTTATGTTTCACAAATGGCCATAAATTGTAAGTTCTACTTGCTCGTTGATAATTTCTGGATGCTTTTCAAATATCACAAACCACTTCTATTTCCAACAGTTGAAAACTAGCGTTCGAAATATGAGTCGCCGTATCTTAATTTCACACACTCTCTCGACCAGTTGAGTGAGGAAAGAGTGCGTGAAATGAAAAGACGACTCGAACTTCGAGCTCTATTGGTAACCGGCACTCACCCTGATCTACGACCCACACCGTCTCGGGCACCATGCCGTGCTGCGAGTTGAACAGCTCCTTGACTTCCCTTTGTTTTGCGTCGTCCTGAAGTTGTTGTTTTGATGTTATTGTTGTTATTGTCCTAACAAACAACGAACCTTGTGCTGCAGGTCGACCTCGAGCCCTCCGTACGTCCAGGAACCTGAGCAGATTTATTATTTGAAAGGGTTTTAAAAATGAAATGTTTGTGTTGAGTTTCAGCCACTTCACTAAAAACAGTGATTTCGAGGGGAGGTAATATCAGATCGTTTTTGTACAGTTGAACATAAAATAAACTCACCAAACTTCATTTCGCACGTCTGCCCGTCGAACGGGAAGAATTCAACGTCAATTGTGCACATGCTGCAATGATTTATCTCTGTTTTCTCTATTAATTCCCTCGTCGTCGAACTCAACAGATTTTCTCTACTATGAAGAAGAAAATGTTGGACTACACATAAGGTTCTACGAGAACGAAATCAACAATCTACTATTAATAAAGCGCAGCGTCTGTCGGTCCCCTTCCCCGGGTCAAGTAAACAAGTCGCGTCGTCTATTAATTGCGATATATCATGAAATCGTAAGAGTGACGAAATCACCGCCGTAGGCGGGGAACGACGCTCTCCTGGTACCTCTTATAAATCGCCGGCGGTGCCCATTCAACCGTCCCGTTGTACATCAACTTCGCCTTGGTCATGATGGTCACTTGGTAGTTGCCGTCGGCACTGCAAATTTGGGGATTTACGCAGTTTCATTTTTGTTTTTTCCTGAAAACAGCGCTAGTTTCTTAAATGAAATTGCAAAAATTTGGCTCTAAATTCTAGTAATTTTTTCAGGAATGATTCTGAATTGAGAAATAAGAGCTCACTTATTGTACAACACAATGTCCGGCAGCCAGATGGTGTCGGACGGCACGTACAGGACCTGGAATTAATTATTAATTAATAAAAAAATATAAACAATAATAATATTTACCTCCACGCCGCCGTACTCCTCCGGGTCCCAGCGCAGCTTGTAGTCGGTCCAGCTCTGGAAAATGTATTTTATCTGGGATTTCGAAGAAATGAGGCAACAATATAACGTTCTACAAAAAAGGTCCATATTTTCTCGATTTTTTCGGTTTCAGGAGTGACAAATAAAAAAAAGAAAAGAAAAATGAAAAAAGTGTACTCACATGCTGCAACCAGACGTTGGTCGTCATGATCTGGTTCTTCTCGTGCTGCAAAATATTTAATTTACTTTTTTCCTGTCATCCTGAACCGAATTCTCATTCCACTTCAACTGTTCTGCTGTGGTTGAAGGAATTGTGAAACTCAACGCACTGTCAGTGGTCAAAAAAATAAAAACTCTCCATTGTTACTAATTTCTTCACACCTCGCAGTCCGTCAATTAGCGCCCTCACCTCCTCCTCTAATCCAATCTCTATTCGCTCTTTCGCTCTCTCACACATCTTCTAGTCATCGGACATCCATCAATCAATCATCGTCGCATCGCTGACACGTCGTCTCCCCTCCCATCCTACTACTACAGAGGGGGAATGCACAAGTTGTTTGTGACGACAGGAGGAGAACATCACTTCTATTGCAAAAGTGCGTATGAATTGAATATTTCGGATATTTTTTAATAATAAATAATAACATAATAGAAAATAATAATAATAACTGACGACATCGAGAAGCTGTGACAACTTGAGCTTGAATTTGACAACGAGCGTCTCAGTGTTGTTGTCGACAGGTCGAACGAGCTGTAATAATGATTAATTTCGGAGTATTTCGGAGTGCTCTTAATAGTTTCAAGAACAGCTAGCTTTTCTTTGCATTACAAGGAAAAGGAAGGCATTTCCAGCGAAACTTCGTTTGTATTTCCATTGAATGACTTCTTTCTTCCTCCCCTCTCGTCACAAAGCCGTGGGACTCAAATTCGAGAGGGGCGCAGGGTTTGATTTATCGTCGAAATGTTCCCTCCTCGTGCTCTCTTTCTTCTCTCAATCTCAAGAAATGCGACAATCCCCCTACTCTCCTCATCTCTTCGCCCCTCAGCCACTCAGAGAGATCAAAGACGACGGCAAAAAGAAGAAGAAGATGATTGCATGGAATTGTTTTTGCTTACAGTGTTGACTATTGTCGAGACCCATTTGTTCACTTCGAAGAATGTATATCAATAACTCAGATAACTTGTTTTGGAAAGTCAACAACGTACCTTGTTATAGTCCGACAGAAGGTCCTCAAAGAGCCGATTCGCATCTCGATTCGCCTCCACCGGATAGACAAGAAACAGCGCGCTAGTGAGAAGGATGATTGTGGACCTGCAATTGTTGCTCATCATTATATTCCACTGGAATGTGTCGGTGGTTGCGAACATGATACTAAGGCGGGTGAATTAGAAAAAATCTGTCACGTGCCCCAGAAAACAAGAATGAAGCAGCGGCATTGTTTGTGGTCACGCATGCAAGAAGTCATCTTGCGCAAGACAGATTCCTTTCTTGTTTTCCATACGGGTTTTAAACTCACAACTTGAACGGCAGATAGCCGCCCCTCGAGTGACCCGATGATCGTGTCGGTTCCGCGGCGAGAAGGCACTCGGGCACGGGAAGAGGGAGGGGAAAGTCGAGGAGAGGGTCGAGGACGGGGCTGAATATTTTTTATTGATGAAGGAAGAATGGAATCAGTTTCACATGATTTTCGAAAGAACGCTAATTCGCGTATTTCCAATAGCGTTCTGCGTTGCTTGGCCAAAAAATAGAAAAAAGATTCAAAACAAATATTTTACTCACGCTAGTCGCCGCCGCGTCGGAGCGTAAGCCTCACTCCACGCTAGTGATCTGCAATGGAACCTTTTTTGCTATTTCCGAAAGATTGCCCAATATTACACGCATTGTAATCCTGCAGCTAAGTTGGCGTCTACTCTGGTTAAATTCCAAGCCATACCTCGCCGCATTGCTGCCCCTCCTGGGCGGTCTGCCCTCCTCCTCATCTCCATCCGTCGTCCTTCTCCTTCCCCTTCCGTCCTCATCGTCGCTGACGCCGTCTGCGGACGTCCTCGAGGGACCCGCGACGCTGCCAATTAAGGGTAATTAAGAGTAATTAACGCTAATTAGACCCAGCTGTTAACTAGTGCACTCAGTTCCTCGTTGAGTACACAGTAGAGTTCGAAACACGGATAATCGTCTCTTCATTCCGCGTACTCTCTCACCGATCAGAGTGGGGGAAAGAGTGTGAGCAATGAAGAGGCTAGTGTACAGTTGAGCGGCCCAGCAGTTTTTCGCCCCGGCGTTCTTATTTCCTCTCTGCCTGCTTTTTCTCTCCCAAAAGACGGAAAATCAAATCAGGCGACCGCCCAAATCGCATGATTGTGAGCCAAAGCGCGTGTAGGCGAAAACTTTGGAGGAACGGCGTGGTTGTGGTTGGTTTTTTCCCAAAGCGGCATGTCAGAACAATGAAACCAGACATTTATCAGAGGGGAAGATGCTTTGCTTCCTGTGTGAATTGTTTCTATTTTTCAACATTTTCAATCAGCAAAAATGTTTAAAAATATGAAAATTTAACCAACCTTGCGTGTGACGACTCAATGTTGCCTCTGGGAGCAGGGGCAACGCGCCGAAGCCAGATTCCCAGCAGATCCGAAGCTGCAATCAATTAATAATTTAACAATAATTAAGTTGTTTGTGTGTTTTCAATCAGATTCAGAAAGGTAGAAATTGTGCATATTTTGTTTTCCGGAACTGAAATAGCACAGCCACGATATCCGTGAGACGGAAACAGGAGACTCACATTACCGAAATATTATCTGAATTCTGCTGCATTCGTTTTTGATAGAATCAGAATTTATTTTAGCAAAAATATATTGATTGAGAATATAAAATGTATATGAAAATAGTACCTTCGCATCAATCTCGGCTAGCAGTGGTTCGCTGAGGGTCTCCGGCTAGTTGTCGAGTTCTGAAATAGGGCAAAAAAGACATTTTCTGGGCCACGAGTCGCCGAAACTAAAATAAACCCGCAAGGTTTCGTTCGGAAGTCAGCGAACAATGCATGCAGCGGCGCGGGATAATTCGAGAGAGAACAGCGGCGAAAAAAAGAGGGAAGAAGAGAATAGGGACCACGGGTTGAGAAGATGGAATCAATTGGGAAGCTCGTCTTCCTCCTTCTTCTCTTGAGGGAGAGGCAGGGAGGGAAGTCTAGAGGGATGGAGAAAACGAGGAGTGATGTAGTGGAGAAGAGACGGGCAGAGGGAGAGGAGCAGTGAAAAATGAGCAGAACGCGAGGGAGAGAATGGAGAGAGAGGGGGTTGTCATATTTGGGCTGCCGGAGGCATCGAGAGGAGACAAAATGCCGTCACAAACAAGGAATTGCGAGGGAGGCGCTAATATTAATGCGATCATCCTTATTAGTCTGCATTGAAGAAAACCAAAAAAACGTGTGAATAGAAAAGCGTCGGATGAAAAGACAATTGGAATTCGGCAAAAGAGGCGGAAAGCTAATTTTAGTGGCCTAGGGGTTTACTGCCAGTAATAATCGGGCAGTCTAGACTTTGCGTACCTGACATTCTCCAATTTGTCCAAACGAGCCAGAAAGTGATAACGACAATCGAGTGAAAGAAGCCTCAAAAATACTCGAAAGTGCGGGGGTGAAAAGGGACAAAAAGGGGGAGGTTGATTGAGTTGTCTCGTCCAAGAAAAAAGAAGCGAAACTCTCCGGATGGCAAATGAGGGAAGAGGAAAGAAGAAGAAGGAGGAAGGCCCACAGCATTACTGGCACTGCACACTTTTCTCTTCCCACTCTCTCATTTTCCCACGCTATTTCTCCTTTTGGTCTGAGGAGGAGAAGCAGAAGAAGGGAGTAAGAGTGAGGGGCCATAAGTAATCTCGGTAAGCCCTCCTACCCCCGTCGCTCCCTCCTGCTTCAGTAGGAGTATTAGTGTGCTCCGACGGGGCTTCCCTCGGAGAAGAATCAAGCAAAAGTTGCCAGAAAAGGGGCAGATTTTAGGGACCACAAATGAATTTTGTATCAAAATAAGGGAGATTTTAAGAATAGGCCTCATGTAAACCCTAGATGAACTTAGATTCATGAATCTAGGCCCACTTTTAAAGGTCCAAAGGGACTCTTCCTGGAAGCAACGATCACAATACGCGGAATCGCGATAGCCCTATCGGATTCGGGGCTCGAAGTTCCTCTTCTTCATCCCACTTTTGAGTGACAGTCGGTCGCATGTCGAGAATGAAACAAACTCGCAAAAGAGAGGAAAGAGCTTGATACTCCTCACTCACTCTGCTCTCTCAGTGCTCTGATTGACTAGGGAATAGGCGAAATGGGGAGAGTCATTTAAGAAAGAGAGGCGGAAGGACGTTGAAAAGAGATGGGCTGGCAGTGTTTTCTGACTCTTCTCTTCGACCGCATGACCAAGTCTGAATTTGCGCGCCGGATTGCAGTGGAGATAGGCCTTTATATTCTAAAGATCTACCAAATTCGTGATTTTCTTGCTTTTACGGTTAGAAATAGGTTTAATTCAATCGCAGTCACAAGGGGAGTTCGTAGAATTGGATTGGAACAAGAGAAGACAGCGGAATGTGACGTCCGACTTCCGGTTCCCGACAAGAAAACAGGCACATCAACAATGCAACGCAATCGGTTCCGGCGCGATCTCTGATACATTGTATCTGCATTCCTCTTGATCTGAGAGATAGAGGGCGCTCCAGCACATCAGTGAACAATTATGTGAACATCTCCAATATAAAATGGCTTTTCACAGGGTTTGCGGACGATAAAATGAGGAAATGAATGTAAATGTGCAGGAAGCGAGCGATCAGATAGCGCGTGACGTGAGGACTAATGCCAGAGTAAACTTCTTGGAGTGATTTGAGCAGCCCCTCCTAGCTAGAGAGAAGGGAGGGAAAAGAGGCGCATCTTCCCCCAGCAAGCAACAGTTGTGTCATTCAGAGGCAGGGGAGACACTCCTCGTCTTGCACTGTCTCTAGCGCTCTATGACCGCTTAGAGAGCACGCGAAATGGAGAGGGTCAGACCATTCGGAGAGAGGCGGCGGGCAGGGAGGATGACTCTTTCTCAGGTATCCCGGATGTGATATACTCCCTCCCTCCCTCTCTGACTCGCCGCCTCTCAGTCCTATGCAATGCGAGATAAATCTATGACCTGTCAGGGGCACTGATCAAACTGCAAATTCTCGGGTGCTGAGCATCATGATTTTGGACGAATTCAGTACTTTCTAGGGGGTTTTACAGAAAAACCGGGTGAACACTAAAAAGGTATGGAACCTCTTGGTCGCAAATAGAGTAGTTTTGAATTTTCAAAAAGCAACAATCACTGATAACAGAGCAATAAAGCATTCAGCAGACGAGGAAGAACAGGGTAATGCTCTGACAAATTCCCCTACACTTCCTTCTCTTCAAATGATCAGGAAATAAACTGCGCCCTCGAGTCTCTGGCAATAGAATTGACGAATTTCCTTAGTGCAAAGTGCGTCAATGTAGATCGTTTCTATTGCTCGAGTATTGTGAGAATGTGGGGTAAATTATTCAGTATTCTAGACGAGTGCAAAGGACTAGGCGCGTCGGCAGAATAAAAATGCAGAATGAAGGACAAAAAGGTGTGAGAAAACAGAAGCGAGGAAATATTACTAAAATGATACAGAAAAAAGCGCGGAAACAGCAGGGATGGTGACCAATCAAGACCGCGAAGAAACTCGGGCGGAGTATTCATTGGGGAGGAAGAGAAGGGAGAAGAACTGAGAGCAGTGTGTGTCTCTCTCCCTTTCGACGATCGATGGGTGGATGCGGAAACATGCGTATTCTCCCCTCATTCTTTCCCTCCCGCTCTCTCCTTTTGCCCTGCTCTCTCGCCAGTCAGAGAATCCCCCTTCCTCCTCTTCTTTCCTCCCCCCTGCTAAGACTACTTGAACGATTACTCATCATAAGAGCTTTAGTCCTATTCTCTTCCCGCTACTGCCGAATTGCTGGAAAGTATGTGATGCTTGTGGCATTGAATTACGTATTTTGTGTATATTTTTTCGACGTTTTGACCCCAAATCGCTCAAAAATGAAGTAACAAATCCAGAAATCGCCTGAATCACGAAATAGCATGACTCAGAACCTACCAGTAGTATAGAGGAAGAACCACTCACGAGTACATGAGATGACTGAGTGATTGGGACAGGAATGAGGTGAAAAACAGGGGAAATGTGATGTCGTCAGGCCTGAGAAGAGACCACGAAGACACTTTCTGTCTACTACTATTCTGAATCGGTCTCACTCATCGATCATCGTAGCAGTAAAGGATCGGCGTGCTCATTACTTCGATCTCCGACCCGTGAAATCGTCGGACAGCCGATCGGGCGATTAGTCACTTGGTAATGAGCGCGCCGCGCCGCGATTCGCCTTTTATTATTACGATGATCGATGGATGGGAGCGGCGATCCTTCCTGCTGAGAGGATACTCAGGACACTATTGAACGATGGAATTGCAAAAAAGGAATCTATTCATGAAAACTAGGAAAATATTTCGAACATGTTGGAGCAACACAAGAGAAGTTAGTAGAGAGCGCGGAGCGCCGCGATCAGAAATTTCCCCTTCATTATTACGATGATGGATTGGTGAGAAGAGCCCACCTGGCGGGGGAGCCCTCGGCACTTGGTTGATCTCTGGTTTAGAAGGGAAATTTGATGTTGCAAAGTAAATCGGCTTTCACCAAATCCCTTTATCGTTGATACCGGGGCCCGAGTTTGAGTATTGGGTGCTCGTTGGTATACGATGAAATGGAAAGCGATTGGAGGTAAATGAGGGATTATTTTATGGTTTTCGTTTCCTTCCCTTCAGTTGACCTAAGCGAGGTATGGAAAAGCTCAGACTCTCTCGAGATCTCCTGCTCTCTCGCTCGCTCTAACAGGAAACCTCCTAGTGTAATGGACAGATCCCCTCTTCGAGGTGCGATTCGAGGGGGTCACTTGCCGCGGTGAAAAACGAGACGATTCAGAGGGTGAAAGAGGGGGAAGCAGGGTATCACAGTTCAAATGACTCGTCGTTTCAGCAATTGTTTACTCGGGGAGTCGCCGAGAAGACCATTACCTCGGTTGATAGCCTCAGCAGCGAATCGATGATGATCCTCAAAAATAGACGAAAGCAGAGGCAATCCAATGTAGAATTGCGCAAATTAATAGTTCAAAAAAGTGTTTCTTCTCATATTCTGCATATACAGATAATGAACCTTCGAAAATCTAACCATTCCAATGTTTCTGTATGTGCGTATAGCTTGATTTGTATTGCGCTTGTGCAGTTGAGGAATCGATAAAACATAACATTGCGGTGAATTACGATGTTGTTGGAGATAAACGGATCTTTCAAACATTTGGTATTTACGCAGTCCGAAATTAAATTCCTGTGTTGCGTGGATATCAGCTCCCTGGAATTTCCAATCAACCGATGGAATTTCGCGATGATGACATGTTCAGCACAAATGAATGGAAGGTATCAGGAGGATGCACAATTTGAAAATGATGTTCATTTTCCTGTTGTCTGCTTTCCTTCTGATTGTGCCGACTTCAGCCGATAACGAAAACGAGTGAGTTGGGTGCCATTCTATCCATCGTAGCTCAATTTCGCTAAAGAGCGCCTATTCACGCTTTAATGAGCAATATTTTTCTACAGCAACCAACGAAGAGCCGCTGGAAAGTCGGCAATGTTGGAAGTTGAGAAAGCTATGAGGATCAGATCAAATCAGGATAAGAAACTGGGAATTACAACCAAATGCAAGGAAAGCGTCTTCTTGGGCCATTTCAAGTGCTCGTTCGATGTTACGTACGCCAAGTCAGTCATTTTATCAATAACGACACAATTGATCTCGAAGTTTCAAGGAGGAAGTGGAAAGACATGCCGGATATCATGAACACGGTGACTCGAGTTGCCAAGGAACAACGCTATGAAATAAGCACAAGTTGCGATAACGTGCTCCATCTTTCACATTCTACCGCTGCAAGCTGTACTGCTTTCATGAAGTAAAATTTGAATCTTATTAAAGCATCAACTCTTTCGTTTAGCCCCTCGAAGTTCCTGATCATAGGAATCGAGATACCGGACATCTATAGAAAGGCAGCGAAAATGAATAGCCGAGGAAGCAGATATAGTGGAGATTGCGCCCCTCTGAGTGAGAAGGAGCTTCGATGCACCTTCGACTATACACCGAATAGGTAAACTGGTATTTATCAATACCTGTTATACGATAAAGAAAAAGGAATACTCTTCCACAGTTACACTGATGCTAAGCTGAGTAAGAAAATAGCCCGTGAGACCAAAAACGAAATTTCGTCTCTTCTCAAAAGGACGGGCGGTACGACGCATAACACCAACTGCGACTACAACACGAAGAAGAGAATTGTGAAGGGACAAGCACCAGGTTTATTTTTTTTTAAAATTATTTTTACACACTAAAAAATTTCAGGCCAAATCCACTGCGAGACGAGCATCATCGAGAAGCGCTCGTGCGGCTTAGTCAAGACACTGATGAAGCGATGCTGAAATCGTATTCAAAAGACTTATTGTGCGTCTTCAAATAAATAAATACTGAATATCGAAAATTATAAATAAGACGCCTCGGAACAGCCACTGGTCGTCACAGGATAGGTCTTACATGGGAATGATCTCAACTCACATATCCCGATCTTCACGAAAATTGGTTTGGGCACTAAGTCGACTGAGCTGATTTCAAATCCGTTTTCAAAAACTGCAACCGAGTTCGTTGAGAAAAGTTACAGTACTCCAAAAAATTTCATGGAATCGCGTTAGAGAGAGACGCGCTAGATGTAAAGAGTTCCCTCGCCCCCTCTCCCAGCAGCAGCGGTGGCCGAGTGGGTAAGAGGGATGAGTGGTATACAGGAGGGGCTGGTTCGACCCCCGGCCGGTGCAAAATATTTTTTGCTGTTTTTTCCATCAATTTTTGCAAAGTGCTAGTGACGACGGAACTCGATTTTTATCAGCACCTATGGTAGTCGACTACAAAACACTTGAAACAGAGAGACTTTTGACAATTTGGACGTCAGGTCACTCTCCACCATGGAGGCGAAATATCGCTTCATCGGAAATTCATCGGAATGACCGCACGACGAGAGGTGTTGGCATCGTTCTCCTTGGCGAACTGCTCTAGTTTCCGGAGGCGATATTTCGCCTCCATGGTGGAGAGTGACTTGACGTCCAAATTGTCCAAAGTCTCTCTGTTTCAAGTGTTTTGTAGTCGACTACCGTAGGTGCTGATAAAAATCGAGTTCTGTCGTCACTCGCACTTTGCAAAAATTCATGGAAAAAACAGCAAAAATAGATTGCACCGGCCGGGGGTCGAACCAGCCCCTCCTGTATACCACTCATCCCTCTTACCCACTCGGCCACCGCTGCTGCTGGGAGAGGGGGCGAGGGAAGTCTTTACATCTAGCGCGTCTCTCTCTAACGCGATTCCATGAAAATTTTTGGAGTACTGTAACTTTTCTCAACGAGCTCG
>LS549817.1:88286-116179 GCA_900490775.1 Pristionchus maxplancki
CGCCGCATGGTTTTCAAAAACGATACGCGCACAAAACGGCAATTACCGGGAAATTTAAATTTTGGCTACAGTCAGCCAGTTTTTTCCCTACCGTACGCTAAAATTCCGCGTAGGAGTCCATAAAAGCGTATATATTTTTAGTTTTCTCGATTTTCTGCGTATTTGTTCGGAAAATAGCGCGTTTCCGTAGCTTCAGAGGTAAATTATTATCTTTTTAGTTCAAACAAATCACTAAATAAGCCTTTTGAAAACACAATTTAAATTTAAGCAGTTGACAATACTCCGAAAATTTTGAAAATGGTGTACACCGGTGCGCAGCGTGTGCGTGAAAAAAAAATGAAATTTCTGTGTTTTTGAAAAGTATCCGCCGGTCGTTTTTGTGGAGAACATCACACCGTGTGCTTAACTAGCTTCCATTTCACCCTAATCGTAGCGTTCATTGAGGCCGTGTTACTTGTTTTTAAACTATTAATTAGAACGTGGTTTTTCAAAGGGCGCCATTGTATTTTGATTAGTGTTTTCCCAATCCGCAGGCCCGAGTTGTTCTGGAAAAGGATAGCAGTGTGTTCACTGGAACTTGCTTTATTTGAGTTGCGTTGAAAAGATAGAATACCTTATCGCTTACTAAAACAATTTTTATATTTCAATTAACGAATTACAGGCAATCGACGACGTTTGGTGCCCATGGAAGGGCTGGACCACTGGAGCGAAGACGAGAGGGGACGCCAATGCACTCCCCTCGTCTACTTTTATTCGTTAGCGCTTTTTCGTATTATTTTTTACTTGTTTATATTTCTAACTTAGCATCTAGATTGTAATTAGGTTAATGAACTTTAAAATGTTGAAATAATTGAATGAATTTGCGAGTTATGGTTGCCCCATTCCTCCCTTTTGTAATCTAGTAATTTAGATATTTTAGTACTCAATACGCCTTCTCCGTAGTTTCTCTCATTGTTTTCCGTTTGATGTAAATTTGAATAAGTCGATTACTCTTTCATTTGACCTACCATGTTTATATTACGTACATTCTAGTTATTTGCATTTTGCTTTAGTAATTTGCCTCTTTCATACCTGATCCCCACTTTGTTATTTTTGTTTTTATTTTTACTGCGTTCCATTTATCCCCCAATGCAATACTACCGCTCCTTAGTTACAGTGCCCCTCATTTTCTGTTCTGTGATATCGGTTTTGCTTTACTAATTGATAAACATTGTAAATTTCTATTATGCACAGACAACAGATCCTGTGAGATTAGTACCGTTTGTTTAATCCAACAGAAGTCAAGAAAGAAAAGAGAAAGATCTATTAATTTGCGATGTTTTGAAGGGCACGCGCATTAGTCAGAAACGAATCCCTCGGGATAAAGTCATCCTCTCAGGCTTCGCTGGTAATGTGGCTGCTAGCGCAGTCGGTAAAGCGTTTGCCTCTCAATCCTCGCCCAGAGCCCCGGCGCGAGTTCGATTCCCCCTTCCCACTTTTCTATTGCCAAGCCCCCACGAAATGCATGGGGCTTAATACTGTGAACCCATACCACCTCATAGTCCTCATTCGGCTACCTATTCTGGCCCCCTATCGGGTACTCGATAATGACAGGATATGGGGACCGGATGCGCGTATGAGTGTAATTATGGATGGAGAATCTGGACCTCTGGATTTGAACGTTGGTCTGTGACAGTTGTTTCCAGGTGTGGAAATCAAATGAGCGTCACTAAAGATGAAGGGCTTTTTGGCTCTGTGGCCATTATGCCCATTATAATCACAGAGCCGGGCTTTTAAAGCATAGATTTTTGCTTCCCTTCCGAGCTAAACTCAAGTGCACCATGCACCGTCGCGATGGGCATCGACCATTTTACAGAGATAACAACTGAGAAATATTAAGCAGTAGTAAGCAGTTCCTCCTTCCGCACTGCGAACAGTGTTCCCAGCCAGCTGGCTGTAGACAAACAGTGCACTCAACCTCTGATTCTCTCCATTCCACACACTCTCTCGTACTGTCTGACCAGATAAGAACGGTATGCCGAAGAGAGCCGCATTTATTATTCCTTGCCACTCACCGTGTTGACTGATGTTCACCTGGGCAAGAAGAACAACAATTGCGATGCATCAAACAATATTCAAACAATACAATCTGAATAAACTGACGAATTGTCTCATTGTGGTGATCATCTAGTAACCGTAATAGAACAAAGCGAACACTTCACTAAAAACCCTCTGAAGTTTGGGCCTACATTTTATGCATGCTAATCGCCAGTTGACCATGCCCAGACCCATTACTTACTTACTCCTCATGTTGTTCTGCTCCACTTCCCTCACTCCCCTCTCAATTTCGCATTGTCCCTCCTCCGATCCATGTTAGATACTGAGCAGGGAAGGTGAATCGAACCTCCTCAATCCGCGTGATCGCGCACGTCTCTAACCGGCGATAGATCATGCGATATTGAGAGAGTCGCCAGTCAGAGAAAGCGTGAGATCATGGCGAATGGAGAGAGTCCAAGAGAGACTACCGAGTAGGGCCGAGTGAGTATGACAAGGTCGCACGATCCTTTCATCCCTCTCTTCTCTTCCTCATTTCTTCCTTACTCGCTGCGCGCTCTATTTCGAACGCGTTTTGGCTCCTTTTACTAGCCTCCAGGGTTGTTTCTGCAAGATTTCCTCGGTTTGAGATCAGTTTTGGCCAATCAAATCTTGCCTCTGCTAATCACCCTAGTCATAAGGTCTGACGATCATTTTGTGGAGGCATGTCTCACTTTCCCTCGCTCACTAGCTGCAACGGACGATTACTCCTCACTGAGAGGCCTCATAAATCTGTGGCTGCACATGTTGCCGCTGGCTTACTCGCGAGAGAGGAGGGGAAGGGTCAGCTAAGCGATGTTTTAAACTCACCCGGCTGCCCCCTGGGGTCAGATCCTCTTCTTCCCCTCAGCAGATCCACTCTCTTAGTGGTCAGACGGAGCGAGAGACAAGGTAAAAGTGAGAGAGTGCTAGAGAGTAGGCGATCGCGAGAGAGCGGTAGAGAAAGAGGCGGTGAAATGCGAAACCCGAGTGGTGGGTATAGGAGAGGGTACTAGGTGGGGGAGATAGGTGAGCCAATTTGCACTGTCGATCTGACCTATTCTTCTCTCGTTTTGTTGACGGTTTGGCTCGTTTGAGTTCATTTTCGCACATTCTTTTCACTTTTCGTGATTCCTGCCATCAAGGCCGCTGTTTCTCAACCCCACTGATCTCGATTGAATCTCTGCTTGTGATTTACTGCCCTCCGACCGAAGCGAAGTGTCCCACTTCACCTCTCTCGGCATTAAACTCCCCCTCTCATCTCCTCTCATTGACTGATTATGTTGTCTCTCTCCACCTAATTTCTGCCGTTTTACGAGCTTTCAAGCGCCGATTCGCACTCCTATTATTACGATGGACAATGACTCTCCCGATTTCGAATGCTCTCTCGCCAGCTCTGACCGGTGAGAGAGCGTGCGAAATGGAGAGAGCTCGTTTCATCATTTTCTTTTTCCACTGGCTCTTTTGTTATCAGCTTGCTGTCTGTTACACAGCAACCGGGGCGATTTCTCTTGCCACTAGTAATTGGAGCTACTCTCTCTTTCTCTGATTCTCTCGATATCGCACGCTATCTCGCTTGCTCTGATCGAGAGATTGTCTGGGAGGATAGAATCAGTGTTCACACAGCAACGGCGAGGTGTTAGGCGATTCGCTGTTATTGCTTTTTATTGCATTATTTAGACATCGGTCTCAAGAAGCGGTGGTAAAAGGCGCGCGTAATAATGCCAGGTGATATTCCATCATTACATCTATTATTGTGTCTCTGCGTCATAAAAAAAAAACGTAATCGCTCACAATTTATGCATAATAAGCCGCCAATAATTATCGCTCCGGCAGATCTTTTTTCCTCTTTCGTCCTTCCAATCCCTGTTCCCTCTCCAATCCACTCGGTCTCTAACTCCCCGATCCTCTCGAATTCCTACAATTCGACTCTCCCATTTCGACACGCTCTCTCGCCGATCAGGGCAGCGAGAGAGTGCGTGAAATGGAGAGAGCAGTCGATTTCCGCCTCTCGAATCGTTGCTCTTCACGCTCCATTGCCTTCGATTTCGTGTAGGGACGATTCGTTCCCGCAACCGTTACTCAATACGCAGTATTTTGCGCGAGTTTAACCAATTTTTGGGGTATTGCAGTGGATTACGCATTGCTAAATCTAATCTGTGAGTTCTAGCGACCGATGTTGACGTAGTTCTAAGTCAAATCATTCTTTGGCGAATAGGTCATTTTATTGCAAGAACATTTAACTTGTAAATACCATCGTGGACAGCACATTCCTGATCGAGTTGTTACTCTCTCGAAGATCATAGGCTCTTACTCATACTCGCTGTTTGTTTTGTGCAAACCCGGGAGATCTCTTGCGTGGGTAGTTACGCTTTTCACATACCTTTGCAACGACTGCCCAATGCGTTATTCAATCTCTACCGCACCTAACCGTCTAAAAACCGTTCTAAATAGAGAGAGAGAACCTGTGCAGGAACTGCCATAATGCTTCCCCTCCTCTTGCATCCTCTAAAGACCATTCTAAACGCAGTTATTATGTTATGATCTTGTATTTCTATGCTGCAATACCATTCTCAACAGATAAAGAACACGACTGTTCCCTGCCATAGTACCTCCCCACATTATACAGACGGTTTCGTCTCCCACATACCTTTGCAAACGCTACTCTCTGTTGTTATTCAACCACAACCGCGTTGCCTAACCATCTCAGGCCGCATAGAGAACCCTTCCCCAAACTGCCATAATGCTTCCCCCTCTCACATCATACTACGTTTTTAAAATAGTCCGGACATAACGGAATTCCGCAGACTAAAACGTTTTGATTCGATTTCAATGCATTGCAACAGATCTATCTAATCATTTCAACTGTAGCTGAGTTAATTACAATGCGAAAAGGTAATAGAAACTATTTTAGAACACTTAAATCCTATTTAAACGTGTTTAAAAGGATGTGGTGTGGTAGAACGCCTTTTCCGACACTCGTCAATTTCCCCATACCCGTGGACCATTTATTTGTCATGTTTTGTGAAAAACGTAGTACCTGTAGGCGCAACGCTAAATGGAGAGGAGAAGAGAGCCGAGGAAGAGTTATTGTTTCGCAAGCATTGAGAGCTTTTCTCTTTCCATTCTACTATCTACCCGATCAGACAGAGCGAGAGAGCGTGCGGAATGGAGAGAGTCAGAGTATGGATGGAGTGAGCTAGTGAGAGGAGAAGAAGGAGGGATGCTGACAGACCGGTTTCGCTTCGCCTCTCCGCTGTCTTTCGCGCATTTTTCCGGCCCTTTGCAGGATTCGGACTGTTGTGGACCTCGATTTACTATTTTGTGATCGATTCTCATGTTTTTTAATCTCATTTTCCCTCGTTTTACTCATTTCCTGGACAGTTCCTCGTCCATTTCTCGTACTGTTTGCGAATCTGCGCTGGACCGCATACAGTCAAGAGCCTCGCCGATCACTTGACTCTCTTGATTTTGCCTGCACTCTTGTTCAGTCCAAGTACGCTGAAACACATGAGAGTTACCGCACACACGCTGCCTCATTTGTCCCCTATTCTCTTACTTTCCACCCTCTAGAGGGGTAGACGAAGCGAGAGAGCATGGGTTATTGAGAGAGCCCCCATCTCTCCTCTTTACGTTGCCACCGTTTACCTGCCTCCCCCAACACTGCATAAGGCAGTCTGTTTCTCCGTCTGGTCTCTCCCCATCTCCCTCTATCTCCTCTCCTCTCCACTAGTGCCCCCGCGGGCTATCCGTCATTTTGGGCAGAGCAGTGGCGCGATTTCCCATTTGACACGCGTTCGTAACGCACAAATCGTATTTTTATTGTTCCACTTAGTTCTTGGACTCCTCAGTGATCCCCTCAGTTGAGTTCCTCGCGTTAATTGTAAGAATGTACACTCCAAGTTTACTTGATTGACCTTCCTTGGAGTGAGTGAGGGGGAGAAGTGAGGTTGTTCAGTGAAAGGCCGTGTTGAGTGAGCGTGCTCTACCTTTAGAGCGAACTCACCTTCGCCTTATTATCATTCATCCATTGTTTACCCATCTTTCGTTATCGTCATCCGTTAACCGATCCATTTATGATTATCAGCATTGTTTTCTACCGTGCATTATCGTCATTGTCCAATTGATAGCAATCATTAGCGTAATGAGCTCATAAATTATCAGTTATCACCTCAGTAAGTGCAAACACCTTTCACTTTTTGCACTTATTACAGAGTACTATCAGTAACGCCCTCACTTCCCTTTCTCTATTTATCATGTTGGAGTTGCCCCGTAAAATTCACCTTTTCGTCCAATATGATAACAAAACATATGATCACAAGCTTTTCGTCCATTCTCTGCCCCATTCATATCAGTAAGACGCTATCACTTCTCCAGTGCTTGCAAGTGCTCTCTTTCTCTCCTTTTTCTCCAATACTCTCTCCATTTCCCACGCTCTCTCGTCGGTCAGAGTAGACGAGAGATCATGCGGAATGGAGAGAGTGTCCCTTCCTCCTTCTCTTCTTCCAGAAAGTGTGACAGGCGCTTGACGAATGTGTTCGGCAACACTTCGCCGGATGTTTTAGTCATCGCCCAAGTTTTCCCTTTTTTCGAATATTTTATCAGATTTGTGCTTTATTTCTTCCTGCTATGGCAATCCCACTGCCTAACACTCGAGAAGCCATTCTCTTGTTTGATAACTTCCCTGTTTTTGTGTCCCTTGAGCCTCAGAGATCTAAAAATCTCCAGTTCAATATGACTTATCTTTTACGCCTAGTTCCTTTTTCTTTTTTGATTATCCTGGATTTTTGATCCCCTGGCTGCATCGTCAACCTCTATATCGTCGAGTTCCTAATCCGCTCTTGGCATTTCCGCCCCGTTCCCCATGTGAGAAACACTCGAGAATCACTCACTTCTGCTTTATTTTCTCGAGTTTCCCGGAAATTCAACGAACACAGGTGGATATTTTTCGAAATTCGCCTCATGATCACAGCTAAAATAGCTGTGCCTCATTCACTTCGCCGTTCTATTTATCGAGTCTTTGTTCTTGCTCGTTCTCCTCTTTTTCGAGGTGAAATCTCGCTGATTCGAACGCTTCTTCTCTATTTTCCTTGTGGAAGCGGCCATGAGTTTGCTCAAATCAATCAATTATTGGCTAGTGATGACGCAACCTTTATGAGTGTTGTTATTGCACGATAGCGCTTCCATAACACTTCCCGATTGTTATTGAGTGCCAGGCAGCAAAGAAGAGAGCATTCGGAGAGGGAGAATCGCTCCTATTTTGATTGCGGCTCATTATCGATTTTCTCGGGTGATTCAGCGAGGTTTTAGTCAGTTTTCGCTCCATTTTAGTGATGTTTTCACTAGTGCCACGCCCCTCTTATCAGTGTTATCAGTAAGTGGACGGCTACCGACCGTACCTGGAAGGCAGTACTTATTTATCTATGTTTCACCCATTTCGCATATTCGGATTGCCTGCTGGTATTTGATTTTATCATGGCCACACAAAATCCCACTTTACTTCTTTCAATCCATCCCTGGTCAGCTCAACCATTCCTGCTTTCACAGCAAAAACATGAGAATTCAAGTGTGTTTCATTCTTTACTCATATTAGGCATGCATTCTGACTTCTGATAGCTCGATCTAATCATTGATCGATTTCATCATTCCACTCGTTCAGCCTCTTTTTCTCACCTCATTCGCCTTATCAGAGTGTAAAGCGCAAGTAAAACGTAACGTCGCCTTTGTCGGTACTTTTCCTGCTCTCTTCATTCCCTTGGTCACTTTTAGGTCTGAGAAGATGAGAGAGCACGCGAAAAGGAGAGAGTTAGACAACGCTTTGATCAACAATCGGTTCCACTTTCGCTCTTGAAGCTAAGGCAAAAAGCTGAAACTCGTTATCACCGAGTTTATCATTGCCTTTGTTACTTACACTGATTGTCTATCACTCGAAAGATCATCATCAATCAGCCTCTGGTCGTATTTCCTTCACTGTTTCAATACGAAAAACTGTCGACTCTCCTCGTTTTGCGTGCTCTCTCGTCTCTCTGATTTTCGAAATCACGAGGAGCATCCCAATTCCATCACTTCCCCCTTTTCACTCTTCGCCACCTTCCATTTCCGGTCTTTTTCTCTCACCTTTCGTCCTGTTTCTATAGAGAGCCCGAGGCGCTTCTTCGGTTTCCAATCCTCTCTGTTCTGCGCGCTCTCTTGCTCAGAATGTTGGTCCACCTTTACATAAAAAATGCGTTTGGCTTGATTGTTGCATTGATTATCGCTGGTAAGATCGTGTTAGATATGTGAGAAAGTATCCGCCGAGGCGAGTCAGTCCATATTATTTACTCCACATTATCCCATTAGGATCATCCGCTGCCATTACCTGTGGCTTCTTTACTTCCTTCTCTAACTCTCCTCTTCTTGCCCGCTCTCTAGCCTTCTCTAACCGGCGAGAGTGTTAGGAATGAGGAGAGGCCTCATAACCGAAGTCTCTCTCTCCATCCCATCACTCATTCATGGAAGCCCCCGTTCGTGTGAAGACTGTGTCTCTCCATTTGGTGTGCTCTCTCGCTTTCTCTGACCAGCTAGAGATCGTGCAAATGTGAGAGACAGGAGGATGCAAGCCATACTCTGACTCTCTCTAACTCGCTTGATCTCTCGCTCTATCTAACCGGCGAGAGATCACGCCATTTCGAGAGAGAGGAAAGACTCTGCGTCTCTACCCTCCGCGCATCTTTACCGGTTTCTCCTTATTATAATAACCTAAGGGACTGGTCAGCTCTCACTCTGCTTCTCTGCCGCTCTCGCCTCGATCACACAGCCTTATTCAGTGTGTATGACCTACTTCTCAGGTAGTCACTCTCTCGTTTTCCCATGCTCTCTCGCCTTCCTCTCCGTCTCTGCCCATCCAATCACAGCCTTCGCCCTTCGGCTCATCATCATAACTGGACCTGCGGCTTTCCTGTTTCTCTGTCATCTCTGTCCGCTCTGCCATTCTCCTCCTTATCCCTGCTGATATCACTCTCTCCATTCTGCCTGATCTCTAGCAGGTTAGAGAAAGTGATAGACTGTGGAAAAGGAGAGGGAAGATTTATCTATCATCGATCCTATCACAGCACAGCAGCTCACTCATTTCACTTTCATACTTCGCCTCCTTGCGAAATGCGCGAAGTGCACTTTGCTGGCTGATTTAGCTCGAGTTTCGCTGATTTTTGCGCTTTTTGAGTCTCGAAATGCTTTTATTTTCGTTCATTCTCTTTGGAAAATGTTTCACTATTCTTTTTTTTTCTATGAAAGGGTTATTTCAGCTGATTCAGTTAGAGCTTTCCATCATATCAAATTATTTCGAAATCTTGCTGTTTTTGCAGTTCACGAACATGATCTTTCCTGTACATTTTCACTGCTTTTTCCTCCTCTAAGACCCTCGTTATCTCCCCCTTCCCCCTAAGGGCTGATCAGTTGGCCATACAGATGCACCCTCGGGCCATTCTCTGCGCTCTCTCCATTCTGCCTGCTCTCTCGCTTTCTCTAACCGACTAGAGATCATGCGGAATGGACAGAGAGTCCTTTCTGTCTCTGCGCTCTCTCGCTTTCGCGCGCTCTCTCACCGCCCACCGAAGTACAAGCTCCGATGTCGCCGGTGTTGAGCAAACAGCGCTCCGCTGCTCCGCCGCTCTCTCGATTCGGCACGCTCTCTCGCCGGTTAGAGGAAGTGAGAGAGAAGAGGGAATGGAGAGTGTCAGAGCGGCTCTCTCCCATTCCCGATCCACAGCGATCGAATCGATTCGACTCTCTCTGCCCGAGCTCCTTTGATGATGTATTGCAACACTGTTTCCTCCCGTTTTCGTGCATATTTGGTGATAGTTTCGAGGTTTGAGCGCTCAAATTACGATATTTTCTTTCTCCTTATCCTGCTTTTATCACTGTATTTTGCCATTTGACGTTCCGTTATTCCTGTTCAATGGTTATTTACCTATTCCCGTCATATGTTGTTGAATGAGCAAGCGCATATTGGCAATGATTACTCACAGTTTTCCTGATGTCATATCTTCTTTTTTTCAGTAACTATTCTATCAATATTTCGCCTCATTCTTGTAGTCGCCAGCTCAAATTTCGCCTCATGAGTTGTCCAGTGAATGTGTAAGAAAAACGAGTGAGAAGGAGGGTAATCCGAAACTGGCAGAGCAGTTTTTGTGTTTGATTATTCGCTTTATTTTTTTAAACGAACGCCTCAGGCAGCATTAACATCGCAATAAAATCGTGGAATAGTTCACGAGTTTGTGAAACTCAATCAAATCTCAGTCAATAATTTTCCCTTTTTTCGCTTCAATCAGTACTCATGTTCACTCTCCTCAGTCCGGATTCGCAAGAGGTAATCACTGTCTGCCTCTCTCCAATCCCCTTGATCTCTCGTCTCCCTGACCAGAGAGAGATCAGGCAAAATGGAGAGAGCAGCTCGTAATCACTAGGGCAATCTTTACACTACTAGTCGTTGCGCACCTCTCTTCGCACCGACGGGGCTTTGACCTTACTGTCTCTCTCCTCTCTTCTTCTTGCTGATTGTAATAGTTCTTTTCCTGATCTTTCACGGCTTTTCACGCAATAACAAGTGGCTTATCAATCAACCGACTTCTTCGTTATCTTCTCATTATTCGCCTCGGTGATCTGACATTATTTTCATCCATAACTGCAAAGAACAAACCCCTTTGTCACCTCTGATTGATAATTGGCTCATGAATTGACCTTTTCCCTTTCACAACTGATGTTCTTTCAACTTTTATATTTCCTTTTCAAAAATGATCTGATCCCTTCATAATTGTTTAATCCATTCATTTCTTTCTGTTCTGATCTGGTTTTCGAAATATTTTTAGCACTTTTTTCATCCAAAAGTAGTCTCAACGATCCCAAACCCCTCGTCACCCTTCATGATTGATAACTCAGGGCACGCGGCGTTTTCTCATGCATTTTTCATCGCTTGGTCACACCTCGACTCATTCTCTGGACACTTTGCATTTCAATGAACGGATTCTTTGTTCCCCGTCTCTCACTTTCGCGTGCTCTCTCACCTGCTCTGACCATCGAGAGAACATGTAATCTTGAGAGAGCCAATTCTCACTCCATTCTCACTTTGATCCTTGCTCCTGTGACTGGTTCCCTTCTGCTTTCGAAACAAATGCTACTAGAAGTCGACCTTTTCCCATTCAAAGACGTCAATCGTTTTCTCCGATTCTCCTTCGATTACCTTATCTCTCGACTCTCTTCATTCTGAATGCTCTCTCGCAGGTCAGACGGAGTGAGAGAGCGTGTGGAAAGGAGAGAGTCAGAGACCGTTCAGTATCCCCTATGCGTGTTGATTCACCGTAGGAGTCACGTCGATTCCTTTCGTTTCTCTCTATGCGCTGCTCCATTCAACAATTAGTTGTACGATTGTTATATCACAATAGGCGATCTTTGATTGAGAATCTCGCTTTTAATTGATCATAATGCTCTTTCTGAAGCATTTGTTCTGAATTTTGTTAGTCTTGATGAATGCAATCGTTTGAGCAAGTGGAATAATGAAAAGTTTCGCTAATGTCGTCGATTGTTATTCTTTGCGCTCGATCGCGAATAGTTTCCCCGCATTTTGTCCCCAATCCTCGCCATAATTGCGTCTCTGACCCGTTAGGACCTGTCAACTTTTCGTCCATCGAACCGCTTGATCCCATAATTTCGTTCCCTCTCTCTTCTCGTTCCCTTTTCCAATGCTCCCTTGTCAATCAAAAACTTTTTGCGCCCTGAGCCTTATTGCTCCGAATGCTGTGACTACTCTTCGTATATTTTGAAAGTGTTAGGGATTTTCGAAAGTGTGAGCTTTGAACGTCTAAGTATGTGCCAACGTGAAGAGAATTCGTTTAGAGATTTTTTGCTGTTTTTGTTTGTCTTTGCTTGACTTTCTCTTCCTGCGTCTCTAAAACTTCCCATCTGTTGGCCCTCCATGAAACTTTTCTCTTTACTTCCCAGTTCAATCACTCCATCTAGTGAATAAAACCCTGGGCGCAGATTTGGCTAGGGTGACAGAGCCCGCCTTTAGGCTTTTCGAATCGATTCTGATCACATACAGTTGCTGAGTACAGTACTCTCTAGCTCTGCCTGACCTGTCATATCACTGGTCGGTTTCGAATCGCAGTACTTCGTATAGCACTGACACCGTCTGAGAGCAGTGCTCTCTCAATTTCGCACGCTTTCTCGTCTCTCTGACCTACCTAAGAGCAAGTATAATGAAGAGAGCTCGATCATTCATCGCCGCCGGTAACACGTTCGAAAGATAATAGGGAAGGGAGGAAGGGAGAGAGGTGAGGGAGAGCAGCGACAAAGCAAAGCAACTAAGTGACTGTACTGTTTCTTCACTTTACTGCCGCTCTTGCTGATCCAATTTCGATCTTTTCGCTGTGGAACATCACAGTACATTGCACTGAGACTGTTATTTTGCCGAAAAAATGCGCATGTTTGTTAATGGAACACCAATCACTCGAAAAATAGCGCCAGTTAGAGTTGGCAGTTGCGCTATTTTCGCTACTTACAACAACCAGTCGATTCGCGGTAGTACTCGAGAGAGTTTTATCGAGTTCCTCGCTCTGCTCTCACTATTCTCTTGTTTTGTCAATCTAACCAATGTGCACCTACAATCAATGTTAGCGTAACTCCAGCGTCTTGTATTGCCTGTGAAACATAACTCATTCCGCTTTTAATTTTTTTCACCTTTCTTAGTAATCGTCATTATCTCACCTCGAGTGACTTCATTATCGCTCTTCGTAGTTTTGTCCGTGCAAATAATCATTGTTCACTTGCTCCTTTCATATTCCTTCGACACAGTAATTACTTGCCATTATCACGAGAGGTTTGCACCAAACCAATTCAATCTCTGATCCTATCCGGAAGTTTTCTCTCTCTGTCTATAATTATGTACTATCGTTCCAACTTCACTCATTATTACTCTCCTTACCCCTGTCGTAGAGTAATCTCAAGCAGCAATTAACAGGCAATATCTATGAAACCTCAGCCCAATCTCTG
Organism: Pristionchus maxplancki; assembly: GCA_900490775.1. Classification (NCBI taxonomy): domain Eukaryota; kingdom Metazoa; phylum Nematoda; class Chromadorea; order Rhabditida; family Neodiplogasteridae; genus Pristionchus; species Pristionchus maxplancki. Next base: position 101,364 of record LS549817.1, read on the forward strand.
ATCCTATCCGGAAGTCCCCTTTCTCTCTTTGTCTCTCCGCCTGCCCTTTTTACATCCACGTTCCCATGTGGTTTCTTTTCCCATCCTCCCCCTCTTCTCGAGTGCGCTAAGTGACTCGATTTCTTTCCGGATCTCCCCCACTCTTCCTGAACCTTTTCTGATTGTCGCGAATGCAAACAACCCAAATTTTGCAGCATCATTACTTTGATTTCGCAAAACTTATCATGTTTCAAACTTGACCTAACGACCCTAAGCAGCTTCACTTCATTCCATTGAGTCCTGACTTATCCCTTCTGTTGTGACCGTGATTTCGCGCTGTTTATCGTCTTTTCTTGACTAAAATCACTTCATTTTACATGTTAGCTCAAAATACCCATTTCAGATGCTCAGAGGCGAGTCGTGATTCGACAAGAGACTGTTCGTGAAGTAAGCGACAAACGGGTTCTCTCCTATCTTCTCACTCAACGCCTCTCTCTCTCTCTCTTCTTCCTACTGTTAGCAGTTATCACTAGGATTTGTCACCACCTGCTGGCGGAAAGTCCAAAAGGACCAGCGAATTGGTGAGCAATTTTATGTGTTTTCTAGACTCACAAGCATCTTCCACTGATCACGTTTGCAAACAAGCGTCCTTCATTTGCGACTGAAACGTATTCGACACCTCAAAATTATAACAGAGTTTAGACAAGCTGTGGTTGACTTGTGAATTGTTTTTAATGCATTGTGTCGATGAGTTACTGCTCAAATTGGCGCGCAAGAAACATTGCGGACATAGTGAAACACATTTCAAGAATGAAAATCATAGCAGAAGTTTGCGTTGGCTTTTATTATTATTTTTCGTTGCTGACGAGCTATCAGTCTCAGTGTAGAGCGAGTGGTATTTAGAAGATAGTGAAACGTATTTAACAACAGTTCGATGATTGACCTCAACGCCGCGCGCAAAAACACGAGCCACATCGAAAACTGCGCTCTCTCTCCTCTCGCCGCTCCATTTAATCTGATGGGCAAACGTTAGCTACAAACGACGCGAACGTTAGCCGAGTTTGTGTCATAACTCGACCCCTCTCTCTTGGTCGAAAAGTGGACGATCCATTTTCTGTCAGTTTCGAATACGTTTCAGAGTTTCCTAATAGATTCATTCTGTCAACTGCGACTGATTACTCGTCTGTCTTGTATATCCAAAAGAATCACGGGCCTCATCATAATCTGAAGATTTTTATAAACTTTATTTTTGATCCTTAATTTTTGCCTCAATGATTCAGTACGCAGACGTTTAAAACCTGATCTTTCATCTTTGATCTTCCCCTCTGCAGCCCGTCCGTCGATGCGGGACACGGCGGTGGTGATCGAGGATGAGGCGGCGGCCGCTGCAGCAGCTGCAGCAGGTCTGAAGCCGACCACGACTGTCGCCGGTGTAAGGTGAGTGATTTCTATTATTGAGGCAACAAAAGAGCTGCGAGCATCGAGGGATGATCATTGCCGCTTTGAATTGAGAGTGAAACTCATTTGAGATCAATCTAATTTGAAAAAATGTGGTCTGAAGCAGACCACCGCGGTGGCGGGGGTCAATTGAGTAGACTTTTGAAAATAAAGGAAGAGTGGCACAAGGAGAACATCGAAAACGCTTTCGAAAACGCTTTGTTCTATTCTAGACTCTGCGCTTTAAAATATAAAAAAAGGATAGCTTGTACATTTCAGATTTGACGAGACGCCCTTTGACAGTGTGTACAACATCGGGGACGAACTCGGAAGGTGCGTTATTTTTATTTATTTGTTTTTATTTATTTGATTTTTTTGTTATTCCAAACCGCGTTCTATTCTCGTTCCTACTTCCAAATCTCATTGCAACCTTCCTTTCTCTGAACTTCTCTCGAATTAGTCCGCTGCAATCCAATTTGCCTCTACTCTCCTGGTACTCTCTAGTCACTTTATTTCACCTGTTTACCTCAAATTTGCTCAAAGCATCTCAAAAATCACGAGCCCACAACATCAGGGACATGAAAATGGGCAGAATAAAATGATAAATAGATGCAGAATTCTCCTCGAAAGGCTTCAGATTAGTATCGTTGCCACTCGGCTTCCATGAGAAAGTTTGAGAGGCGATTGCCACACTTCCATTCCAGTTGCAAAAAGGCTTGTCGCAGAGATAGTACGTGCGATTGTCAAAGTCAATCAGACCGAGCTGCAAAGGCGTTTTTGATTTTAAACATGATTTCGACATAATTTTCAGTATATTTGCTTCCAAATTCGAGCTAAAACTAAACGTAGGTAGTTGATATATTTTTCAATCATCCTATTTAAATGGAAGCTTGTCGAAGATTTGTTTCGTCGTCTCACCTTTTTGATCGGCTCGGCGCCTCCCAAATCCGTAACATTCACGCAAGTTCGCACTCCTTTGCCCTCGCTGAGCGCGCAGAGCTCGCCAATGCAGAAATATTTCTAAATTTGGTTAATTTTATCAATAATCGGTTATTTACTTCCGTCTTTCCTACTTCCGATGATCAGCACCTTTGAAATCAACTCTGATTCTGCACATTTTTTTAATGGAAGGTCAGTGGTCTCCCATGAATGAATAGGAGCTTGATCCCTCATCTCCCCAATCAAGTTCCTATGCAAGCGCTGATTTATAATCTTGCTCTCCTAAATTCGCCGTTTTTCGAAATTATCCCAAGAAGTAACGAGATTGGGCGCATGCGTATAGCTACTGCGTCAAGGAATGAGAAACGAAAATTCAATCCGCCGGGAACCTACTAAGTGACCAAAGTATGTTATCTCCTCTGAGTGCAGCACCTGATTCCTCTCTAATAGCAGGTCTAGCCGAGAGATCTCTAGATATCTAAAACTCAACAATAACATCACTCGACAATGAGAGTGTCTAGGCGGACGCGGACAGAAAAAAACGGAAGTTTTCCACATGCCTACATTTCATCGATCAGAAACCTGAATATTTAGTCTAAGAATAAGCTCTCTCGTTGAGAGCGTACAGCGTAACTTACAAGGGAAGCACCAAAGTCGGGGCCAACAGATCTGAAAATGTGGGCAGGGGCTCGGTGATAAATGCCCAAAACCGATTTCCAAGCCTGCTAAACCCTCGGGGTCTGGTCAGAAAATCGATAATTCGTTTGTACACGATTTTGCATTAGTTGTCCAACTTGTGCTTAATGAAGAAATAAGCTCACATCACTCGCGACGCCTCCGATCTCGAATGAGAAATGGCACTTGACTAGGGGTCTCGATCGATAGGTCTCGTTCATCGCCATGACCTCAGATCTATCGGGAAGGAATTCATTACATCTGGTCTGAAATTGGTTGAGTTTTCATGGGATCAAAGAGAATTTGCCACAGAAAACTAACCGTATTACATCTGCAATCGCTCTCGATCTGACCCGATTGAGTCCGATGATGCAAGCAGGTATTCTGCCAGAGGTACCCGAGCCAGGAGGAGTGGGGAGTGAATTCGTCCTGATATTAATAATTAATTAGTTAATTAGCCTTTATTCGCTCTGACTATGATGAGTATTATGAAGAAAACCTTCTAAAGATTATTGACATGATTCACACATTTGCTGTTTGGCTCGCATCATCTAAGAAACCTTTCGACAACAAATTAGCGGTTGGCTTCTGAGCTATTTTCAAGTGCAAATTAAAGAGGGGTCTGAAGATTGTTCTCAACCCGTGCACTTCTCAAGGATGATGGGTAATTTGTAATTACAGTTCAATATTTGAATTTTCGAAAGAGCTCGACCCACTCACCACCGAATTCTGGCACTGCCTCGCTCTCCCCACATAGAGACACTCGTAAGACAGACAGTAGTCCTGAGGTCTGAATTTACAATTTTTAAAATACAATTTTCGAAACGCATTCTCACTCCCTGGCGCACTGCACTGCCGTCGTGTTGACCGTGGTGTAGACCGCCTGCTGTGTGATATCTTGCATATTGCAGAAATCAGCGCTCCTGAATATTGATTTCTCGATGGCTACAGTAATCCACAATTACGGTATATCGCGTATTGATTATGCGAGATGTGAAATGTTTCATCATATTGCGCAACGCACCGGCAATAGCACCGGACGACAGAGTACCCTGCGATTACGTATTTCGTGCAGCCATCCTTCATTTCGATGCCGGATATGCAGTCCTGTAAGCAGAAAAACTTCAAAATCGAACTTCACAAATTCCAGCTAGCCTCATGAAAATCGCATCCACATTCGTCTGCGGAGTTGCGGTAGAGAAACTCATAACTTACCCGATAATACTGTATTTGTACATCATTCTCATCTCTCTCCTGGTAGCACTGCTGCCCTGCGCATTCCATCTTTGTCATATCCATTGCCCTGAACGAGAAAGATTCTCCTTCTAGGTCCTGAAATATTCTGAAATCGAGCACACTTACGCATTATTAAATCCTCCCATCGCTCCGTGCTCCACGCACTTTATGGCCAGTAATATGGGTAGTAGTGCGAGAATACCCGTGGCAAGCAACAACGACATTGTAGTAGATCTGTAAAGATCAAAGATCATCAAGCAAACGACAGAAAAATATGCGAGCACCTGAAACTAGACTGTGTGAGAATGCCGGGAGAGATTTCCTTGTGGCTCCGCCTCTTAGCTGGGCTCCGACGCAAAAGAACCTGCGCAATCGACTCCGCCTCTCTCCTTACTCTCTACCTATCTCTGATCGATAAGTAAGCGCATAATTTGAGAGAGTTCGCTGCATCTGCCTATGTCAAGTTCGGAAATTCAGGGACACTAGAGACCATGCAAAACTGGGAGCGTCTAGGCACTTTATTTGCGAGTCTCACCTGCCTTTGCCCTGAGAAATGATAACTAGTTTGGCCGCGGAGCCACAGAACTGCGTATCAACTGTGTAAGTCTCGCACAGAAAAGAGGCTCGCACGAGAGACAAAAATGGAAAAAGGGATACGAAATGCACGTAAGCTCAGTTGAGTTTCACATTGTATCGAAGAGGGCATGCGGAAAGGGAGAGGCAGTGGTCGTCCGACTTTTGATGAAAAAAATACAATTGCAGTGGTCAATTCGCCGTCGTTCGAAAAGTCACCAAAAAGAGCTCGGGCGAAGAATTCGCGGCGAAATACATCAAGAAACGGCGGTGAGTGATACTTTATTATCTTTTTCTATCTTCAAGAAGAAGAGAAATAAACAAAAAATACATGGCTTGGACAGATAGTTCCTGGTTGTCGTTTCTTCTCGGACAGCACTCTTCCAATCTGAGCGCTAAATTCGGGGAATGGTATTGAAGAAGTTTCCACTAGTCTAGTCCAAACATCTAGCTCGAGTCGCTGTAGTGCGATTTCGGTGCGAAGATCAGTGTTTACAGAGGCATTCAAAAATCATCAGATTGACTTAGACTGAAATCAGACTATAATCACTAAATTTAATCTCAGGAAGTGTTTATTCCGCATGATAGCAAATCCTCTTTGATGACTTTAGCTGAGATCTCTGGCTGAGAAGGAAATGGGCTTATAATTATGTTGTGAATCACTCTATCTCAGTGAAATTCGTGCAATCCTAGAGTTTACACTGATTTTCGAAAGCAACCTTTGGACGAGGCGAATAACTAGCACATACAGCGCATAATTATATGAAGAAACGCTGGGATGGAAAGTCGTGCAGTTCAAAAGACTATTCCGGCTTTCGAAAACAAACGTCCGCGCGAAACATTTGCTTGAATCGGAACTAATGAAGCCAACTCATAATTATGTCGGTGAATCATTCGAAATCTGCAATTTGTGCAGTTCAAAAGTTCGTAGACTTTCGAAAACAGCCTCTGTGAAAGGCGTCTACGTGAGTAACTACGTAACTTTAAATGCTAACAACAAAGGAAAGATGTCATCACTTCGATCTTTAGAGCATCGGTCAGAGTGAACGAGACTGAACATTTGCATCAGAAACATCGGGAGCGCATCATACAATTTCCCAGACCGCTAGTGATCATTGAAAACCGCGAAACTCAGACCTTAGATAGTTGACAATAGCCTATTAATAGCGATCACGGAAGTCTGTGCTGATGCGTGAAGGTTATGACAAAATTTGTGACTTGGATATCATTAACTCCGACGAGCTAAATAAGTAATTAATTGATTGTGCTAATTAAGGTATGCAACATCCCGACGGGGCGTCACTCGCGCCAACATTGAGAGGGAGGTGTCCGTGCTGCGATTGCTTGGAGGTGGGCTTTCGAATGAATACGAAACAAGATTTGAAACGAGATTATTGTTTTTTGACTAATCAGAAGACACAGAATCGTCTTGTATCAATTTTATCACCTTTTATGAGTGCTTTGAAACTCTTCTGAAAATCCCGAAGTGTGTCAAGATTTTGGGAAGATCTTGTGGATTGGGTGGCGAAAATAAGTTAATTAGTTAAGATTATGATGATTAATATAATTAGATAATTAATTCCAGGCCACCCCAACGTGATCGAGCTGCACGAGGTCTACGAGACCCCCGGCGAGATCATTCTCGTGCTCGAGTTGGTGTCGGGCGGGGAGTTGTTCGACCATGTGTGCGCAAAGGAGTATCTTGATGAGGTATGTCGGTCTTGGTTCACAACCAAGGCTTAGACGAGATAATTAGTATCCCAGTATAAGAGCCAGAACGAAGTGCCTCCTACAGCACATTTCCTTGTGTATGTCGGATATAGGGTTATAGGGAGATTTGAGCAAAATTCAATTCGAATTTATGAAATTCCTTGCATTTCCAGGTCGAAGCCGCAGCCTTCATCAAGCAGATTCTCCTCGGCGTCAAGCACCTCCATTCCCTGCACATTGTCCACCTAGATATCAAGGTGAGCTGGATATTCAATGGTGTCCAAAGTTGAGCAATAGAGAGAAAGCCGGTGCGCGAAATGCATAGTGTTGTGCGAAGAATGTTAGACTTAGATGTATTTATGATTGGAGAATTTAACTTTACTCCCTGCACATCTGGATCTCAAGGTGAGTTCGATATTCAGTCGACACTGATCGACCTTAAAAAAAAGTGAAACCCCTTTTGCACTCATTCGAATTGCGCAGCAAATAGTGTTTAGACTAGGGTTCTCTTATTGGAAAAAAATCGTTATTGGAAAATCCCTGTCTCTCTCTCTCATTTTCCAATAGCGCTCGAGAACAAAGCGGTTCCTTATTGGAAAAAGACCCTTATTGGAAAAATTTCCTTATTGGAATTCCAATAAGGAAAACTCCACCTTTCCTTCACTATTTCGTCTCGAAATGATCGGGCCATTGCTTATTGGAATTCCAATAACTATTGGAAAATCGAGCGCCGCTCACATAGTCTTATTGGAAAATGAGTGGAGGAGAAAATCCTTTGTTCTCGCTATTGGAATTCCGGAAAATTTTCCAATAAGAGAACCCTAGTTTAGACCTATCTCGACATCACATTGATTTTTTTATTTTTGTTTTTGGATTGGAAAGAATGAAACTATTACAAATCACACGACATTCTACAATTTGTAATACCCTTGAAACATATAGGGAATTCATTTAGGAAAAGGGAGTCTTCAATCCTTACATAACGTCCATCCAACTGAAACTCCCAATTCCAGCCCGTAAACGTGATGCTAAAGAAATAGGACAAACTCCTAACTGAAAATCAGTGAATAGTAGATCTGATAATGATTTGATATATTTTCGGAATTCACATTATAGACACAGCTCATAAAACATTTCCAGCCCGAGAACGTGATGCTGAAGAAGCGGGGCGAGGCGCAGGTCAAGTTGATCGACTTCGGACTATCGCGACGAATTCCTCCAGGCGCCTCGGTGAAGGACATGATCGGAACGCCCGAGTTTGTCGGTAAGTGAATTGGTTATGGCTGGACCGTCATCGATATTACCAACAGGAAAATACGTTCGTTTTGAAGTATCCTTGAAACGTATCTAAACCGCAGTTATTGAAAAAAGTATTGTAAAATGATTCGTCCATTAAAGAAGTCCATTGCAGCCCCCGAAGTGGTCAACTACGAGCCGCTCTCTGCAGCCACGGACATGTGGGCACTCGGAGTGGTGACGTATATTTTGTGAGTCGATCTTTTTTAGTTTTTTTTAGAGAATAACGAAGGAGAACTGATAAACTCGCATCTCAGTCCATTTTGGAATAGGAATGAAACCTATCCAAAGGACCAGTCGGAAGAAATGGTATGTGATTTGAGAAGTAAATTCCAGGTTATCCGGTGGCTCGCCATTCCTCGGCGAATCGAGGGACGAAACATTCTGCAATATCACGGGAGTGAACTACCACTTCACTGAGAGATACTTCAAGAATACTTCGAATTATGCTAAGGTGGGCGTTGAAACTCGGTTTCTAAATGAATACTCGATTTGTTTTTTTTTCAATAGACACTAGATAGCCAATTTTCCACGCTGTGGACAAACATTAGTATGGCCGTCGCAGTAGTATGGCTTCTACTTGTTTCTGAGTAAGAATAGGCTAGAGTCTATCCAATGGATTTAGGGAGAAATTAGATTTCTATCGCGTTCTGAGAAGACAAACCTGGAATTTCGAAACGGATCTCTAACACTTCCTCTTTCTAGGCAAACTAGAGACTCTCGGCTGGCGCACCTGCTCAGTTTCAAACTTGTGATTAGAAAAGGGGAGCGAAATCCAATGTGCGACTCTCCGGTGCGCTAGTCAGAAGACCGAAATTCGAGAAAATGAACGAGCGAGCACTTAATCCAAATTAAAAGAAGTAAAGCGGGGACATTGAAATCCAAATTGAAATAAGTAAAGCTGGGACATTGAAATCCAAATTGAAATAAGTAAAGCTGGGACATTGAAATCCAAATTGAAATAAGTAAAGCTGGGACATTGAAATCCGAATTGAAATAAGTAAAGCTGGGGCATTTTGAAATCCAAATTGAAATAAGTAAAGCGGGGACATTGAAATCCAAATTGAAATAAGTCGCAGACAAAAATAAATTGAAATGAGTTTCGCACTGGGTTCAGAAGGAACTGGGCTTAGAAAAATTGTTCTGGTCGTGAGAGATATCATAACCAAAACAAAAAAGTAAAAAAAAGCAAACCAATTGCAGGACTTCATCGCTCGATTGTTCGTGCGCGACGTCCGCAAGAGGGCGACCATCGACGACTGTCTGCGGCACCCGTGGATCTGTGGGGTGAGTCGTACTTTTCAACAATAAACTACTCCGTTTCCAAACAATGGTGAAGAAAACCAGAAAAGATAAAAAAAGGGTAAACGTCGACGAATATAACATAATTTATTATCCATTCCAGCCGTCCGGCGGCGACATCGACGTCCGTCGCACGTCGTGCATCACTATCTCGCAGATCCAGGCGTTCAAGACGAGGATGCGGTGGAGGGTGAGCGAGTTTTAATTTGGAGGAAAGAACGCTAACTAGGCTGCTGAAAAGAACAACTAGATAACTGTTAAAGCTGTTGATGCAGTTTTTTTTAGACGAGATAATTCCAGAAATCAGTCGATATCGTGACGATCTGCAATCGGCTCACGCGCACAGTCCGAGCGGCGATCAGGAAAGCCGCGGAACTGGGACGAGCGTATGACAGTCGGTTTGATAAGGTTTGTTATTTGGAATTGTTTTTCCCCAAAACCCGAATCATAACAATATCTCTAATATGCAACGGCTTTTCTATTATTGGTGAAACATTAAACAATTAATAATTATTAATTTCTGTAAATTAACAATTCCAGGAAGACCTGCTCTGCTCGTCCGTCCTCATCGCCTGCGAGGAGGGCAACGTCAGTGGACTGGCGAAGCTCTTTGATCTGGCCAAGATCCATCCGACGATTGCCAATGCGGTGAGGATTACTCCGTTGTGCATACGTTGGTGATACTATTCTCTGAGAACTGTTCGCTAAGGGACTAGAGAGCACGTGAAATCGAGAGAGTGTGAAATTACCAGAACGTGATGTTCTCATTTCCAGCAAGGCGAGTCCGCCCTCCACGTCGCTGCGGGTGCCGGCCACTTGGATACCGTCAATTTCCTGCACATGAAGGTTCGAAATTGTTCTTTATTTGATGAATCACATCGAAACTTTGTCAGCATCCGAAAATAGATATGTAACATTTTTTAAACGATGTTACTGTAGAATTATTTGAGCTAATCGCGCATTCTAATTGTATCATTTGTGAAGCATAACCGATACTCGAAATTGCACCACGGAAAATCAATAAATGCCGTACCCTTACAGGGCGCGGAGATCGCGCGGCGGGACCGGCGAGGGGACACTCCCCTGGTCTGGGCGACGAGGGCGGGCCATGCAGAGACCGTCTCGTACTTCCTGCGGGAAGGAGCGGAAGTGAACACGGCCAATATCGTGAGTATTCATAATCGGAAATGGAGAGGAAAGAAAAATCGTGTTTGGCCTATAGAGTAGTTAGAATTGACAATATTGTGGAAGTTTTTTACGTGGTGGAATAACCGAGCGAGATCATTACTTCTCCATCTCTAGGCTTTCATAAAGTAGACGAAACATATTTGGTCAATGAGGAGAAAAAGGAAAATGTAGAGCAATAACCCCATGTCGTTGTCCCTCTTCCTATCCTTGCCATCTTCTAACTATGCCTCTAGCTGTCGTGCTTGTGCTGCCTCTGGCTGCCGATAACCGTGTACAGTGTCGTCCGTAACCTCTAGCTAGTCGTAAACTACTGTAAGCCTACAGTAACCCGGTCTAATGTAACCCGGTCTTTCGTAACCTGGCCTACTAGTGTCTACGGTAATCGTGCTACAGTAACCTAGTATCTGACCTACCGTAACCCTCGCCCTCTCTACCGTAACCTCAGACGAGCGAGACTCCCCTGCACGTCGCCACTCGCTTCGCCCAATTGGACTGCGCGGAGACGCTGATCGGCGCGTCGGCGAGGCTGACGGCGAGAGATGAGGTGAGCCGGCCCCCATATTAGGAGTAGGGAAATGACTCTCTTCATTCTGCACGCTCTCTCGCCGGTCAGAGAGGCGAGAGAGTACGCGAAATGAAGAGACGTTTTCTTGCCAAGCCATCCCTAAATAAGAACGTCCTAGTTGATCCCAGGCTTTGGATTAGAAAAAGCAGCATGAACCCTACCTATTTTGCCGGTGTTTTGCTCCTTCTTTATACAATGAGACGTTAGGCATGATCAAGTCCCATTCCCCTATTGCAAGTTCCTTTCCTGCATTCATTTCGCAGCCCTGAATGAGAGCAACGTGATTCCGTTGCTGTTAGTAATCGCATTTCCAAAACCACGCACCCCTGTTTGAAGTGATCCTTTCCGCACTTTGTGACAAGCACCGTGTGACCCGTCCTTTCCTATTTCCCATGGTTTCTATTGGTGTTGGTTTTCAAACTATCGTTATGTATTTCGAAACGAGGCTGAATATTGCTGCGGTCCCTCGGCTTCAGTGCCCTTCTTTGCAGCACGGCGAGACGCCAGTCCACATAGCGGCGTGGCATGGCTACGACCTCCTGCTCAAGTTGCTGTGCAGCTTCCGGCCGCCGCTGCAGCTGCAGAATGAGGTAAAATAGCAGCTTCTTCAGAAATTCATTGTTTGCTGGGCCTAATAACTATTAATATGTATTAAAATGCGTAATCAAACATGTCGAGATGCAAAAGCGGTGAATGTGCTGCAGCTGCTTCAGAGAAAGTGGAAAATGCGGCGAGGTGGAGGGCTTGTGATTAACAAAAACCTACGGTGTAGTTGATCGATAATTTGGAAAAAATGTGGTGAAAAAATGGAACTGAAAAAGAAACGTTGAAGATCGTGTACGTCATAAGTAAGGTTTCCGTAAACTACGCTAGAGTCGAAATTCGTTATGTAGTGAAGCCTGCAATGATGAAATTCATGTGTCGACTGGATTGAAATTCATGCGAAATGCCGGAAAGTAGTGGTTGTTATTTCTTTTCGATGAAGCTTCTTCGCACTAACATTTCCTGATTGATCATATCAGGGGAAGATGGAATGGGGATGGGGAGAGGAAGCACTTCCGGTTTAGAAATGGAAAGCTTCTCTCATTCGAGTCCTTCTTCCATCAAGACCTATACTTTCCCACGTTTTTATGTCAATCAGAAGACTATTTATGCAGAGTTCGCTTGGAATCCGAGGGAATTCCTTTCGTATTCCCGTTGTCCGAGATCGAAATCTGAAAGGTCTCGAGCATAGCGAATTCCTCACAAAGCACCTGCTATCGGCTAGGTGGAGCACCGTCTGGCTCTCTCCATTTCACCCACTATCTCACCCTGTCTGACAGGCGAGAGATCGGGTGAAATGCGGAGAGTCAGAGCAGCAGAGTGATAAGGCTTCCCCCTCGACGAACCCTCGCCCCTAAGCCGGACTACGACTTTTTTGCTCGCTAATCCGGATTTATCGCGCTTTTAGTCGTAGATTCGTCATTGCGACTGTCCTTTCCTTATTATTCACCGTAAAGCTTACAACTAGACTGAATTGTTTTGAGCCAACTCCTTTCATTCCCAGTAAATTCTCCAGGTGAACTTTATATTTTGATCCTATTCGAGCGCCTACAGTTTTATACAGGTCTGATTCCTACTAGACTGAGCTATTGCGTAATGGGCAAGTCATTTCGCGCTCTCCTCATTCTGACTTCTCTAGTTGTTTCGTATCTTTGTCAATAAATTCGGATGTTTTATTAGAAATGCTTTCAAATACCAAGTAAATATAAGTTTCTCATTTTCGCAGCTTGCATCCGATAACTAGAAAGTTCCTGACAGTCTAGACATTTCGCAGGAGTGATCCCTGACTGGACACTCGCCGTGTGACTCAGCCACTGTTATACAATCGTTTTCAACTCGAAGCGAGAGCGAGATGTAACATGACATCTTTTGCTCTTTGCCTGCGCGCTAGACTGTGATGTTCCTGACAGTCGAAGAACATTCCTCGTCATATCTCTTATCTTGAAACAGCCTGGAATCTTCCGAATTACCGAATTTATCCTATTGAGTCTTGTTTCGCTCCTGTCGACTCTCCTCATTCTGCTCGATCCCTTGTTTTCCTACCTTATCCAAAAATATTCTGACATACTTATCGCGACTGCATCAACAACTAGTCCTCGCCACAAATAATAGTCGCGAGTTTCGCGATTTCGTCATTTTTGTCACTCTGATATAAATAAAAGATTGAGATATTCAGTAATGTACCCGCCCAACGTCCCTCCATTAGTACTCGAGCACATCAAGCAGTGTCTTCGGTGCGATTTTCCCAGAGTTTGTTATTTGTTATTGTTTTTAATTTTGTTTTTGTTGTGAATATTTGCGTTCTCTAGACCGGCCGATGCGGGTTTGATAATAGGCGATAGATAAATGAAAGTTATATGAAGCTCCACCCACCAGCGGGAAGGTCCAGAAAAATGGCCTTTTTCGAAACCGCATCGAGATGTGCCCTTCCATGCATACTCCCCGCAACGAGAAACATTGACTCCTCTTTCCGCCGGCTCTCTAGTATCGGTGACCTATTGTAAGCTGATAGTCGGCCAGACCGTTTGGTCAAGCAGGGGTAGTCGTCGCTTTGCTTGACGTGGAAACGCATTTACCATACTAATATAAGACTACTTCGCCTCTCCTCCCCTGGTCTCCATCCGTTCCACCCTCTTCTCTCTTTTCCTCACGGTTCACCCATGTAATTCTCGACCCCAATTTGAGATTGAGCGATGAGAGCAGAGAGAGAGTTGAGTATACTAACCCTGGATGAAGGAGGCTCTCTTCATTCTACGTACTCTCTCGAAGGTAAGACAACTCTCGAGGAAAGAGATTGCAAGGCCGTTCCAACTCTCTCGCTCTAGGAATTGCTCACTTTTCGTCTCCAAGTTTGAGATGAATAACGCTTTCCTTCTCTGAATTGTACTTGCCAGCTCACAAATTCCATCTTTTCTAGCCATTTTCCATTGCGAAACGCGCCGGGTTTAGCTCCCGCGATAACATCTGAGAGAGATACGCATCTCAAATGCAGCTCAATTGGCTGGGTCAAGAATGAGTGATGAGTGCGCGGCGACGCGGCGCGAGGGTGCGCGCTTTCCCCAGACTCCGCCCCCAGTCTCTCCCTGCGCGACCTACTGTTCATAATTGTCCTCCTCCCTGGTATATTTGCCAGTCACCGCCTCTTCTCGCTCTACCTCTCCTTCTCCTCTTTCAACACACCTGGCTCATTGATTTTCTCCCCACCTTCCTCCTCTTCCTCCTTCTCTCTCGTCTCTCTCCCGACCGGCTTCTCTCTCCCCGAGCTCTCAGTAGTGTGCGCTCTCGAAGAATGATGGCGGATCCAGAGCCGGAGGAAGTCCGCGCGGCGCACGCGTTCGTCCGCGCAACCGCGGCCGCGGAGCGCGCGCTGTCCGCGCGCGACGCGGTCGCCCTCGACTTCGGCGTCGACGAGGATTCAGAAGACGAAGACGAGGCGGCCACTGCCTCGACGGCCTCGACGCCCTGCATGCACGTGCTCTCACCGCCCGTCTACGGGTCGATCATCGCCTCCTATTTGTCGGACCCGGTCGTGAATCCGGCTGCGCGGACGTTGGACACGGTGAGGTTGGATCATGTCCATCCGCTTTCTGGAGTCCTGACGAAGAGTTCATCGAAGACAACGACGCTACCTTGTGTGAATGGATACCCGAGGACGGCCGCATTCCTGAGTCTGATGGGAGAGATGAGAATGAGTGGAGACACAGAGGAAACGGGAGCGTGTTGTCAAGAGGTTTGTTTTTGGCAGTTTTACTCGATATTTTATGTGGTCAAGTGGCAAGAAATTTCTTGACTTTTGAGCCTCTTGTGATTTCGTTCTCTGTATATTTCGCATGTTCTTCCTCGCGCGGCCCCAGGAGATGAACTAAAGTGCAGA
>LS549817.1:128089-139542 GCA_900490775.1 Pristionchus maxplancki
TGTTCCGCGCGGACGAACCGCAGGAGGTGAGAGATCAAAGATCAAAGATCAAAGATCATTCCCCTCTCGCACTCTCATGAAAATATCGCTTGAACTTCAATGATGGAGGAACATTGCAGGTGCAATACAAGCAAGTGCTGTATTGGATGAATTTCCTGAAAGGACGAGTCACGCCGACCGAGCCGATTGGTAAGGGATTAGTTGATCTTTGATCTTTGACCTACTTGAGCTTATTAATAGATTATTGATCCTTGTAGGTCACTGCGGCATCGTCACTCGTCGATCGATAATCGTGCTGGTCGGCTCGCACGCGACGCCCGCGATGTTCCCGCAGCGCACGCCCGAGGGTACGGTAGCTTTAGATTACGGTAGATTTCGGTTGTCACAGATCACGAACTGGTAAATTTCAGGCGAGTACACGTCATCAGACGCCGACGCACTGCTCAACACCATCCAGCACCGGTATGTTTCAGGGTTGATTCAAAGGAGGGACAGATGGCGTTGGGACAATTTCTCTAGGTCAAGGTCTTGAAAAACAATAACTTCTTTAAAAATAATAGCATCTTCCAAATATGAACGATCTTTTCCAGATTCCGCACTCACTTCGACATCCACGACAAGCTCATCCTTCTGGATTCGACAAACGCATCCTGTCCCGGCCTGAAGTCGTTGAGAAGATTCCTCAACGAGAGCAGGAACAACATCCTCGAGGTAGCAAAACAACAACAACAACAACAACAACAACAAAAACAAAGCAAACAACTTCAGCACCTGCAAAAGCCGTTGGGCTTGTTGGACACGGCAGTGCAGTTCCTGGCCCAACTGCGGAAGCAGCACTCGAACTTCCCTGTGATCACCTGGCCAATGTTTGTGAACATCGCGAGGTCTGTTTAAACTCGAAACTAGAGCGTAGTTTCGAGTTGTAGGAGCGACATAAACCCTCTCGCGGGCGAGTCCCACTGTCGCCAGTTGATCCAGCAGCTGCAGTTGATTGGAGAAG
The DNA here is from genome assembly GCA_900490775.1 of Pristionchus maxplancki. Taxonomy (NCBI): domain Eukaryota; kingdom Metazoa; phylum Nematoda; class Chromadorea; order Rhabditida; family Neodiplogasteridae; genus Pristionchus; species Pristionchus maxplancki. The sequence goes on from LS549817.1 coordinate 129,090, forward strand.
TCGTGTATCTGAGGGATGACACGGCGGAGGTTAGTAATTAGTTTAATGATCTAAATTAGCTTAATTAGAATAATTCGTTGCATTAGCACTCACCTCTGCTCCGCCTTTCCAAGATCGAATATGTTTCAGCATGAACTCATAGGGATGAAACGCTGTTGATCAACAATGACTATGACATTTCTAGAAGTAGAAGTCCAATCAATCAATTGGCTTTTTTTAGATGGACTTCGTCGTGCTCAACGCCGAATGGCTGGGCACACACATCATCGGCCAGCTGCTGTCGGCCGAGTTCCTCAGCAAGTGCCGGCTGTCGGGTGAGCAAAACAACAATAACAACAACAACAATAACAACAACAACAACAACAACTTCAGGTTGCTACACGATCGATCAGTTCGAGCCGATCTACAGCGAGATTCCCGACTTTGCGGACCTGTTCCAGATACTCGACACGCTGCAGGTGAGGAGACTTTCAATAAAAAATTAAAGCAAAAATTAGAAAAGTTAAATTTATAGAAATCAGGTAGGTTTCACTAGGAGCTCAAAATGGCTGGTAACGATTCTTGGCGATCTCATTCTGATTTCTTAAAAAACCATAAAAAAGTAATGAGAGTATCTCTAATTCACTTCAGCTCTGCGCGCCTCTCGAATGCGACGATGAAACCTCTTGGGAGTTCCCCGCCTTCATCCAGATCGAACCGCCCAAGGATGTCTGGAATAAGGTACGGAATCATCAGAGCACGTCTAGAGCTTCCTGATTTGGAACACCGTTCTAATTGATTTCTTGATGATTTTTCTACAGCAGTCGTTGAAGAAAGTAATTGATACCTGACACTAAACAATTATTCTTCAGGACCGCCCGTCCTACTCCTATGGCGGTGTCCGCGTGCTTCCCATGCGAGGAATGGAACGATCCCTCCAATCGACCTTCCCCAGGATACAAGTAGCACTGAGGAGGAGCATGCACGATTTCCAGGTAATATTTCGATTTAACTCGCGCACTTAAATTATGCAAATGACACAAAAAAATACATCCCAAAATTTCTGGCTAATCGATTTTGCGCTGTAACAAATTCGATATCCTCAGGACCCGATGGACGCGGATCTGTCCCAATGGATGGGCTGCTCCAAGCTGTGCTCGGGCCAGATGGAAGCGCTCGTGAGGTTGCAGGGAGACGCCGTTGAGGTGAGCTGACGCGGTTCTGGTATCGAGTGACTCAATTGTTTTTGGAAAAACCGTTGGGATAATACTGAATTTGTTTCATTGAGTTGATGTTTTAATAAGCGTGAAACATATCCAACCAGCATTGGATCTAAAATGGGACTTCAGGTCCGAGTCCGGGGTCCGGCCGAACGCGCGATGCAACTCTTCTACTTCCTCGAAGACATCGTCAATCTCGTCGAGACGACGGCCATCGAAGTGGCGCCGGGCATCGGACTGGAACGGCATTTCTTGTCGCCCAAGCATCTAGCGGTGAGCATGATTTCTACATTGTCCATTCCAAAAAAGAGTGTTGTAAGTAGACATAATATTCCCCAGAAAGCATAACTTTAGTGTAGAACTTGGCTGTAAAAATGGTTGTGTCTGTCTGTCTCTACAGGGATAATCCATGACGTTATTAATTTAATAATTAACAATTTAATTAAAGGAGCACCACCCCTCCCCCGCCTCATTCCCCCCGGAAGCGATGATGGCCATGCAGCAGAGCGAGCAGTTGAGTGTGAGAGGAACTCATGACGAGGAAGAGCCATTCATGAGTGTCGTGTGCTTTGGTGAGTGATTTTTAAATTGTGTTTTTAAAAACTAGCTTCACTCGAATCAATATTTTTCGCTATAATATCTAGCCATATAACGCAGTTAAAACTCATTACATTTCCCGCTATTCCTCAGCCACACCTCAATGTGCTCAATTAGGTTTCACGAGGTAGCAATAGGTAGGGAGTAAAGTGCATTGGCAATGAATCTTGAACACAGGCTTTAAAAATAAAAATAATAAAATCAACAATAACAACAATAACAGGCGACCGTGACGTCGCGAAGCACCTCACCCTCGGCGTCGACGTGTGCGTGGGCGATCTGAATCTGAATGCACGCTGTGAACTCGCCGCCCTCCTCGATCCACCCGATGCCATGGGAAGGGACTGGAGTATACTGGCTGTGAAACTGAATCTGACGGATCAGTTGCCGGAGGTTAGTAAATCAATTATATTTATCATTCACCCTGGTATTCATAGAGATTAGGCGGAATGCATCTTGAGGTTCAACCATACAACTGATTAAAAAATACGAAGCCAGATGTGGCGATTTTTAGTTTCGGGAGTTAAACACTTTCGAAAATAATCACAAGTATCCTCGCAGGTGGACTCGTCCGGCCAGTGCATCTCTCGCACCGATCAAATCCTCGGGGAGTGGAGTGTACTGGAACCCGAGAATGCGACGGTCGGCAAGTTGTGCACCATTCTGAGCGAGCTGGGAAGGACCGACGCGAGGGACACGTTGTATCGGTGAGCTAACATTTCTTGTGCTTACTTTTTCTGTAACTTAGTTTGATGAGAAAGAGTATATTATTGATGGCATGAGTCGTGATAATCATACTCTGGAAATCTCAGGAAAACACTTACTTGTTTCGCAGTCGCCTCTTCGTATTCTGCAAGTCTCCATAATATAATTACTTTGTGACAACCGCTGTTTCAGTACCGTACCGCTCTATCTCTTCGCGCCGATCGATCACGAACTGACGCACGACTGCGCGGATAGCGGAGTCGTCTCCTCCTCGCACTCCGAACTACGATCAGCGTCTACCGTATCCCGATAGTATCGACAACTGACTTGTTTCCATTATCTGTGAATATTCACCCCAGGGTTATGTACTCGAGTTGTGAATTTGTTTCTTTTATTGATCAATTTGCCATTTTCCCCTTTCATAATGAGCTTACACGATACATCAAATAGGTTACTGTGATATTATTGTTGCTGCCTTGTGAACACTTTTCTCTCAATACAACGATTCGCATCTAGAAAGGCCTTGATTCCCCCCCCCCGTATAATGCTTGTTTCCATACTTCGCAGCCTTGAAACCGGTCCCTTTTCGCTCATATTTTCGAAACAATCAGTTTGAAATAAGTGTAGATTGTAGTCTGTACATTAACCGTTGCCTCCCTTCACTAAGTCACTTGAAAACCCCGCTTCCAACGATGAAATATACCCAGTACCCGATGCGTAGCCCCACACCCAGTTTCTACCCCTCCTTTCAGCTAGGAAACAGCCTCATGACTCGGCTAGAGTCACGGGCCGTTTCCCTTTCGTCAGTTGTATGAAACCAGCATAATCGACCCATTACTGTTGATGTTCAGAGCGAGTTAGAGAGCATTATCACAGATGGAGATAAAGATATTATTCTACGACGCGATCCAGTCTACGATACGTGAATATAGTGATGAGAATGAACGAAATCATGATGGAAAAGCTTTATTTCGCCTCTTTGGTCTCCCATTGGTCTCTGAGTGCGCCGAAGTATTTCTGAACGAGATATATTTATAAATTTGTATAAAATATTTACCTCATCAGCATTATTCTCCGATTGAATCATGCTGTGGATGTGGGAAATTCGCTCGAATCGGCCTTTTCTGATCAAAAGAACGAAGAGGAGAGGGCAGAAGAAGCAGTAGTGGGGAATGACCTGAGGATTGATTGTCAGATCTCATTATCCCCCTATATATCGTTTATTGAACCCACTCCGACTAAGTTTCAGATGTCTTTAGTTTTTTTTTCGCTCACATTCGAAACTGCCGCAGTGAACGTCTTATCATCTACTACTCAGACTAATTAATCCCATGCCGTTAATTTCCCAGTTTCAATGTGCTTCAAATTACCCGAAATTTTCTGCAAACCATGACAATATTTAGCTCACATTCGAAACAGCCGCAGTGAATGTGTACCACACCGGGCTCATCCGCGATTTGATCTGCTCACTGAAGTAGATTGTGCCTTGAAATATCATTTAATTATTAAAATTATTAAAATTATTTATAATTTATTTTCGAAACTCACCAAAGAATACGACGTAGAAGACGGCGTGGAGCGTGGCAATGGGCATGAATTGCCTCATCGAGTAGAGATTCTGTCGCCGATGGAAGGACCGGGTGAGGTCGTAGAGTTGCCTTAAGTTATCTTTTTATATATGTTTCAAAATTAGAATATCTCTAGCGTTGTGTGAGAAGAATCGTTACCAGGCAGGTTGAGTCAAAAATAATAAAAAAACTCACTCCGCTCTCAGCTTTCTCTTGTTGTACCTCCAGAGAGCAATTGACGCAAGTGCGTTGAGGATATCGAGGATTAGCACAGCATACAGATTGTAGATCAGAATCGGAATTAGAAAGTTGATTCTGGGATTTTCAGGCCTCGAATTTAACAAACACTAACTTCCTGACTGTTCGCGGTGAACCCGGAGCAGTACGCAATTCGGCCCTCGAACGATTCCTTGTAGAACGACATCACGCCGAAGATTATTGTATAGATGAACTAAATTTGATTTTAATTGTATTTAAATAAATTTACGAACTGCTAGCAGGATGGAATATCGGGCAACGACCGACTGTAGTGTTCTACTGAAACGGAAGGAGGAGAGGGCGTGCTCAAAGACGATGAGTTTTCATTTCTTGAAAAAATTAAATCCTAAATTAGAATTACCTGAGCGGTAATTCCAATGTGGACAATGACAAAGGAGAATGCTGTGACGGTTACAATATAGCGGAAGATGCACCAGATCTGAAATTATAAGCAACTCGGTGATTTCTGTATATGATGAGCGATTTTCGTAGCTGAAAATGTGCAACTACAAAGGAATCACACGAAATGCATCATAAACATAAATTATATGTCATGCCTGGCAATTTGGCTACCTAAACATGAAGAAAGTGGGTAAACAGCGAAAGTTGGAGACAATTTGGGACCGCGACAAATAGATAGAAAGTTCAAAACGACAAACCTTGGGCACTTGCGCATCGCACCTCTCACTGGCAGTGTATCGATAGGCTAGCTGGACAATCTGTAGTTTCCGTTTACTTTTTTCGTTAGAATCCTTGTTTCTAAAAAGAACCATTGGTACTAACCAGCATAATAACCAGGCAACCAGAGTAGACGACAATGAAGAAACATAACGAGATGATGAGCTCCTGAAACAGTGGCTCAGGATGATGAAAACTTATTTGGTGGAGAATACGTTCGCCGCTGATATCACGTCATGCTCTTGCAACGCGTTGGCGGTTGCCATCTCCGTTTTCGAGTTTTTCACGCTTCGAAGTTGTACTAAGAAGCGTTTCAAACACTTTGCGACAAACCTTGGTGACGTTCTCGAAGATTGTGCGGCGTAGTGAATACCGTGCAATGTAGACGGAGAGAAGGATGGCGATGGTTGAGATGGCGATCTGGAGGTTAAAGTGTTATGAAATTTAAATTTTACAACAACGATAACAAAACGAAAACAAACTAACGTAGTACCACATCAACACGTGCATTGCTTCATTATCGTAGAACTCCTCCGCGAAAGCACACTCGGAGCTCATCTGAGTGGACTTATACGACTATCGCTCCGAATTGTGAAAAGCGAACGAATTTGTTGCTAAATTAGCATGAACAATCACAATCACAATCACAAACAACCACAAGAATATTTTTTACTGATACCCTAACCGAAAATGACAAATTTGTAGTGCTTTCTCAGCTAGAAGTTACCTCGACTCTCTCGTGACAGGCGCAGTAATTGCACTGCCCGCGTAATTGCATAGTGCATAGTCACAGCTGCTCGTTCGTACATGGTTTTTGAGACAATCTTGTAGCCTGAGATGACATTCAAAAAGTGTTGGCTTTATACCAAGTCAATGTGAACATTGTTGAAAAAGTTTATTTATTTATCCAGCATTGCAATTTCGGGGAATCGTCCTCACAAGTCCACAGGTTCCGTAGTGAATTTCACAATAAGCTTGCGCTGTCTCGTAGAGGACGACGTGCTTATTCCATAGTATGCGAAGAAGTGCACTCCAAATTCCTTGATTCCTCTCCAATACAATCCCGATTTCTGCCCAAAGTCCTGCATAGAGTACTGAAAATGAAAATGAACATAAATTTATGGTAAAGATAAACCAAACCTTAGCGCTATCAATATTGGACAGGTGATCCCTAGTTATGGCTTCGGTGAGATTCAATTCCCACAATGTGAATCTCTTCTCCATCGCAAGTCGCATCTGAGGTTTTTTTGGGTTTTTTTTGTTGTTTTTGACCGATAAAAATGAAGTACTGACCAGAATCAAATCGATTAGAAGCGTGGGCTCAAGTGAAAAAGTGAAGGCCCGGAGAACTTGGAATCGACAGAGAATAGGCAGAAGTTCAGGCGTGAGCGAAGTCAACTGAAATTCGAAAATGTGTAGAATATTTCGAACGTCTAATTTTTTTGGTACCGTTTTAACGCATTCGTTTGAGCGCCAACTGTGGAACAGGAGAGGAGTTGAAGAAGTGAAGTCAGTTAGAAATTGGCCGTCAAATGCACTTTTCTTGTCTTTGCATTCAACGTACAGCTTATCGAACATAACATCGCGCGATTTCGTTGCTAAGATGAATTTCACGAAACTGAAATGTATTTATTACGAAATAATTCGTTTTAAGGATTTGAATGCCTTTTCTGCTTGACAGATTTGTGAATTTCGTTGACGTGTATGTGAAATACGGCGTCGCTGAGGGAATTTTCAAAGGTTTGCAAAGCATATTTAATAAACCTTTCAGTTAGATTTATCTGGAAAAGGAGCAAAAATTGAGCACAAATTAAAAACTTACAGATTCAAAAAACACCGATTTCAGTACATGCCGCCGAAGTAACCATTCAATATTTTCGAACAGGGGTTTGAGCACGGCCTTTTCATTGCCAAGGTTCACGTCCGCTTCATCAATTCGATTCTAGAAATTTTTTTTTGAAATAATTAGATTTCAAGAATGACTCCATTTCATACTCACGCGGTGCTTGTAATGGGAATTGATTTGTTTGCGAGTGCCATGCAAATTCCATCCCAGTGTTCGCTTCCTTACCAGTGAGAAAAATTTCAACAGCCGAGTCTCTGAAGATTCGATCAATATCATAAAAATTATGTTATCTCCGTGAAACTTAATCGAATCTATTAGTCGAGGCCTCGTATGACTAGATTAGGTTGTATCACCCGTAATCCGTACCTTGGACGGGGTAATCGATAGTGTAGCTCAGGCAATCCGTCGGAATTCGCGGGTTACCGTAATCCGCAGGATCGCCCTGATTCAGGTACACCGCATACCCCAAACTGCCCTAAAATGCGTGGAATAAATTACAGAAAAAGAAAAAGAAACACACCCCACACACATACAAAGCAGCAGGAATGGCAGCGGTTTTCCGGCAACAGATGGACATCGAATACATAGTTCGGCTCACGAGTGCCATTTCATCCAGGTCATAACTAAAAAATATAATAAAAATTTATAGATAGAAGATGAGAACCTATTCAACAGTTCGAATACCGAGTCGAGACAGTCTTTAGGAAGAACAGAGAAGAAGTCCCTTGGACTAATCTCCACCATGACGTCCAAAAAGAAAAAAATGAAAGTATCTCTTGAAAGTGACAATTTCGGAAAATCGTTGATTGTAATGTACTCACGCGAGTTTTCCCGCCATTTAACATTCCATTGCCACTGCCAGAAGGTTTTCTTCCAGTAATCACGCTTGAATTCAACACCTAATCTTTGAGTGTGTCAATTGATTGTCAAACTTGGCGTCCGTTTGATGTTTTTATTAACTGCATATTTTCGATCAGTTCTGAACCATAGAACTTCAAATTTAGATATGTCTGCATCGGGACCCGAGCCGAAGCGAAGACGAGCCAATACAGATACACAGGTGAGATAAATTTATTGTTTTATAGATTTATTAATTTTAAAAATGTCAGGATCACTTCTCCACTCTACCGGATGACTGCATTCTCACTGTTCTTGGCTTTGTGGATCAGTAAGTGATTTTTTCGAACAGCAAGGTTGCTTCAAATCGCAATTGAGTAAACAAATTTCCAGCTACGACAACAATCAGATGAAACTTGTCAGCCGAAAGTTGAACACAATTGCCAATCTGCCAGCCACAAAGCCCCAGAAGGCACGCGTTTCGATGTCGTTGAACAGGGTCAGATTACCTTTGCGAATTTAAAGAAGGAGTGGCACGACCATCTGGCTAACTGAGTTCTCGATGGGAGATGGTGTGGAGTAGTTACCCGATAACACTTTCGAAACGCTCATGTGGCCATTTTAAGTTTGAACTGAGCTATAAGCGTTTGGCTGCCTGCCAAGCGGGCCTTGCGCGCAGGCACTAATCCGAAATGAGAGAGGGAGAGGGGGAATTAAGAGACCTCTCATGCAAATCGGCGCGCACCGCTCGCTTATTACAATTGAGAGGGCGGTCGTGCCTCTACTCCTTTAAATTGTCATTTCGATGAAGAAGTAGTGTTTTAGCACGACAACGGGTATACAGTGAACATCTCTAGAGGTGACTGGAATAATTTTACAATCAATATATCGATCGCCGACCGTGGCATATTTGTAAGTCCTGTAGGCCAGGGTTTGGTGCAAATTTTATCATCAGCTACTGGATGCCTCGCTCTTCGGCAAGCTTGAAATGATTCTACAAAAACACATCCTTACTTTTCTTCACATGTCTGATGTAGGTTTGAAAGAGAAAAGACACAACTACAGAGTAATCTGAGAAAAATGTGCATTCCAGGTCCAAATAAGCAACGATTTCGTCACAAAATGCATTAATACTCTCAAAGACTGCCTTATGGAAGGAAAGCTGCGGATATTAGTTGAAACCATCGATCAAACTGTCGATTTCAAAAGGCTCGTTTAAATTGTTTTTATTTTAAAGAACTTTTTTTTCAGAATCGATGAGCTCGTTTTGGCAACGAAATGTCGCGACTTTAACTTTTCAAGTGCACTTCGCCCACTCCGGGCCGATGAGCTTTTCGGACCTGAATTTCTGACAGATTACGTCGCTGCTTCTCCTGACAAGGAACACCGTCTCACAGTGTTGACGTGGGACACTCGGGTAAGATATGATGAAGGAATCAATCAGTAAATAGGAATTTCAGCAATGGATAGCGCCCACGGCTCTCCTTCCTGTTATCTGCAACTTCAGTGATCTCCAGTTGGTCTCTATGATACTAAGACCAAATGATCTGATCGATTTGATGATGGTAAGTTGTTGAACTCTACCTTGTAGGCAATGAGCTATCACAATTTTAGATGAAACTTGAGATGGGAGAGACTCCTCACTCGTCATGGCGGTTTTGCGTTGAACCAACCTTTGACGATGGACATTTTGCAAGGGTCGATCAAGCAAAGGCAATTCACAATTAATATTTCTGCTCTAATTCCGCTTTTCTTCAATGTTATTTGGTTTTCAGTTCGTTACTGCGCTTGAAGCATTCGATCCGAATTTTTGTGATGGAACTATCAAGGAAATTGGAGCGTCACATGGCGCGCGATTTAGAATCCATAAAGAAGTTAGAGGAGGAAGACGATTCGTGGACATAACCACACATCGGACTTCAAACTGAATCAGAATCCTTGTTTCAAATCGCTTTTAAGTGTGTAATTGTTCGGTCTTATTTGTATCTTGTGCCTGTAATGACGCGAAATAAGCGTTTGAACCAATACAACTTTTCGATCTCCCGAGGATTCCGCAACATTCGTGTGTTCTCTCGTCCAACCTTTTCTAACTCAACCTAACTTCGTTTTTTTCGATCTTAGATGGTTTGTTAGCATAATCCATTCTCAAATGTTTATTGACGCGTCCTCTGGCATTGCTTTCTTCAAGTATTTTAATTTGTGAAATTGATGATTTCCCTGCAATTTTCTATCAAGAGCCAGACCAGAAGGCTGTCAGCATGCACAATTTTTTGACTCGCAATTGTGTATTGGCGCTGTTCTCCTGTTGAATGATCTGTTGAACACAAATTGCGTACCGTGTTTTCCCTGTTCTGTATAACCATTCAGGTTTAGATCATATCTAATACTTTTCAGATATCTCAAAAATGGATGCAAAGTGTTCCAAGCCCAAGCGTAGTCGAGCCGATTCAGAGGAGCAGGTGATATCAATTAAATGATTTATTTATTCATTCAATATTATCAGGATTATCTGACATCTCTACCTGATGATTGTCTACTCGCGGTGCTGTGTTTTGTCGACCAGTAAGTAGAGACCGCAAGCTCCGCCCACTTTTGGGGAGAAAGGATTCCCTCAAAATCTGCGCATTGACTCGACATCGCGAATTCTCAATCAATTTGGACGATCAAGTCCGTTTTGAGTAGCTCTCAGGTCCCTTCACAAACTGTGAGAAGGGGAACTGGATACTTTTGTTTCAAGTAGGTCAAAATCGATCGAAAAGGTTCGA
>LS549817.1:182491-214159 GCA_900490775.1 Pristionchus maxplancki
GAATCATTAGCGAGTTCCGCGGGTCTAAGTGTTTAGCTCTAATCATTAGCGAGTTCCGCGGGTCTAAGTGTTTAGCTGTAATCATTAGCGAGTTCCGCGGGTCTAAGTGTTTAGCTGTAATCATTAGCGAGTTCCCGGGTCTAAGTGTTTAGCTCTAAGCATTAGCGAGTGCCCGGGTCTAAGTGTATCGCTCTAAGCATTAGCGAGTTCCCCCGGGTCTGATTTGTGCAAGATGTGCGAAGAGACGCGGGGGGAGGGGAGCGAGACACACGCGAGAGAGGCTCCGTCCCCTTTCCCTCTCACCCGATCTCTCCCTCTCGCCTGGTGTGCCTAGCGCGCGTGGTTTTCAGAGCATAACTTTTGATAGAGATGAGATATCAACAAACGGAACAAAGCATAATGTTATTCGAACCCATACCAACACATTTAACACTTGAATTACCCTTTTCACTCAATTCGGTAGATCACCTTGCGGTCTCTAAATATGGGAAGCATTAACTGTAGCCATTAGTGGCTATGGGAATCATTTGGCCGCATGTAACATTAGTGGCCATGGGGAGTATTAAGGCAGGCTGTAGCCATTAGTGACCATGGGCATAATGGTTACAGCCAGCCTTAATGCTCCTCAGGGCCACTGGCGTGAGGCCTAAAGCTTGCTTCACATTTTCGGCTGCAAAAAGTCTATCAAACAAATCGTATTCACATTGTAAATATTCTCCGAGCACTCCAAGCAGAGTGCAAAGGACTTATATCAATAGTCAAAGTTTGGGTTGCTTTGGGAACAGGGGGTGAATCATGGGGATTGCGATAGGGATGGGGGAGAGATCAGACTAGGCAAAGCACAAAATGATACTAAGAATCCTCGATCCTTGACACAATAAAGAATCGATGAACTATTTGGACACACATTAAGGGCTCTGCATTAAGTTACATTGTGATTGTCATCAGCATGTTCCTCAATCAATGGTACAAATCCAGAATTCGCTCGACAGAAGGGGCAAGCGATCTTCCGAGCTTGATCAACGCCTCGCATTTCCTCCGCGCAAGCGAGGCAGAGGACATGTCCACAAGAGGTCAGCACGGCCCGGCGAAGGGGCGCTTCTATCAGACATACGCCGCAGGAACGAAAGACGGCGCGGGTCGATCTGAAAGAATGAAAGCGTTACTATTTCGTCTCGAAAACGCGTTTACCTGTTCTCATTCTCAACACGTAGCTGGGCAATTCTTGTGGACAGGATCTCAGATGTGGGAGGAAATGGGTACATCAATTGGCGGTTCGGCTGGTACTGCAGCTGCAGCAGGCACGTCTTCGGCAGGCACCACCAGTCTTCGATTATATGAATTGAGCATGAGCCTCTCTAGAGCCGACGTGACAACTGCCTCGTTCTCGTACTTCAACTGATCGTAGGTGTGGCGGTTAATGACCCCACCTAAGAATAGCCGCATCAGCATCATTCTCAGTCGAGCGGGACCATTCGCTTTGTGACTTCCATTCAGTATGGCATAGGATGTGGCTGCAGCTCCTGCCGAAGCCACAGTTTCGGAACTGATTCCGCCACGATTCAATGCGGCCAATATCGTATGATCCTCTTCATTACTGAGAAATTCGTAGGTCGACCGAGGTATGAGTCCATAGAAGCGGGCCTTATACAGTGTGGTCCTGAGCGCCGCGTTCGCAGAAAGAGGTGGTGGCACTGGCAGTACGTGCGGCATTGTCTGCAAAGATAGAGCAGTTGAATTGGAACTTAAGAGCTATAAATGTTACAAAATGGATATCGCATGAGCGCTAAGGCGAGACAACAAAGCATTCAACAGCGAGAAGAACAGAAAGCAACTCAGAAAAACTCAGACGAACGAAACCGAATGAAACCACAAACAGAGAATGTGAACGGATGAAACCGATCATGAGAAGAGTCGCGTAGAGCTGTGCCAGAGGGTTTGTTTGCAAATTTTAGGTACCATTTATCGACTAAGCACGCACAATCTGTAGTTGAAATCTTTATGCGAATCACTGTTTTATTGGAAAAAAATAATAGGTGACTACATTTTAACAAAACAAAACGTAGATGCAGATCGATGGAAGGTACACACACAATTATGCCAAGGACGGATGATTTCGGAGCTTAGCTACCAATCTGGGGATTGTCGAAGGCTTCGAAGTGCTTTGGTTCGAATTTTCTCAGGTGGTCTATTCAACGTGGTCCTCAATCAACGGCACGAATGTTGAATTTGAGCGACAGAAGGGGCAGCCAATGGTCTCACTCCCTGCATTTTCGCTCATTCGCTGCGCGCAAGCAAGACAGAGAGCGTGTCCGCACTTGATGAGAACGGCTCGGCGATACGGAGCTTCGTTTAAACAAACGCCGCAAGTGCGATTGACGACACGAATGGTCCTAAAAATGTTGATTTATCTACTGGAATGATAAAAGATCTGTGTGAACCAACCTTGCAGCGTTCTCGGCTTGCAGCTGTGCTATAGATAGCTTGGGTGCAGCAGGTGCAGCAGTCTCAGTAGGAACGACTGCAGCAGCTGCTGGCTCCCCTGCACTCATTCCCCGTGCTGCCAATGCTGCAGCGAGTGCTATGCCCGCGTCGTCAAGTCTGGGCTGGTCCATGATTTCTCGGCAAGCCCGCAACAGAAACGGTGTCAGACGAGGAGGTATCGGCCCGTCCGGGCCCCGCAGAAAAGAAATAACTGAGGGAGCGGATTGGTGAAGCAGCGTGAAATATGTGAGAATGTCCATGTCGTGGTCCCGATGGGCATCCCCGATGTCATTCCGCATGCGGTTCAGAAGAATTGAAGATAACGACATCGTCTGAAACTGAATTATACTGCAATCAATGGGTTTGAAAGTTTCAAAAATATGGTGAGACATACAATTGTTCGTTAGAGTAATAACGAAAGTGGTCGAACGCCAGGAAACTGGAGACTAATCGAGTCTGCGTCGATGAAAATTAGCCGGGTGCTTCCGATGTGATGTATCAGGAGAAGATACAACTTATTTCTAATGTTTCGCAATGCAGTGGAGACATGCCAGAGGGTTCTTATAAATTCCCATTTCGCTTTATAGAGAATAAGAATTATTTTCGTTACGGAAAGTCTAATAAAACAAGATTTTGGCGATTAAACGTTTATCAAGTATAAAGCCGCATCGACAATTTTCGCAGAAACAATTGAAATACGAGTCTATAAGAAAAATTGAAAAGCATAGATGGACTAATTGTGATTTTAACATTTGGCCTAAATATTTCTGGTCATTTACTATGAAATCTTCAAAAGAGGTAGATAAGGCTCAAAATTAGGATGATGTGCACCTCTCACTGTTTCTTCATCATTGCACTCTTAATCTTCATCGCGCACTCTAGGCAGAGTGCATAGCCGTACTTGTTGACGACCACTCGAGGCCTGTTGGTGTGACAGACACGGCACGAGCGAGAGACGATTCCAGTGGATCTGGAATTATTGCAAATTTTTACCAATAACTATGAATAAAATGATGCAGTTATCAGGAAGAAACCAACCTCTGTTTGACAGGCAGCCTTGCGACCGCGCCTCCACCAGTGCCTCTTGAGAGCGATCGGAGTCTTTGTAGAGTCGATCTGATATCGGCGTCGCTCCCATTCAGCAGTTGTCGATAAGTTCCGAAGTTAATGAGGTCATGGAACAGTGCTGCTGTCAGCTGAATGCGCATTGCATGGGAGGCAGGATGTGCGGCATGAGTAACTGGCTTATTCTTCTTGGCAATGGGCAATGGTTTCACTGGAACATTCGCAGATTCTGCTGTAGGTGGCTCAATAGGAGTGGGTTCACTTTCCGAAGGGGGCGCAGCTGCAGCAGACTCAGCAATCGCAGCTCTTGCGATGACTGCACGAATCTCTGGGGGTCCGCACACTTCGCAGCAGGCATCTTCAAGTGTTCTTGGAGGGAACAGCATTTCTCTCGTTAGCCCCCTCTTCGCCAGCTGCTCTTCTATATCCGCGTCATCCATTTGCTTGATATGGCGGTAGGTGCACCAGCCCATTGAGGTGCGTTTGTAGGCGCGCTCCAGCAGTCGCCTGGCCGAGATGCGGGGAGCTGCTTCTGCTGCTGCAGGCACGACCGTCTCGATATTCTCAACTTGTTGCATTCTGCTACAAAATTGTTTGGTTAGATGGTTCACCAGCGCGAAAATGCAATTGAAAATCGAGAATAAAATGATAAACAATGAAGAAAATAGAACGCACGATGTCGCACTATGCACGCTGAATGTCGAATGAATGGGACTCTTGTCTGTTACCGACGAAAATGGACGCGAACTGAGAAACGACGCTTGACGCTCTACCCTCTGGGCGTGCCTCTGTTCATTGAATATTCTGTGCAATCAAAGATTCAGCGTTTCGTGCCCTCTGGACTTCCTCTAATCGATCTTCTGAACGAATTCTTACGAGAAGGTTGCATCATGCCACTTCATTTGCTTTTCACTGTAGTTGCGATGGTGTTTGCTCCGGCTAGAATAGTTCCGCCTGCTGCACCATTCGTACCTACTGAATCCACCAGACGACGTTGGGAGAGGGCTTACGACGATGGAGACATCACCGTCTACGACTACCTGGCATTCTACGATGAAAGTGAAGACGTAATTGCTGTGGAGCTAGAGCGCCTGGAAAATCGTAAAAGGCGAAAGAAGTCTTCTCGGAATTCTCCTTCTGCAGACGCCTGCACTGCTGTTACATCATCTACAGTGCGACCTATAGTAGCAAAGTTGCGTGAGGAGAATAAGCAGAGGTAACTTTCTCCTATATTCTGACCAAAAAAATGCTTTGCAGATCCAAAAGTTCAGTCTCTCGCTCTTGCGGTGTCTGCCTCGTCGAACAGCCTCTTCGACGGGCCGTTCTAACATCTTGCGGCCATGCAATCTGTCTCGCTTGCGCTGAGCAACTGAGGGGTGAAAAACTGAAGTCGACGATTGGTTGCCCTTTCTGTCGAGCCGTTTCCAAATTCGTTCCGCTGATTGAGAATCACATTGAGAATGATGCCCTCAGGATGAAAAAGAAGGGCTTTGTGTCGCGTATTAGTGGATTGTTCTTGTAGCAATTGTCTGTCTTCGTGAATCCTTTTTATTATGTTCATTCTTTTCTTTCGCCTAATAATAAAAGGTATCATTGAGCTTGCATTACCGGTTGGACGTGGTCTCCGCATTCCTGGCATTAGTTATAGACACGAAATGGCAGCCTAGGGTTCTAGAATCGGGATTCTGGAACCTAGAGATTGATTGGATGATGAATGCATGAATGCATGCATCAACTCCAAAAGGATTCCTCTTCTCCCCTCCTACAACTCGCATGCCAATATCTCCCCTATTGCTTGACAGCTCAAGCTCATTCTCAGTACTTCCTAATCTTCCTAAAATTTCCTTGTTGCGTGTGAATTCCGTGTCTCGATTTCCGTTGACTTCAATTTTCATAATGCGAATACATCTCGACATTTTCACAGGGTATACAAATCGCGACCTTCTCACTCTCAATTCCTCGTTTTCTCTCGTTCTTTCTGACAGACGGGATAGCGTGAGTAATAGCGAGATTCTTGGTGCAAACACGCAGTGCTTCACGACATTTCACGAGATCTCCTTGTTATTGAATCCCCCTGCCTTGACCATTGTTGCATTGTTACAAGAGATATCATCGGCTAGAATCTGTCTTTCCATTCATAAAGTTCCTTGTCGTGTCACTCCTTCCGGTCGGCTCATGTGATGTAGAGATAGATTTCAAACATCCGCGTCTGAGTCCCGACAACTTCGAAACCCGTCGCGTTACTTTACTCATGGATTTCAATCAGACCATGCCGTTTCGAGTTTCCTACTGGGCTCCGCTCTGCGTTTTCGTGCTGGTATCAACAGTATTGTACGTCAGGTTGGTGATTTTAAAGCGTTTAGAACTTCAAAAGTAGTTTAGATTGCTGTACCTAATCTACAAAAGGCGGAAAACCCAGCAATACTCATCATTCTTCTACAAAATGTTCTTTATTGGGGTAATTTTGGTTAAAATTCTTTTAATTTAATTATAATTTCAGGGCTTGTTTGATATCCTCTCGGTTATCTGGTACATTATCGCGCAATGGGTTTATGTGGACCAGATTTTCGGTAATTTCCTCATGTTTTCATCGATAGATAACGTTTTCAGGCCCATCATTCCTCCTCACCCTCAACTACGATAACATCCCCAATCTCTGTTATTATTACGTTTACTATTTCTTGTATGCACAGGTTAGCTTCTTCATTATATTTTTCACATCGGTTTTCAGATATTCATCATAATTCTGGTCAGCGCTAACCGTTTAGTTGCCATTCATTTGCCGCTATCGAGGCTGTTGTCGGTGAGTTTGAATGTCAATTTTTCCAAGCTGTGTGTTCTATTTTCGAAAATCAATTAGATAATTTCAGTCATGCGACAACTTCCCCATCTTCTTTCTCTTCATGTTCACCCTAATCTTCCCCATTCTGATCACACTTCATTTCTTCTGGCAACCACCCATCGAGTTTCGGTTAGTGTCAAATAGTAGTGCTGTAAGCTTTGGAAAAAGTTATATTCATTATAGTTTGTGTAATGAGTGACACTCAATCGAACACCCGAATACAATCTAGATAACAAATAATTTCAGAGTAAACGCAGCCGGCGCTGTCGGGAGATGGGTGCATCCTGATACTACCAAGGTGATCTGCACGTTTTTTTAAAATCATTTTTACTTTCTCCCTTACACAATTTAATATTTCCAGGCCAACGCCATCCACGCTATGTGTGTCGTCGTCATCTCCACTATTTTCTCCGCTCTCTGTTATCTCTCAGTGATGAGGAAACTGGCGCAGTTGAACAGCAAGAACAAGTAATCATCTTCGAAAGTCGGATTTTCGAAATTCTAGACACCTTTTCATCCATCATCTACTATGCATTGCAACATAGTACATCTTTTATTTGTTTTCTCTCAACTTGAATCCGAAGTTTCAGAGCCGACCGCAACCACTCGCGCAAATGGCGGCAAGAGCTATCCATCACCATTGTCGGCTTCGCCACATTCCTCGCCCTCTGCTCAGCCACTGCCTACTTCTCGGCCAGTTATGTGGCCGTGATGAATAATAATGTGAGTAGTGGAACAGTTTTTGATCTTTGATCTCCATGTCTCAACATAATTTTGATTAGAGAGGGTGCGCTTTATGTGCGAGTTGTCTGTACGCGTTGTTAATTCATTTTGATACGCATGCAATTTCACATAATGAGCAAACATCGCCGACAATGCACGACGACTCGTCACGAGATGTGTCGAAAATCACGAGCCACATCTCGATGAAATCCGCTACAATGTGTAGACAGGGAACAATATTTTCGATGAAATATGAAGAACATATTAAAAAAAAGGATGACACATTTAGTAAAGATGCGGAAATCCCGCTTCATTCCAGCAATCCCTCCTGGACACGATGCGCTCCCTCAACATCATCCACTACTTCGCGATGGCTTTCGTCAATCCGTGGGCGCTGTTGATCACGAGTGCGACGATGAGGAAAAGGTCGAGCCACGTTTACTCCTTCTCCTGATGACGTCATCTGCATGGCAAAAGTGTGCGGGGTGAGACATCGTCCTCACTCTCTTTTTCGAAAAGAATAAGAGAAATATCGGGGAAACCGTGAGGTTCTAGCAAAAACCAAACGCTTCTATTGCAGCCTCTTCTGGGATCGCTCTCTGGTAGTCCCGTCCGGCAGAACGCCCGTAACTTTGCCCACGTTAACTAGTCGGACAAACGATCAGAATGTTTGATCCTCCGCTTCTTTTACATAGTTTGCTGATAGAGTAGTGCTCACTATCATTATTACGTTTGAAATAAAATTGATCACAAATTCGTATGCTTGTCTCTAGTTTCGCACTCAATGATGGCAGATGACACATCACAAAATCATCAGGCTCCATACATCAGTCGTGAACTCGATTCTGTCTATTATTCCGGATTATAATGGATCTGTGCTCCCATTCCCGGAAATGCAGTCTTCCTCCTTGAGATTGACTCAAAACATTCCCATGATACTCCAACATCCTCATCAGAATGTGTGTGGATTTGTGATTCTCGCTCCATCCCACGTTCCGACGATTTCCGGGTGCATCTACATCTAAAATTAACAAATGGTCTAGCTATTAGATTTGACCATGTTTCCTTGACCGACAAGAGTCTGCGGAATGAATAAATCGTGAAAACTCCTAAATTTATGTGAATAATCTCTGATGATCTACTGAACTGTGAAGTTCAGCATCGGCTAATATCATGTGCTTGACTATTGTCGTGATTGTAATAATGACGCCCTCTAACTTGCGTCTGAAACTTCTGACTTTTGTAAACACATTTCCCCGCTGTTTCGCTGATTTTGTACTAATCCTATGCCCAATTCTCACGCCACCCACCCTCAGATCGTCGGAATTTGAGCCGACAATTGTCCAGACTTCTCATGATCTGCTTCTGCTCCTGAAAGATTCTTTGGTGAGTATCTCAGACATCGCGTGTGAATTCCCTTCAGTTTGCAGTGTTATGTCAGACATGCCTTTCCGAACAGCCTACTGGGTTCCGCTCGGCATTTTCATAGTGACATCAGCCGTTTTGTACATTCGGTAGGACAGTTTCATTGCTTACAATTTACCTGGTATTTCAGAATACTGATTCTCATATTCAAGAAGCGTAACACCCAACAGTATTCGTCATTTTTCTACAAGATGTTTTTCATTGCGGTATGTTCCGGAAAAGTGATGATCAGATGACTGACAAAGTGTGGTTCTCAGGGTTTATTTGATCTTCTGGCAGTCTTCTGGTATGTCGCAGCGCAGTGGATTTACGTGGACCAGATCTTTGGTAGATAATTTTTGTTTGTCTGTACCATTATTATTCTTTCAGGATCTCAATTCCTACTAGACATCAGCTATAACAACATTCCTAACATGTTCTACTATTTCGTTTTCTACTTTTTGTATGCGCAGGTACGACCCCATGATAGAATCTTGTAAACATAATTGTTACAGATTTTCACAATCACTTTGGTCAGCGCTAACAGAGTTTATGCCATTCACTTCCCAATGTCAAGAGTGCTGGCGGTAAGTAAAAAGTACACGAACAACTGGTGTACAATCGTTTCGCACTCTCATTTCGCAACGTCTCATCTATCATAGAAACGAAAGGAAGAGATCTCGGAATATGTACGTATTACTTCAGTCCTGCGATCGCTTTCCCACTGTCATCCTTCTCTTCGCGACAATGATGTTTCCAATCATCATCACTATCAACTTCTTCTTCCAACCAAACGTCGAGTTTCGGTGGGATCTTTACCTCTTCCCAAACCCATACATGCTAGCATAACAAGTGCCTCTCAGTCTAGACAAATTCACATGCGCTCAGAGATCCCGCTCGGAAACCCAGAGTGCATGAGAAGACCTTTCGAATTATGTATACTATTCCAGGAGAGGTGCTGACGGGACGGTCGGACGATGGGTCAGCCTGGATACAACGAGGGTTAGCTTCTTGGATTATCATCTTGACGAAAATACCAACATTTAGGCCAACACGATCCACGGAATGTGCACTGTCTCAGTCTTCAACATCTTCTCTGCTATCTGTTATCTTTTTGTGATAAGAAAACTGGCACAGCTGAATAGAGATCAGAGGTGGGAATGAAATCCAGAATGAAAGCGGTGAATATATTCAATATTAGCAAACCAGGTTCACAGTGCTAATGAGGTCAGCGTGAAACATACTTCGTTGAAGCTTGTGATACAGAGTACTTTAGCCTCTATCACAATGGCCATTCCAGTCGCGAAACCTCAATGAAAACAATCGAAACCTCTAAGTATCTTCGTATTTCAGTCGTGAAATCTCCGCGTCTCGCAAGTGGCGCAGGGAGATCGCCCTGACCATCGTCGGCTTCTCCACATTCGTCTCTTTGTGTCTGGCTACTTGCTACTTCTCCGTGGCGTATCACGCGGTGATGACGGATAATGTGAGTATTTCGTTATGAAGCAGTCTCGGAGTATACATTAATTGAAAAGGATCTCTATATCCAGAGGTAAAGTAGCCTTAACTTGTCTGGCTACTTGTTATTTCTCGGTGGCTTACCATGCGACCATGACGGATAATGTGGGTTCCAGAACGATATTTTTTTCAACCTCGCGTAACGGAACACAATTATTGTTACGGAAAATGTGAGGTTTTTACGAACTGTCTGAAACATATCTTGCTATTGAATTTTTTTAATACATTTTTATACAATGGTTCGTTTCTGTTAGGCTGTTCTCTTGGCTCACAGGTAGCCGGCATTATCATTCTCTTGAGACTACTTACAGAACGCCCTCCTCGCCTCCATCCGCGATCTCAACATCGTGCACTACTTCGCGATGGCATTCGTCAATCCGTGGATGCTGCTGATCACGAATGGATCGATGAGAAAGAAGTAGGTAGGCTTATCTTGTAGGAAATTCACAGTCGTTCTCACTCTCTTCATTTGGCACACTGTCTTGTCTCTCCATTTGATAGGTGTGTAACTGAGTACAACGAAGAAAGTGATCTATCACCTTTTGCATATGAAGTAGCGTTTAGAAATAACGTTTATAGAGTCCTATCTTCGAACTTTAACAATGAGTATCTTCAGCATCTTCCGAGACCAATCAACCGTTGTGCTATCATCAGCAAAGAATGGTGGAACAACGCTCCAAACGATCTCCAGTAAAGTGATTGTGCCAGCTATGATCGTTGTTGGTTGAATTTTCGCCGATCATTTGTACATATTTTCTCCGATAA
This sequence comes from Pristionchus maxplancki, assembly GCA_900490775.1. Taxonomy (NCBI): domain Eukaryota; kingdom Metazoa; phylum Nematoda; class Chromadorea; order Rhabditida; family Neodiplogasteridae; genus Pristionchus; species Pristionchus maxplancki. Next base: position 193,293 of record LS549817.1, read on the forward strand.
ACTATCATGAACACCCCTTCTGTGAAAGAGTAATTCTTGTCCAAATGGAAGTGTTGTTGTATCTAGGTCTGCGAAGAATTGTTTATGAGGCAAGATTGTTTTCAAGTAGATGACGTTTTCGACTACTATTTCCACTAGAATAGCCAGAATAAGGTATTGATGAAAATAGAGCATCTTTATTTGGCGTCCATCACGGACAAATTGAGCCCAAGACAGTTTGCACCTAAGGAAACCACCCTCTGGCGTGCCTGATGGATGTAGCGTCTTTATTCAAATTCATGCCAGTCGCTTGCCATTTTCATGTGATCTACATTCTAGAATTGTATTTACAGGTTTCAGTTCTTCTGATAAGACAATCCTCCAGATGATATGTTGGACTGCATTCAAGCTGCCGCCGACAGTCGCCGATGAGGTATTTTTTCCTCAAGCAATGTTGTTATTATTGTTGTTGTTGTTATTTTTTATTTAATACACAGCTCTTGATAGGATAGGCTTTTCGAAACTTGCTCGTGAAATTTTAAATTCCCAATTCTTCAGGATAACATATCGCGGCTACCCGAAGACTGTGCACGGGAGATATTCAAGCATTTGAATCTGTGGGTTACTTTTTTTTATCCATCAAGCATCCACCTCAAATCATTATAATCGGTTGTGTTCGCCTTTTGAGTAATACGTGAAACAAATACATACCCATCCATTCTTGTCCTTTCAAGAATCCGAGGCTCAATTCTTCTTCTCCCTCTTAGTTCTATTATTCAGTCACGACCTCGACGTTCTCACGTGCGTCAGTCAACGACTGCACTACCTCAGCGCCACCTTCCGTCATACGGTACCGAAAGCGGAGGCATTAGAACTGAAGGTGTTCAAGGTACAAATTTCCTCATTTACGCTGTTTACGTAGGAATAAGGCTGTTTCTATGAGATCAGCCACGGGGGAGGAATACGGACGAAACTTATGCCAACCCTTACTCGATTCTCACTGCGGAGCGACTTACTGTTTGTGACTGACGGTCAATAAATTACCTCTTTACTTTCCAGACAATCGACGGGGAACGATACGTCGACCTTGTCCGTTCTCCTCCCTTCCTCTCCGAGTGTCTCATGCACGAGAGCAGTGGAGCGACGAGACGGATCGAGTACGACAAAGTGAAACCCTACGATCTATGGGTACGCTCATTGGCTACCATTTGATTAGTGGACGTCTAATTCCATACCGTGGCATCAATCACTCACTGGCCAATTCATTCATTTGTAAAGACAGAGTGAAACTCAAGTAAAGAGCAGTTCTTCAGATGCTCGACTACAAAGCAACCAACGCAGACATGTCCTTCATCATCAAACGAGCCGCGTTCCTCATGAGTAGATACACCTGTGACGTTGTTAATTTTACGTCGGTTAGTGTTTGTTGCTTCTAATGAAAAGTAGGAGGCGTTATTCATTCTTTTATCATGTCGTTCTTAATGATTTCTGCATGGAGATCTATAGAGAAGGTCTATTGAGAGTAAAATTAATGCTTTTAGGTCCTAATCGACGACAATTTCGTCACAGCCTTTTCGCGTGTTTGGCACGAGAAGTGCATGCAAAAGCTCTCCTTCCACAATTCTTCGCTCGTCGGACCGGGAGGATCGTGCGTGGCGAAGAGGTACTTTTCAGGAGACAATTTCCCGATCTCTCTCACTTCGCAATGCTCTCTCGCTCTTTCTGACCGCCGAGAGAGCATTACGAAATTAGAGCTCCGTTGCGCATTTATAGAGGATGAATTACTAGGGCAGATATGTTTCAATACGACGATAAAATGGCATAAGAACCATCAAATCGATTCGAAAAACACTTCAGGCGCATTAACAAAATAATGGGCAGAATCTATTGAGTGTTTATTTTCTTCAGAATGCTAAACCTGCTGCTCTCTGCCAAGCCGTCCGTTCTTCATCTGGATGCCCGAGGCGTTATCAAGGTAAGCTATTCGAATCAAAAGAAACCCCACCGGATGGAAAACATGGCTGCTTACTCATGGTTCTCTGTAAAATGTCGACGGAGTTTGGGAAACCCAGAGAATGCGAAGTTGTTTCTAAGAAATTAACAACTCAGGAAATCGACGAACCATTCCTTCGCTCCTACGCACAAGCCGTCAAGTTTCCGCAGCTTTGCGCACGAAGCACCACGGTTTGCACTCGATATCTAACCATAGATGTTCTTGCTATCAACCTTGAACAAATGTTTCAGAAAAAGCCGTTCACCGTCAGTGAATCATTTGCTGACACTCTTTCCTCGTTCGACTCTCTCGTTATCGATCGACTGCAGGTTTAATAATTTCATTTATATGAAGTTCTCCGTTTTAATTTATTTCTTTATTCAGGTCGGAGCCGACTGGATTATGCCCGCGATTCTGGTATGTTTCATTGACTTCTTTTCTTCGTTTCGGGTTTATGTTATTCAATGATAGCTATCTCATTCTACAAAACTATTCACCATCGAATTCTTATTCTTTTATTATGCTTAGATATTACAGAACCGCCTGCGACGCAAGAAGTACGGCACGATCTCCTGTGCTATTACCAGTGTCATCTACCGTCCCGAGATAGTTGACAGAGTGGAAAGTGTGGATACTGACGTCGAGGTATCGCTTTCAATTTACCACCATAAGCCTCCGGCGAATGCATTTGTTCATGATGTCGTATCTATTGATTACACGAGTCACTTGCAGTACATCAGTCTCGAGGGTCGTTGCGTCCTTCGACTGAAAAACTCCGATTTCTACGCTGACATCAAGACGACTGAAGGGAAACCCTGCAGATTATACGTTACATTCACGAGAAGAGCGAAAGAGAACATGCCACCCTGACCTTCTTCTCATTGTATCGATTTTCGAATTGTATTCCAATCTTTGCGATAAAGAGATTTGAATGTCGGTGCATAGACTGGGTTGACTCACACGACATTCAATCCTACGCAAAAGTCAGGACGATTCATCCTGAGATCAATTGCATTGCGATGCCTCCATTTTCTTCTTATCTCAAGCGTTAGTCACTCGGAATCAAACTACAGTCCGCATTGGATCAGAAAGAGTTCCCGGAATTCATTTTACACATAAGCTTAGGCTGATTGAAAAGACTAATCCGTGATGAACGGGCATCGGAGTTGTTAATTAGATTTTAAATAAATAAATGCAACTAGAAAGCAATACAATCCGCAGTGAAGTGTGACTCATGGCTCGTGATAAAACCGCGTCGTCATCTATGGTCTCTTTATAAATCGTTATCGGGCGCTTGCTTGACTAGAGTGCGGAGACATCTTCAGCATAGTTGCCACTTATCGATTCACGTGCTATTGCGTTTACGTTTCAGCATAACTTCTATATTATGTTTAATATTAGATGATCAATCCTCTACTCGCTTTTCCCCTCATCTCCCTCGTATTCGCTGCACCAGAACGACCTAAGGTCTTTCAAGTACCGACGAGAAGACATCCTTCATATGCGGAGAGACTTATCAGGTAAGGAAAGGAAGGCGAAAATACCTCAATCGGAAGCAATTTCTTTCAGTGAGAATCGACGAGAAGAACTCTTCGCCCTACTGAAGCAGCACGGACAGGCCTCTGCCAAGGTTTGAAAATTTGAAGACTCTATATCTTGCGTCCCGTTCACCTCTTTCTATAATACGAATTGATCGTTTCAGGGCACTCACCAGCAACCCCTCTCCAGCTACTATGATGATCTGTACGTAGGAGAAGTGAAGTTGGGCACACCTCGTAAGTGATTTTTTTTCACATTTTTTCACCATTTTAAAAATGAGGTATTAATTCCAGCCCAAACCTTCTTGGTGGCGATAGATACTGGCGCTTCGGACTTCTGGGTCGTCGATTCGAGATGCACCAATCAGGTACGGAACTCAAAACCGGTTGTTTTAGTACAAGACGAAGCTGTCATTCTGTGATTCATATTTGTCGTAATCAATTCCTCATCACGATCATTATTTATTACAGAACTGCACCTCGCCTGCTGGTTACACGAGACACTTCTTCAATCCACTGTAACTTTGTTTTTTCGCGAGCTTTATTTATCCCTTAAACGATTAATCATGATGTTTACATGAATTCAAATATGCACGAAATGTTCTTGTTAAGAAGAATTGAACCTTCAGCGCTTCCTCCACGTTCAAGAACGGCTCCGAGACGTACACGACCGTATACGACTACGCCAGCGCGGCTCAATGCAATGTCGGCTACGACGTCATGGATCTGGCTGGAATGAAGGTAGATCAGCACTCCAAAAATGAAATTATGATTCTTGTTCCAGTTCAACTCGCAAGGGTTCGGTGTCGCGGCGCACATCACTGCGGATTTCGGATCGCAGCCCATTGATGGTAGTCTCATGAATAGTTTATAAATCTAACTAGACGTTGCTCGGGGAAGTCCTTACAGTTTGATTTCTGTGCAGACCGATCCCTTGATTCACAGCACAATTAAAATTTATCAAGAAATATCAGATGAAATCTTAAAATATCTAGTGAAATTCTGATCTGTGCCTTATCCGACTTTTGACTCATTCGATACATCTCATGATTGTCTCTTCTCTCTCAGCACGTCGCATTGCGATACTGATCTCTCGATAGAGCGATCTTCCCTTTTCGGCTCATTGTTGAGTGTTGGTTGATAAGGCAGTGAATCAGTCTGAAGGAAGGGCTAAAGTCCAAACGAAATAGAGTGTAGTTTGACTTGGCATTGCAACTTCTCTAGGACCGTTGACGGCATACGAAACTTTCAGGCCGTCTCGGACTCGCGTGGCCCTCAATTTCTAGCTCTAACGCCACTCCTCCCCTGCAGAATCTGCTGGATCAGATGGACCAGCCAATCTTCACCGTTTTTATGACGAGGTTCGTATTTGAGCATGTTTGCAATTAGGGTTATCAAAATGAAGAATCCACCTCTTCATTTCACGTGCTCTCTCGTCGCTATTACCGATGAGAGAACTCGCGGAATGAGGAAACGGATTCTTCGTTTTGACAACCCTATTTGTAATCCCATATCAAGCAGGTGGTTTCATGAGCTCACAAGTAAATTCGCTAGTTCGGTAGATACTAAAATGCGTGAAGAAGTGAACAAGATGCACAACCAAATGAGCACCTTGCAGAAATCAGGAAGCGAATGCAAGCGTGTCGGATGGAGGCATGATCACGTTTGGTGGACTTGATAAGGAGCACTGTGATGATAAGGTTCTCATTTTCTTCCTAAAAAAGATAAGCTATTATCACAGGTCAACTACGTTCCTCTCAACTCGCAAACCTTCTGGCAATTCAAGCTGGACGATTTCGCTATTGGTGGTTATCAGGCACACGCCAGCTACTCTGAGGTATCTTATTCACATTTCTCATATTTATTCTATTCTCGGACATCGCCCATCCAACCATTTATTCAGGGATTCGGTGAAACTCGTTTTTAAGTGCTGAAGTGCCCATTTAGGTATTAACTGACATGTCTTCGTGGTTCATCGGTGTTCCTCTCGATGCAATGAACGGCATTCTCGCCCAGACTGGAGCCCAATTCGATTCGACCAATCAACTAGTTAGATTTTTTCCTTTTTAAACATTTATTTTCGGAATTTATTTTGAATGCTGAAATGAAACAACATTCCAGTACAAGCTGCCGTGCAACGGCAAATATCCGGATATGGTGTTCAAGATCGGTGGAATCGACTATTATGTGCCGTCCTTTGAATACGTTGTGGATGTGCGTTTTTTGAAGATGCTTACTTGTTTCCTACAGTTGAGAGCATTTTCTAAGGATCTTTTGAGTTACAGAAATTGAACTTCTTTCAGCTCGGAATCACGCCAGCTGGTATGTGCACGCTGGCTATGAAGGCAAGTTTCTTTTTTTACATTCTGTTTTTGAGTGAACGAAACATGAATTGAGATTTGCAGGGTGCTGCCGAGCGTATGAATGATCCTCAAACCTTCGTTCTGGGGGCACCTTTCATGAGGTAAGTGATAACAGCTGTTTGAAGAACACAGTAGGCACTCAATGGATGTCATCATTTCTATATGAACACGGATAGAAGAGAGAAGTCTATTCTAGAAGTCTATCCACGGGCTTTGATTTTCAATGTTTTGCAGGCAATTCTGCCAAGTATACGACGTTGGACAGGCGAGGATCGGGTTCGCCCGATCGGTGAATGTCGACACGAGTACTGGAGCTGGATCGAGCTTGTCGATGATCTTCCTCCTTCTGTCAGCGATTATTGCACTATTGATTCAATAATAGCATTATTTCTGCCTTCGGCGTTGAGTGCATGTGTGTTATTTATGAATATGACTCATGTTCGTTTTGTCAATAAAACATTTACATAACAACAACAAGGCAGTGAATAATCAGAAAGGCAGTACAAAATTGATATTTACAATTGGAGAGATAAATAATTTAGAAGTGCGACTCGGGTCTCTTCTCGATCCACTCCTTCAGTTTGGGCGTCGCGTTGATCTTCGCGACAGTAGAGAGAACGGCAGGGAACGCGTTGAGGAAGCCTGGAGAATGTCGCGATCAGGTCATTTTTTGATGGATTTTCCCTTCCGATTTGAGCGATGTAAGGTGGAAAATATGAATAGGCTGGTGAACCTTACCGGGAATGAACTGCGTCAGGGTTCCGACAGAGTCAGCGATCAGCAGGTCGACCCAAGTGAGAGAGGAGCCGATGAAGAAGCCGTTCTTCTCGTTGCCCTGAAAGTTTCGTAATTGATGCTGAAAACGCATTATTTAAATATCTAAGTTTAAAGTGAAAAAAGTAGAAAAAGACTTTAACAAAGTTGTTTACCTTGGCGATTTTCTCCAGAATGGCAAAGTACTTGTCCCTGGCGGGCTCGGCGACGTCCTTCACGAGTTGCTCCTTGTCTGCAAATATAAATTCACGAATATCTATTTATAAATCACTCTTGCCTTGCAAAATGCAATCATTGCAATTTTGCAATCAGTCTTGCAAAATAGGATCTTTGTTCAGGTAAGAGGTATGGAATTCGCAAATAATTCGAGAGCGCTCTCTGAGATTCCGAAATTTATGAAATTGTAAGAAATCATCACCTCCAGGCGCGAATCCCATGAAGACGACCATCACGGACTGGAGCTCGCCCATGAAGTCTCTGTGTTGATCTGCGAGGGCGTCCACGAGTGCACGCTGGTAGGAGGAGACGCCGGCGAAACCTGCGAAAGATATGTTTCAGCATCTACTATGAAGCTCAGAGATTAGAATCAGAATGACAGTAATTAATCTATAATAGGTTTTAATGAGTTTGACCCACCGAACTCCTTGGCCAGATAGCGGAAGATGGCGTAAGACTGCGGGATCTCCTTGCCGTCCACTTCGAGCACGGGCATCTGACCGAAGGGAGTTTCTGAAAAAGAATCATTACAATTATTGTCTCCATTGAATGTTCATTTGGTTTTTGACCCTTTTTCAATAAAGAAGTCTCTGCAATGAATCATCTAAATTTAAAGAAGTAGTGCTGGCAGCTCAGTTCAATCTATTACACTTTCGTTGTAAAATATAACATGCCATTAACGGTGATTTTGTCTGTACGATCCCTCCAAAAAATTGTTTTGGAAAGAATACAATCGTGCGCCTCATTTGCAGATTCATGTTTGTCTCCCGAGTAGTCAGAAAGAAGAACACGACCCCCTTTTACGACCACTTGTTGCTTTTGCTTTGCAGAATTTACAACCACTCTACGAAGGTCCCTCCTTTGCGTGTTGTCACTTCGTAGCTAACAAGTGCCACGCGTCCGCTCTGTTATCACGACGGGCTCAGAATCTTCCCGTTTCCTCACTCAATGTCATCTCTCGCACCCAATCTGGAGACAGCTTTTAGGATTATAGGTGCTTAGAAGGCGAGCGAAAAGTTTTCGAGCGTTATCAAAGGCGCGTCGTTTTGACGCTGTTTGAACTTCCATAAAGAACGTGCTAAAGCGATGGACAGCTATACAATGTCGTTCAAAAAATCAATAGTATCTCGAGAGTTTAAGAGCGAGAATACGAGCAGTCGAAAACAAGGTATTGACGGAATCATCTTTGTGCACCGACTACTCTATCAACTAACATTCACACTACTTCAGAAGGCTATCGAGCCATCATTCTCCGAATCGTTAAGGTTACATACAAGTTACTGGCTACGGGGAATGCAATTCTACTCACTCTCTTTGTACGCGGGCCACTGGTCCATGGGCAGTCTGTTATCCTCGAAGGGAACGCCAGCGAGGGTCAGGATTTGACGGGCGACCTGCAGTCATTCACAGTAAAGGCAACTTTTTTCTTAATTCTTGGAATTTGGTCGCAATCACTGAAGCTATTGACCGTTTTCAAAGTGGTTTTTATTACAAGATAGTATGCACAGATGGATTATGTTCAAGGAAGCAATTTATCAAATAATTACCTCAGCGCGTCCTCTCGCCGGGAAGTACGTAATCTTGTAGGAGGGCATTATGAACTAAGGTGCTCAGACGATCGAACTCTGGAGGATTGACGGGTAAGGAAGAGCCTAGTGATTCGGCGAGTGTTAAATACCCAAGAGAGAGGTGCGAGAAAGCTTAGAAAGACGGGAAAGAGTGTGGCACCAATGGAATCACAAACACCAACAGAGACTACGTATAGCGCACAAACTAGTGTGTGAGACTACAGTGGCGATGGAAACACTCTTATCATTCTGAGTGCTCTCTATCCGCCTAGAGATACGAGGGAGCCTGGCAAACGGAGAGACGCTTCCTCCTTTTGAAGTGAAAAGCATCATGTCTTCACGCTACAAGCTATCTCGTCGATTAGAGAAACGATGGATCATGTGAAATTCAGAGACAGATAGAGATAAAGCTAGTGCTTATGAGAATCCAATGGACCCTAGGACTGGAGACATCATCAATAGTCACTCTGCGAGAGAGTTGGTGCTGATTTCTCAATCAGTTCGATAAGAGATCTCGGCGCTTCTGCGGCTTCATTGTCATAGGAAGAGTGATTATGGAAACACGTGTCAGATAAATTCGGAATCATTCGCGCTAATATCTTGACTCGAAAGGTGACTTTGAAGGTAACGTGGCGGGGGTGACAAAAGGGATATTTACCTCGCTTCGCAGGAGAAGTGATTTGCCTACTGTCCTACACAACTAGCTGATCGGTTACATTTCAAAGCCAATTCTTGACTATTGACAATAGAACTCTCCTTACTAGTTCAGGAACTATTGATGGTTTCAACTCCGATATCCAAGCTGCAACATATTTCAATCTCTCGTTGGGCTATGTAAACAACCTTCCTTCTTTAGCACACAAATCTCTTAATTAGGCGCAGTGTCCAAACGTTTTTAGCAACGAGACAGCACGCCAAAGACTCTCTCTCTTGGAAAGTCATCCCCTCATCGCCTCTATTTGACCGATAAGCGAGGGAATTGTGAACTGACTCTGTTCCCCATTATTCTCTAGCCGGACAAACTGAGTTAGATAGGGTGCAAGTTGAAGAGAGTCGAAGAGGGCTCAGATAATGCCACAATAATATGTGCCGTACTGATGGGAGCAATATTGTCTATGGAAAAACACGAGGCCTTAAGTCGTCTGACACTGGTTTTAGGATGCTGAAGAACATTTTCGAATTGAAAAGATATTTCCAAATCTTTGAAGTGTCGATCTGGCATAACTCACACTTACAAGTTTTCTCTTTGTTGAACACTCTCACAGTTCGGCACTTAAAACTACCCATTCAAAAGGTACCAATGAAGGAGAAACAGTTAAAATTATGGGAAAATGTGCGTATAAATACATAAGTTTCTCTTTCTCTTCAATGTATCCGATCCTACCCAAAACAAAATGGGAAATATGTTATTTCTGCTTTACGCAACCTTTCTTCTCTTCACTCCTTCTCATCAAGTAAGCCTATTACTGGTTGCGTTGAACATCTAATCTATGGAACCGTTCAGGAATTATCGGATGCCTGTGAGTGGGTTGGAACCTCTTATCTTACCGTGTGTCCACTGAACCCAAAATGTCCCGAGAAAACGACAGAACTCATGCGGATTTGGGGCCGAAATTATGGATCGAATATTGCGGAATATGGAACGTGAGACGCACATGAACCTCTATGAATTTCCGTTGGATTTTTTTATGTTTGCGTTCTTTCAGAGTGTGTGTGGTCGGAGAAAAAGTTCTTTGCTGCAAATCGGAAGTTGTGCTCATGGATCCAAAGGATCCGAATGTAACAATAAATAAAAAATAATTGTAGACTTTTTTTATTTGCAGAACTGCAACATAATCGATTTCGCGGGAAGCTGTGAGACAAGTGGCAGAATAGAAATCGGATGGCAGTGGTACTATGATGGGGTCAGGGGAGAGTGAGTACATTTTTTAAATATCTATTTTTATTTAATTCGTAAAACTTCAGTCGCAAGAGAAGACTCTGTTGCAAGCAGGGCGTTCTAGCAATTTGAGAACGACTTGATATTTATAGCCTATAAATTATAGGAGTCATTTACGGTCTTGTTGTATTAACTAGCTGTGAATGTCGATAAAGCATTGCGTTTGTTGAATCAGCACAGTTTGTTTTTCAATTTTCGACGTCAGCTTGAAAATATAATGAGAATTATCGCATATTGGAGATTTGTCCCCTCTGGCCCAGATTAGATGGGAACAGGCACACGCGACGCCTGCGGGCGCGTTGCGGCGTCCGAATACTTTCGAAACAGGTTACCAGTCCATAAAGTGACAAGATCGTTTTCACTATATTTTCAGTGCATCGAACCTTAATTTGAATTACTAAAACCTTTTTCTAGCTGATCTCCATGAACTCAAAAAATACTGATGTCAGCGCACCGCTGGGCGATCTTGAGAAGAACGTTGCGCGAAAGGTGAGAGCTCAATCATATTACAGGGATGTCAAATAGGGTGGCGAAAACGACTCACGAATGAGTCGTTTTTACAACCCCCTCGAGTCAGATTCGAGTCTGACGAATATTCGTGCTCTCTCGCTTTAGGCTCCGCCCCCTTCGAATGAGTCGTTTTATTTCGAGTCAAAAACGAGCCGGAGGTTTTCTCAGCTCTCCGTGGGTCAAATTACATAAATAAAACATCGTTGTAATTAGCTCGTCGAGCTCTATCGAATGATAATTCATTTGAACAGAAATATTTATTTTTCGATTTTTCGATTTTTCGGGTGTATTTTTTGGAGTGAAAGATGTGTTTCTGAAGTGTTTTTATGCATAATAGTACTTTTAGTGGTAAGAGCAATGCATTTCCACCGTTAATAATGGCAAAAAATATTATTTTTCAAACAATTTTTCACCCACGAGCGACTAAAATCGAAAATTTCAAAGCCAGATTTTCTCTTAAAATTTTTATGATTTTGATAGCGCTCGACGAGCTGATTACAGCGGTGTTTTATTTATGTGATTTGGCCCACGGAGAGCTGAGAAAACCTCCGGCTCGTTTTTGACTCGAAATAAAACGACTCATTCGAAGGGGGCGGAGCCTAAAACGACTCACTCGGCGAGAGAGAGAGAGAGCGCGCGCGTGTTTCGAGTACTCGAAAGAGGGGGTCGTAAACACGACTCATTCGTGAGTCGTTTTCGCCACCCTAATGTCAAACTCTATTCGTTCCAGAAAATTGAAAGTACGGCATCAGAAGAACTGGTGGACATCATGGCCAAGCTCGGTCTAAAGGACGTAAGCGTGTCGAGCGACAACATAGTAGAACAACCGATTGGACACCCAATGATAGTCGGAACTGAGGACGAAGAGATGCCTCTTGCTACGGTAAGTTGTATCAATGTCAAGCAATTTTTAAAAAAAAATCCTTGCTAGAGTATTGATGCATTTTATGTCGTAGTAAAGCAGTTTTTCAGGCGCCTATAAGTATTTTCTATCATGGCTATTCTTCGGCTTGCTTTTTCAAGAAATATGAGCCTATCCCGATCGGCATCCCTGACGAAGACTATCCTGATGATGAAGACACTATCGTGAGTTCATACCACTGATCATATTTGACTTAAAGAGCAAATAATATTGCTAAAAATCTGCAGGCTGCACTGAGTAATGCAACAATCTCAAATACAGTAGAGGACGATGACATGGAAGGGAAACTTGAGGTGGGCAATAATTTTGCCAGCCGTTCTAATCCAACTATCATCGAAATCTTGATCAGGATATTCGCTGGGACACTGTGACAATCTACGAGTGTGACTGCTGTAGGAACGAAGGAGAGATTGCACTACCCGATGATGATGAGGATCTCTAGGTTTTGTCTTTTTCTAGGTTTTTGTCTCTAGGTTTTGTCTTTTTTTAAAGGTTTTTTTATAAATTGTATTCGGATCGTTTTTTTTAGGTTTGATAGTTAGGCTCCAAGACTCATTCGCTAGTACCGTTTTCACTGTTAGGATCACAGCTCTAGTTCCACATTATTAGTAATATCGGTTTGTAATATCTGTTTTTACTGCGAATAAAATCTGATTTATTCAACCATGCGAGAAATATGCAGGTGGTAACTAGAAATGTTAAGCCCTCTGGCAATAGAAACAGATCACACGCGACGCCTATTCAGCGCCCTTTTTTCGGCTTTCGAAAACATTCGAAATCAGTCTTCGGTCTCCAGTCCAGTAAATTCCTAGCAATGGTAGCACTTTTTGCATCTGACCTTTTATCTCACACAATCTTCAGATAGATGCCTCCCCTCTGAAGAAGTGATTCGATTACGCGAAGACAGAGGCGCTGAAAACTTCTGATTGGAAATTGGTGGGTGCTTAATTTTTCTTTTGATATTGAAGGCAGTTTCCAAAATTATTAGGAGTGGCACTGCTCGTGAGGACCTGAAAGTGATTTGTGATTTGATTCGTATCGATATCAAGAATGAAAACGCAATTAACATACTGTTCACGAAACAGCTACTGCATCATCCAGCAAAAGTTGCTAATTCTTATCCTTAAATTAGATGGAAATTACAGGAAGACAGCTCTAAAGAGGCTGCCCCTGTCAAGGGAATGGTCGATCACTTCAAGACTTTAACAAAGAACAAGAAGAACCCCAAGAAAAAGAAGGAAACGTCTGGGAAAGAGAAACGGCGAAAGCGCAAGAGATGCGGCTATGGTTTACTACTGCCTGTTGGCCCATTGCCGGAGAACGATGACGATTTGTAAACTTCTTAATTTTAATTGTTTATTAAAAATCTATCTATGTTTTGCATTTCTCATACAATCAGCAATATTATTTCACTTTTTATATGCACACCTCTGATAAAAATCATTTATCTGTCTCAATTTCATCTTACAATGTATCAAAGTTTTCTTTTTTGAACGCTCACAAGTGATTCGATTCAAACAAGCTGGAGTCATCATTCTGCTGGTTCAAAGTTCTGGGTGAAAATCGAGGCATAAATGACACGACAGAGATTCCGCATTTTCGAAATACGTTTGAATAGATGCAAACCAAGTTGTGCCACGAATGCAAATGAGATGACGATTCAGAAGCGTATGGCTTTCCCCGTTGAAGTACTGAAATAATGATATTACTTAGTTTTTAAAAAGCTATAAGCAAAGTGAACATTACTCGGAATTCCGGCTCTAATAAATTTTCAATGTCTCTTCTATTCAGCATTCCTGTGATTGTACACGTGTAGCTTCCTGTCCCTTTAAGTTTGAGACGTTTCTAAATCAATAATGAATAAATTAATCTTAATAATATCATATCGATATACATACCATTACTGCATTGACCACCCATGCAGTGTCAACTTCTAGGTTCATACAATAAAGTTCACGGTAATTGGTAAGAATTTTTGTAAAGTAATCTTCGCAACAGAGAGAACTTTGCTTGTTATCGACATGTCTTTCCTTTCCAAGTTTCTTTAAAAAATTTAAAATTATTGCATGGCTTATCCGAATTACCGTGGTTTCGGGATTCGCATATAGTGCAGTATTACGTGGCTCAGATGAGCAGAAGTTGATTATAAAATCCACATTGATTTCCTAAATTAATTTACATAAAAATAGTTGTTTGATATAATTTAACCTTTGCAACATCTGGAATGCCAATGTCGAGAATGAATGGCTTAGCCGATAGAAAGAACTTCATCAATCTGAAATTATTTGCATTTTTAATCTGAAAAATCTTCTAAAAAGTTAAATTAAACCTCTTAGAGACCCCAGTCCCCGCTGAATCGTCAATTGAACAGTTAGCAAAATGCAGTATCTTCATGAATCTCGATTTCCATATGGAGTTTTGTCGATACAGTTGTTCGAGGGAATCCATAAAGTGGTCATTGATTGTAACCTGGAACGAATAATAGAAAGATAAATTGTTGTTTAAAGTAAAATCACTCACGTAATGAAACGAGACTTTGGTGATGTAATATTTGCTCATCATAAATACTGCTTGATTAATAATCGATGCGACGTTAGATGGGTACAGTGTCAAATATAGATTCTAAATACAGTAGGTGAAGAATTATTATTGGTTGGTTAATTGTAAAAATGATTTTAAAATCATCAAACCTAAAAATCAAACCTGAGGGTAATCCTTATCATCTTTTACATATTCAGCCGTCTTTTTCTCTCCTGATTTTTCATAAAACATACTCATCGACATATGAGGGCTTTTGCGAGTAAGATGAATTGAGTGATCTCCATATGTTGTCTGAGATTTATTTTTTCGTTTGAGCAAGTTGATTTTTGTTTTTGCAAGAAAACGTGAGAAACCTACTGAGATGTTCAGTGAATCAGCTCCTTCTTTAATCGCGGATGAGCGTGATAACTCCGAGAGATAATTCAGTCTTTGACTGATGGTTGAAACGATGTCGAGATCGTCACTGAAATTGCAACATCGATAAGAATGCAAATGCATGTTCTTTTGAAAAAAACATTTGACAGTTGACGGTTCCATTTGAAGTGTGCTAACACTCATTTTCAGTCAATGGTGAATGCTCCGCATGATTAAAGGGGTATAGGCACGAATATCAGGCTAACTTAGCTCTCGACGTGAGATGATGGGTCGTCGTTACCCGATTACACTTTCGCCACTCCCAGACTATCACTTTGAGTTCACACCGAGATATGATCAATTGGCTGTGTGCCAAATGACCCTGCGGTGCAGGCAACGAGCGAGAGAGCGTGAGAAATGGAGAGAGCGCGACCAATATACCCTCTGGCTAAGATGACTCTCTCTCGCTTCGTGCCTGTCCCCCTTTAACAGATACAAATCAAGCTCTGCAACTTACTGGTTCAAGTGCTTGAAAACTTCACGAATACAGTCGTCGGGAAGCTTTGACAATTGATCCTGGATTAGATAGATCAGAAATAATGCAATCGCAATTGTATTACCTCCTCGTGGATGGTAGGCGATTGTACGAACGTTCTCAAACGTGGAAACATCTGGAAATCGGCTAATTGATCGCAACGACAATAACAAAACATTCGAAACAAACGAAGTAAAAGCGTAGCCAGGGGTTACAATAAACGCAAGCAGACTTGTCGCGATGAACAACCAACAAGCATATAGCAAGTAATAGTCGTTTGAGACAAGATTGGACTCAAAAGGGACGCGTTTCCCAACAAAATGACGCGTTGGCGTTAGATCCGTTGCCCCCAGCGCCCGCCTCCTCCTTATGGATGCATCCGATATATTTCGAGTCTTTCTACCTACTGAGATAAAACATAATTCTATAGTTGAAGTAATTTTTAGATGTCATCCACAATCTCCGGTGACGAAACTGTCGACGCGCTGATAAAGGAATTGAGCGATCTTGATATCACGGACGAGCAAAAGGTGAGTAGATTATTATTTGTTGAGCACCGTTCTAATCCCAAATCGTTTTTTCCAGAAGAAAAACGTTACTCCACCTTTCACTCAAACTAAAAATGGGTATTTCGTAGATCAGAAAGGTCATCAGTACTACCGCTGCGAATGTGGCGAATATGTGCAAATGACGTTTCTTGGTGACATCGAGAACGATGTTGAACGAAGGGATAGAGAAGAGGAAGAGATGGCACGGGTATGTTGTCACCAAATATTTAATGTGCTTGCAATTTTCGCTGCAGTTTCCTCGCTGCCCTCGTCATTTGGAGATCAAAAGGGAACGATGGGAGAAATGGGATGGTAAGATGGGACCGAAAGTGCTTCAAAGGCGAATAAATTGCAGGAGGGCCTTCAACTACTTGCACCGTCCCTGAAAATGATGAGGATCTCTAAAAGGTAGAAAATGCAAGATCATCCAGGCCTTATTGTGTTTATTAGGTTAGGAAGTTATCATTTACATACTCGTTTGTTTTTATGATTTTTGGTTAGTTTTCCATTCATTGATAAACTGTATCTTGTGATCGACACCCGAGAGAATACAATGATTGCTTAGATTGAAAGCAAAAGAGAACGTACGAGGGCGAATGTTTTGTGCTCCGAAATCATAGATGAACGATCCTCACCACTGCTCCCCACAATTATCGCTCGAAAAAGTGCGTTGCCCGTCTTTTCAGTCTACCAAACGTTGCCCTTTCAAAACTGCTACGCATGAGCACCCTATTAGAAACTCTTCCTGAATTGATCCTGATTGTTTTCTATCTCTACCTTCTCTCTAGAATTCAAACAGCTAAAGATGAATACTTCCACACGCCTTTCTTCATATTTTTCGTCTCAACAGGCATGGAGAAAATTATAGAATCCAACAATATTATTTGCTCAGGCTACTGCGGAATAATTTCCTCGTTGTCATTTATCTTATCTTCAAAGTTGTGCATCCCGATTGAAATGTTGTGGCTTCTGAAAGCAGGCTGGGTGGGTGCTTTCTGAGTCTATCCTGTTGAAATCTGTTTCATATCGTAATATTCAGATAGTCAATCAATCCAGTTCGTTCGGCTCGACATTGGGCAAATTCTACATAATTATACACCGGTATACAGTTTTACGAAGCACTATCGTGCTCGAAAATGTGGGATCCTTGATATTTTAAATATTGATAGCATTATTTTGAGAGTCTAAATAATTCCAGAAATGGTCCGGTCGCACTGTATACCTGCTAATTGCCATCCAAATTATCACCCCCGTTGTCACTACAATTCCGTTTATATTCGCCGGATACACTACTCGAATTGTACAAAACGAAACGTGTCTTCTGTCGCTGTCACCGAGTGTGGTTCTTGTACTATTTATCCCGTTAGCTACAATCAATTTGTCTCTACAGATCCAGAAATCGTTCACGATCCCTATCTATGCGGGATATTCAATTACCAGTATAATATTTACGATCCTCACAAAACGGGCTCTTTCTCGACTTGCGGAGACTAGAGTGTCGAAATCAGCTATTTTCCAGCAAATGACTAGCTGGTCCAATTTTTAAACAGCTAGTCATTTAAGAAACGATTTTCTCTCTCACTCATTTCGACTTCGCAGCTAGTCGCTAAGCGGTCCATCTAGCCGAATTACCAAGAATGAGTGGGAATTGGGGTGATCATTCCTTTGAAACACAATCAAATTCACCTATTTTCACTGAGCCCGCTCGCGAGGAGTGAGAAGAGTGAAAATGAACCAGCTATTCGTCAGATAAACAGCTAGTCATTTACGAATCAATCCAGCTAGTCGATTAGCATTTCACTGATTCTAAATGACTAGCTGGTTAGAAATGAAGTGACTAGCTGTCTATTTTCGACACTCTAGCGGAGACAGCAGAGGTGAACGAACTATATTTTTAAATGTGTTGTACCAGATCAGCGAAACTGGGCCCGAAACTTGGCTCACACTGTAATTTACTCTTCTCAGACGACTACGAAGAGTGCAATTATGATCCAGCAACGAATCATGGTCATAATTGTTGGGTGCTGTGCCGCAAGTCACCTGGTCAAAGCAGTGCATCAGGTGATTTTTCACTCTTTTCGAAATTTTACCGTTGCATTATGTTCAGCTCCTCTGGGCTCTAACGGTCTACATTGGTCTTGATGAGATCACACACGTAATCGCTCCATTTGTGAGAAAATTAGTCCAATGAATACGCCATAATAAAAAAATTGCAGTACACCTACGCAAACGGTCTCGCTACGTTCGGCAGTCCGATCATTCTCGTTGCTTGTTCTCCCCGAGTGCGGTCGCTTTTAATGTGCAGAAAAACGTCAATCTATGGAGTAGCGCCAGAATCAGCGACAGCAAACGCATAAACAAGTTTTATCATAATTTTACGTTACTTAGAGCGGTACAATTAAATGATTACAATTATAATACGCTCTAAGAAGAGCTACAGAAATCTTGCATTCAGCAAGAATGCGCCTTCACCATCCGATTCGGTTGTGAAGATGGCATTGTGATTGGTTCCATTGATTGCAATGACGTGTCCGTAGAATTCATCGGAGTGCTGAAAATTATGCGAAATATTAAAATGTAATAACTTTAATCTGATTAAAATGATCAAACACGTACGGTTAATTCGTCATTCTGTTGTAGCATAGAATCGATATGAACTTGATTGATACTTTCCGTAATGCGCAAATTCCACATTCCTGATCGCTTCAAATGAAGACGTTTCTGCGACTTTTTTGTTTGATTTTTTTTCTTTTTCGAAAATTATTGGAATAGAGAAACGTACCACTATCACCGAAACCAATGTTTCGGTATTGGAAATCAAGCGAGAAATCTCCAATGTATCGAAGCGCCATAGGATGTCTAGGAGAGGTGCGGGGAGAGGAATGGGCAGATTCTGAGAAAGCGCAACCCTTTTTTTGTGTTTTTGAGTATTTACTTACATTGTCGTGTTCGCCGACGATTCTCAAGCTCGGATTGATAACTGCGGTGGAATAATCAACGATGAAGTTCTCATCGACAAAATGGACGTCGCTCTTGACCCTGAGATGAATCGAAAGCGGCTTGGCCGAAAGAAGGATCGCGAGTAGTCTGGAATAGTAATCATGATGCAATAAGCACCCTCCTTCCTTCTCGGATAGTACGTAATGTCATAAGACCGCACCTCTTTTTATCCTCGGCATCAAAACTGCGGTCGAAGTCGCACTCCTCTAAATAGAATTTGGCGAAGGAATGAGATGAAGAGACTTGATTTAACAGCTCCACAAAATGTTTGTTAACAGTGATCTATGATTATCCATTGATGAAAGAAAAAAAGCAATGCAATCTAACCGAAAGAAAGTAACAGTCCACGACGTTGAATCTCTGCATCAGTGTTGTCACTCTATCGATGAATGTGTTTTGATCTACCTCGTGTACCTCAATTTTGAGTAAATAAATTATTGAAATAAATAAATTATGACGTTATATTTACCATTCTCTTCCGCTTGAAGCTTGATTGACCTTTAGCGGAGAACAAAAGCTGGTCGGGATCATCCATAGGACCATAGGATCTCATTTCGAACTCCTTTCCGCTCGCAAGCTTTATTGACGCAGAAAGCTTGTTGGAAAATTCCTGAAAATACTAGGTATCGGTATGAGCTATCCGGAAATGAATTCATCGAATTGTTTCAAGTTACGAATTAAATTAAAATTCTGACCTCCTGATGAACGACAAGCTCTGCAACTTCTATTTTCTCTGCTTTCGGCCGTGTCAAATTCACCAAAGTGCTCAGTCTACGGCTCATGGGCTCGAGTTGTTCAAGGTCATCGCTGAAATTAGTTTCATGCAAACAAGAAAAATCTGTTACTGCAATTGAAAAGTTTTCGTCGGAAGCGTAAAAAAATAAAATATTAAACTCACTAATTCAAACGTCCGAGCACATTACGTAGACAATCGTTGTCAAGGGACGAAAGGTGATCCTGCATTTTAAATTGATCAGTGTATTATCGTGCGTTTCAAACGCTCAGCAAACCTCATGTGCTATTTAGCACTTGGAAAGTTGCCATAAGTTCGTAACGGAAAGGCGACACCCGGAACGGCTTATTCCACTTCACCAGTGTTTTTCAAACTTTTCACGTTTTCACTATGTTAATTCAATTTTCCTGCTTTTATTTTGTGCTAGAAAGCTGGAACGCACTTCTATTAAACTGTCTGCCTGAAATGAGCGCGTTTTGAAATGCAGGAACCGCCGTTTACCGTGCCTACTCCGATTTTCCTCTCGTTCACATCGATTTTCGCTCGTTTTTCATGTTTCCCGTTGTATTATTTCATGTTTTACTACACCATATTGTGCTCAGGTCTAAATGGAAGGCCGGGCGACGCGTCGATGGACGATTTGACGACGGCAGAGGCCTGCGGCGGCCGATAGAAGGTGAGTTATCTTCATCTCGCCTCTTTCTACACTGTCACTTTCGTTTTTGGTCCTTTTCTGTTATTTTCTCATCACAGTTTATCGTTTCCTAGCTACTTCAAGTGAATACACAGCTTCAGGATGCACGCGCACTCACCTTGGGAGGCGGGCGGACGACCTCTGCTTCGCAGAGCGAGAATATGAGTTTTTTTAAACCGTTTATAGCTTTGTCGCGGGCGAATATTGAGTCTATTATAGATTCTACTCATTAATTTAGGCATGGATACTGCCTACGTGCAGTTCCATTCTATGTTGAGTCGAAAATATTTGAGGTTTTGGTCTATTTTTGCTTTGCAGACCGAGCAAATGAATTATTTTAAGGTTTCTAGCTTGTTCGCGGGTTTCTGTGAGGTGGATTATAGGTTCTAATTGTTAATTAAAGCGTAGATTTGCTCGGGTTTAGTACAGGACACTTTTGAATTAAAAACAATTTAGGAATTTTATTTTTTTGCCTTGTAACGAGCACTACTTACAATTTCAGGTACTGCCGCTCGCGCGCCTCCACCGCCTGATCTCCTCTCTCAGCATAATGAGGTGAATGCTGTTTTGTTTTATTTGAAAGTCGTTAGAACTGCCGTGTTGGTTGAACTCATCAGGTACCGCCGGTCGGAGGCGGGCCTGGCTCGAGGAAGGGCGGCT
>LS549817.1:229595-252999 GCA_900490775.1 Pristionchus maxplancki
GAGGAATGAGAGGGCATTACGCGTTTTCCAAGTTGGATTTCGCGTAAAGGAGAGGGAGAAATGGGAGAGCGACCACTTGCGGCCAGGGGAGAGACGAGGAATGAGAGGGCATTACGCGTTTTCCAAGTTGGATTTCGCGTAAAGGAGAGGGAGAAATGGGAGAGCGACCACTTGCGGCCAGGGGAGAGACGAGGAATGAGAGGGCATTACGCGTTTTCCAAGTTGGATTTCGCGTAACGAGAGTCGATTCGTGCTATTTCAGGTATTCGAGACATCGAGAACGATTGAAAATTTAAATGAAGACATCATTATTCGAAGAATAAACAATCCTCATAATATCGAATCCCACTGATAAAAGATTAAATAAGAAATGTGTTATTGTAAAATGTGAAACATTCGAATTACATTACACGCAAAAACAGGAATAAAAATCATTTGAAAGCATAAAAATAATTGTTCTGTAAAAAGCATGAGAATTACGCGTTTTCCGAATTTTTTTGAAAATCGAAATTCCTAGAAAAATGATGCAGAACCTGTTCATGGTGGGCCAGTTTATTAGAAATAGGATTTCCTCTCTGCAAAATTAGTTTCATCCCCCTTATATCTTACGAGACTCTCATGCTCAATGTCATGCTGGCCATCCTTCTGATCAAGGAACCGACATGGACGAAGAAGAGTGAGAAGAGGTATCAAAATTATGAGAGATGAAAAAATGATTTTTATAAAATATGAAAATTATGTACAGGAGTCAAACAGAGCAAGGACTGGCCAAGGCAAGCATTGTTTCTGCTACAATATCGATTGCCAGTTCGATAAATAGCGTTAGTGAAGGCTTGCATCTATATAAAAATGGCTGTTCACAGTGGCTGGGAAGTTATGCCAATATCGATTTCTGCGATAATATGAGCTTTATCTTTCTGGGGCTCGCTTCTGTCGCTCCTTTTTGGTAAAAAATTTAAATATAAAGGGAAACAAAAATAAATGCAGGTCCCTTCTCATCTTCACACCAGAAATTCGCCGTACCATATTCACTTTCAACAAAGCCAAAAGACGAGCAACAATTCAAATCGAGTGCACTTCGCATCATTTTCCATTGAAACGCTAACAGACATTTCTCATTTTATTTGTTGTTTAATTATAAGTGTTCGATATAATTGATGCATCTTTTATAACAAATCTACCAGAAAGAAACCTTCATCATCATTTCTTGTCCGCCCATCAACCGGTCAGTGATTATAATCACTTTGCTTGTCGTTCCTTCGAGCTCAATCCGGAACGACAGCCCAACGCCAGGGCAGAACTGAAACACATTGTGAAAGAGAGTCTATATAGGAGAAGTTTTCTGTGCTGGCGCCTAATTTCAAAAAAAGGTATACACATTACTCATATTGAGTTTTTTTCAGAACATTCAGAACATTAGGCTATGGTTTTTTTAGAGAGAGAGCCTGTACTGAAAGTACCTTCAGATCAGTCTTCCTCATCATCTGGGCAATATCCAGTCTCTCTATTCGTCTCGAAATACGAAACTTCCAGATGCCAAGACGTTTTTGACGCAATCGTTCCTGATTAAAAATTATTTACTTCCGAGATAAAATAAATTGTTTACCTCTATTGCTATCATTACCCAATCCGTGCTTATAAGAAGGCTGGGCATTTTGAGAATGTCAAATTTCGAAAGTAAACTGACGAAATTAGGATCCGGTCGGACCAAAGGGTACTGTAAAGATAGGATATGAAAGAAGTGGAATAAAAGTGTTACCTCTGGAATGTAAATGGTGAGCTTGGCAAAGGGCACTTTTTGTGCGTAGAGTTCGAGGAATTGCTCATTTATGGATGGAACTGGGTTAGCGATGTCAAGAGTTAAGAAAATTGGCTTGGCTGATAAGAGAAGGGAGCCGAATCTGAGCCAATCAGTGTTTTTTTTTAATTTGAAACCTAATGTATACCTGTCCCGCCCACTACTGCTTAGTTTATCATCAAAGCAGCAACTCAGAAGGCGAAGATATTTGAAGCCTCGAACTGACGTCACTCGCTCGAGAAACGTCACGAAGTTATCATCAATGGAGACCTAAAATTATTATAAGTTTACAATAATGAAAAAATATATACACTCACCGAATCGAATGCGCACCTTGCGAACGCGAATCTCTCTTGGAGTATTGAAACTTGTCTAACAATCAAAGCTGAGTACGTCTGATTCTGAGGAATCAGAAAGAGAGGAATCTGAAAGAAAAAAATGACATTCGGCAAGAATCCGCCGTGCAGTCTAACTTACACATTTCATTTTTTCTCTCAGAATCATTTTTCGCGGATGCCCAATCCAACCCGCTGATAATTGCAGGAAATACTCGTCGTTCCCATAGCGCATTGTGAAGTTGAACAATTGAGAGGATAACTTGAAAAAATTCGCAAAATGAATAACGAATTAAAAACCTATTACCTGCGAGACCAGCAACTCCGTAGTCTCAACCATATTCGCGTTAGGCCGGCAGAGATTGGATAGATTGTACATCCTCAGACTGAGCGTTGCGAGCTCATCGAAGTCGTTGCTCAATTTAATTTTTAAAGGTGATAAATGTATAAATAGATGTGACTGATAATTTCGAAATTGAAACATACTGGTCAAGTCGGCTGAATATTTCGCGAAGGCAATCGTCTGGCATCTTCGATAAATAATCCTGAAATAAATTAGCCTTTTCCCCTGCTATGTGGCCCTCCAAATTTACTAATCTTTGTTAATAAATAAATACCAGAGGACGATTCCGATCGAGATAACCAGTCGATCTTCTCTTCTTCCACGGAGGTTGCATTTCTGGAGGGCGAAGCATTCTGAGTTTCAGTTGGATGGAACAGCAATAATAAACATTTTAATTCACTCGGGCTGAAAAATAAGCTGCTTATTACGAAAAGACGCTCTCTGTCAACGTTTATATTCCAAATTGAGCATAGCCAGTAGGCTATCTTTTATTATATAATAGAGTTAATGCGATACATTGATGGTCAAAATAAAACATAGAACGGCTAGATCATAAGAAAAGCCGGCTAGAAATTCGAAGATCAAACGTGTATCAACTGATCCGGATAGGGTTGATATCGATCTTCACTCATGTTAGCTGATATGAAGACAGCATAATTCGACTATGCAGAACAATCGAGGCAACTGAGAACTTACTGGATTCTCCATGTGCAAAATTTGAATCACACTTTACTAATCCAGTACAATCGATGCTTTAATCCCACATTTTCATCATTTCTCACATTTTATCATTTGCCTAGAATCGCCCTATAAAAGAAGCGTCCTTCCCTCCTTTTTCCATTCTCGTCCTCTTCGCTCATCCAGAGTGGTCACCTCCCCGCTCTCCTCCGCCGAATAAGAGGTATTTGTCGCCATAGATCATCGGTTCTATGGTACCGTACCTTGACCTCATAATGGTTTGAATTTACCCACTTGGACCTCACTCATTGATACATTTCCGTTATTTTCGTACTTACCGTAACCTTTATCCAATTCATAATGTACCGTACTCCTCCTTCCGTTCAGGATGCGACTTCTCGTGATGCTTTTGATGCTGTGCTTACTACTATCTGCTGCAGGTACTGTAGCCCACCGTAACCAGGAGTGATTACCGTAGTTGAAGATTACGGAATCGTTACCGTTCAGATGCTCAACTGAAATGCCACCGATCGCTCATCAAGGGAGTAACTAACGCGGAGGTACGGTAACACCACCAACTCATTCATTTCTCGATTGATATTTCGACGCCGACTGCTCATCACTATGAGCGAGTGGAGAAATGAGAGATTTTCGAATATCAATTATTAATTTTGCAAATATGCAAAATAATACAATCAATTCAGTTTCAATTCGACGATGCAAAGACGTTAACTTGTACACGAAAGCCGAATTCTAAAATGATGATACATTTCCAAGAGAAGGACGGGTTTGTTTGATCTATCTCGAATGCAGTAATCCGATTTCTTAACAGTTCCAATTCAATTCCACATGAGTCACTCAAATGCAATGAGACCCATGGATGGCATACTCGGAATATGAGAACATATTTTTGGACAAAAATGAATGAGGGAGTTTTCACAGAGCATACTATCGCCGAAGCCCATTCTCTACTGGATATCAAATGCGTTGAATGTGATACCGTTATTATTTCTGATTTAATTTCACAAAATATATATAGATTGTGCGTCAATCGGAAGCGGTTTCGAAGTTGTCGACTATAATTTAGAAAAACCTGATGCTGACTTCTCCGTACTTTCGCTACATTTCACAAAAAATGGCGGTACTGGCAGTGCAATTCTACCCGGTTGCACATTTTTGTGAGTAGAGTCAAGAGTATACTTTTTCACATCTTTTAGCATGCAATTGTATTATATTTTCAGCCACTCCTGGAGAAAGGTTGAAGATTTTACATACTGCTCGCCGATCGAAGGATGGTTTAGTCATGGCAATGCTGAAAGATTTATCACTAGCGAAACCAAGACACCGCTAGATGTGGAGACAAGATGCAATGGTGGTGAGTTCGCATAGATAATTATTTATTACTGTATTTTTCGTTACTTTTAGACCCACCGCCTGCGTGCACTGTCGAGGTTGAAGAAGATGTCGACGGCTCGTCTTATAGCTTCGACAATCTGAATGTGGGTACTTTGTGAGTGTCAAAATAACAATCGAAATTGTAGGTCCATCTTCTAACTAGGACGCTGACTTGTCACTCGACCAAGAACAATGCTCCTAGAGCGATAATGTTGGTTCTTTTTATTATAATTATTCGTCATTGTTCGCCTACAGGTTCAACTCTAAGCTGCACGGTTCTCTTACGTGTGATGAGAGTGGAGGATGGAAAGCTAAGAGAAGAATTTATCGTGATAATGAATTGATAAGCGAGGAATATAAGATTGCTGAATCTACTTCACCGTTGACAGTTTCCTGCGAGGAATGTAAGCATCATTTGGTCGTATCATATCAACTACATTGTTTGTATTCATAATAATTTATTCGCTAACGTCATTGGTCACTAGCTGTCAGAGGGGATATGGAAACATTCAAGACATTTAGATGCTCATCATAAGTGCCATCCATCGCTGATCCAAGGAGTGGCTGACGGTGATGTAAGAAATCCCGGTGCTTGTGCTGTTTGGGGGGTCTCGTACTTCATGCAAGTATCAAGGAATAATATGAAACTAGCGGACTACGCGCGGCGTCGTCGGGCTCCGTCCGCTAGTGTAACTTGCTTATTATTTCTGCGTATTTACAGAGCAGAAATCATAAACCTGACCCATGAATTATTTGTTGAACCACTTTGCAATACGGTACTTTGCAATGCGGTCCCATGAACCACTTTGCAATACGGTACTCGCGCTCCCTTATCGATTGATGCATTAATCAAAAATCTGACCCTGCGAACCAATCTTACCCACCGGACTCTTAAAAAGTACCGTATTCGCGTTCCCGTATCGACTGGTACCATAAAAAAATAATAATCATGATTTTGACCCACGCACAGCGTGTCAGAGGGGGTTGATAATCCAATTATCGCGTCCAAGGCCAATGCGTGTAACCCTATCATTCTCACTCTACCCGAGTGAGCTGCGCGGTCGAAAATGCAGAATGAGAGTAAGGTTTGAAGAATTTGAAACAAAATCGTTCAATTTCATTTATTGTTTCGGTGAAACATAGTTCAATTGGACTATTGAGATTTCGAAAACAAATACCACCTCCGTCCGTGCGCGATCGAAAATTTCTCGGAAATGGCTTAAAGGAAACCCCACACAAATATCCGTTTTGGAATCCTCATGGAATTCCATAGCTGTTCTCACTAACTCAGATTTTCCATAAAGTTCTTCATATTCGAGAAATGCATGATAATATGGTAATTTTTAAAAAATAATGTGGTAATTTTCATGCATTTCTCGAATATGAATAACTTTATGGAAAATCCGAGTTAGTGAATAGCTAGGGAATTTAATGAGGATTCCAAAACGGATATTGGTGTGGGGGGTTTCTATAAGGCACTTTCAAATCGTATAGCATTTAAAATAACAATGTAAAATTGCAATGATAAAAAATCAAAAATTATCTGACTGCGCCAGAATTGGTGAGGAACATGTTTGTACTCTCCCCGATAGCTCTATCATTTTAGATCAGCATTTTTTATTTTATCAGTAAGTTATGAGACACTATCTGAGAGAACCGAGCAATTTCAGCACCAAGCCGTACAGGGAAAGATGGAAAATTATGAAAAAAATGTCCCTAGGGGTAACTTTTGACGTAGAACTCGAAAATCCACCTTAGAAAGCCGTATCTCTAAAACCCAATTTTTTATAGTATGGTTGACTTGGTCCGGTGGTGAACACTAACTTTTTTACGCTTAGTGGGACTCCTTCTTTAAGATTAAACTTTGAGGGAAGTTTCCCCCATGATAGTTTGCACTTAGAAGATATCAAACATAATGCAAAAAGAATTTCGAGTCTAACTTGTTTGGGTGAGAAATTATGAAAATCGCGTTTTCAAATTTCGCTCGCATCTGATGCGCCGCGGCACTCCAATTTTATCGGTTTTGTAAACAAGGCCTTGACCACTTTCTATGATGAAAACAAGGAGGGCTGGAACTTTTTGCGGACCGTTTGATAGGGGAATGTCCGGAATACAGTCAAAATGACACATTATGGACCGTTTGTGGTAACTTACCGAAAGTTACCGTAGGACTGCGTAAAACAATGATTGCGAAGCGGAGACTGCATGAATCAAGCTGTTTTTTGAGAGGATACATAATTCGTGTGCCCCATCAATCTGACGTTCTTGAAAAATCGATATTTTGCATGCGTCGCGGACGCGCGTTGCGTGGGGGAATGCAGTTCGTGATAGGCGTCACGAGGTTGCCCGGAGGAAAAAGATTCGACCCATCACTAATATAAGCCGTAAACAACGATGACGTAACTTATCGATCCGGGTTTTGCGCTCGATTCTGCGGACGGCCCTGATTTACCGGGATAACAAAAAATTTTACCGTATGATAACCTCGAGATATGCGGGTTTGAAGTTTTCGGATTACGGTATGCACGGACACACAAACAGACAGACACATATTTTCGCGTTTTTATTGATTTTTTGCCTACAGACCCCGGACTTTTTTGTGCGTGCTGGCCCTCCGCCCCGATCGACACACTTTTGGCCAAAAAAAACCCAAACAACCCCCCCCCC
Organism: Pristionchus maxplancki; assembly: GCA_900490775.1. Classification (NCBI taxonomy): domain Eukaryota; kingdom Metazoa; phylum Nematoda; class Chromadorea; order Rhabditida; family Neodiplogasteridae; genus Pristionchus; species Pristionchus maxplancki. The sequence goes on from LS549817.1 coordinate 236,812, forward strand.
CCCTCAACACACAAAAACCTTAGCGCTCAGAAACAAAATTCGAGGATCAATTATTAACTTTGCGAATATGTAAAATAACAAAATCAATTCAGTTTAAATTCGATGATACCAAGATCCTAACTTGCACTCGAAAACAGAATTCTAAGATGCTGATACATTTCCAAGAGAAGGACGGGTTTGTTTGATCTATCTCGATTGCAGTAATCCGATTTCTTAACAGATCCAATTCAATTCCACATGAGTCACTCAAATGCAATGAGACCCATGGATGGCATACTCGGAATATGAGAACATATTTTTGGACAAAAATGAATGAGGGAATTTTCAAAGAGCATACTATCGCCGAAGCCCATTCTCTACTGGATATCAAATGCGTTGAATGTGATACCGTTATTATTTCTGATTTAATTTCACAAAATATATATAGATTGTGCGTCAATCGGAAGCGGTTTCGAAGTTGTCGACTATAATTTAGAAAAACCTGATGCTGACTTCTCCGTACTTTCGCTACATTTCACAGAAAATGGCGGTACTGGCAGTGCAATTCTACCCGGTTGCACATTTTTGTGAGTAGAGTCAAGAGTATACTTTTTCACATCTTTTAGCATGCAATTGTATTGTATTTTCAGCCACTCCTGGAGAAAGGTTGAAGATTTTACATACTGCTCGCCGATCGAAGGATGGTTTAGTCATGGCAATGCTGAAAGATTTATCACTAGCGAAACAAAGACACCGCTAGATGTGGAGACAAGATGCAATGGTGGTGAGTTCGCATAGATAATTATTTATTACTGTATTTTTCGTTACTTTTAGACCCACCGCCTGCGTGCACTGTCGAGGTTGAAGAAGATGTCGACGGCTCGTCTTATAGCTTCGACGATCTGAATGTGGGTACTTTGTGAATGACAAAACAACAATCGAAATTGTAGGTCCATCTTCTAACTAGGACGCTGACTTGTCGCAGTACCAACAACAATGTTCCTAGGATGATTAAGTGCGTTGTTACTTTTTTCCCTATATTTTACTAATTATTCTCAGATTCAACAATGAGCTGCACGGTTCTCTTACATGTGATGAGATTGGAGGATGGAAAGTCAAGAAAACAGTTAATCGAAATAATCAATGGATAATCGAGGAATATAAAATCGCCGATGCGACTTCTCCTTTAACAGTTTCCTGCGTGGATGGTAAGACTTCATCGTTTAGACTTTTTATTAAGATTTTATTAATGTTATTACTGATTATTAATGTTTTTATTAAGATGCTCAACTGAAATGTCATCCTTCATTGATCGTGGCCGATGGAGAGGTCCTGTATTCATTGTTTTTTTTTCGCAGTAATGATGAAACAAACAAAACAAATCTATGTTTTCAGATTCAATTCGACAGTGCTACAAAGAGACTGATTTGCACTCCCAAAGCAAATTCTATCATGGCGATACACGTTCTTCCCGAAGACTCTACCGGGTACTTCTAATGGGTTATTTTGGGCTCTAATGGGTATATTTTTAGAAATGAATCCAAACCGTTCGCTTCACTCAAATGCGATGAGACCGGCGGTTGGAAGGCTCAAAAGGCAGACGATTCGAACAATATTGATTACGAAGACAACAAAATCGCCGAGGCTTCATCTTTACTGCATATCGCTTGTGTCGAACGTAAACAGTTTTATTTTTAAAAGTAGAATTCCCGCAAGCGTCCGCTCTTTAATTATGAGCAACGCAAGACGCTAATTTGCCGACACTCTCTCTTTAGTTAGTTCCTCCTCGCCCTCTCACTCTCTCTTTAGTTAGTTCCTCCTCGCCCTCTCACTCTCTCTTTAGTTAGTTCCTCCTCGCCCTCTCACATCTCGGATTAGCGGCTGCTTTTCTGAACCGTTTCATACTCTGCCAAATGCGATGTCCTTTTGTCTATTCTTATTTTAAATGGCGATTTTGGCGTTTCCAAATGAGATTGGGTATTAAGAACCGCTAGACTCTCTTGGACTTCTTTCGGCATTTTGTTCGCGGGACTCCTTTAACGTGAGTATTTCAGACTGTGCGTCTACAGGGAACGGTTATCGCGTCAATGTTGCTGTAGACTCCGGGCTTCCATTTATAGAGCTTGTGCCCAAATGCGATCGCTTTTTGTAAGTGTTCTTGAACATCGACAATTTAGTGAACGCTTGATATTGGAAAAATGCACTTTATCAGCTATTCGTGGAGACAAGTCGATGACAAAGCATACTGCATACCGTTCGATTTGCCTGCTATGCGCATACCCAGTGGATGGAGTGGATCAGACAGACGAAGACTAATGACAAGAGAAACCACTGTTCCACAGCATTTTCAGACTCTATGCCGAGGCGGTGGGCACTCAATTTAGACCTCTTTGTCTGAATAGCAATATTTCAGATCATCCGGATTTCTGTCGTGTTAGGATGGTCAAAGATAATAGCTTTGAATATTTGAATGTGATTGGCTTACCAATCACTGAAAAATAACACAACATGTTTGCAGGTCGATCTTCTCACTGGAACTCTGACTTGTCGCCGCAGCACTACCGAGCACTCTCTGAGCGCGATTGTGTGAGCTTTTATGGAAATCTCGCTTTATTATGAGACATTGTGAAACGAAGAGCGAAGTTTGAATGATCGAAAAGAATTAAAATGAATGATGAATCCAATTCAGAGATATTCGAGACGGGGAAGAAGTGAGATACGGATCTCTGGAATGTGATAAAGTGAATGGATGGAAAGGCAACAATAGATTTGAGGATGGCATTCTGATAGCCGGAGAGATTAAGATCGCCAGCGCTAAATATCAATTGGAAATCGACTGTGTTAAATGTGAGCACATTGATTGTTTCTGGCGCATTTTCCCTTAATCAACAAAGGAATGACGGTCGAAGATTTCCAAGTGTTTTATTGTAGATTGCCGAGCTAAGGGGGACGGGATCTTATACAGACAAATCGGTTATGGCGCTGTAGTGTCCTGCCCAAGCAACCACAAGCTACTGTGGGTGCTTTATCGTGACTAACACATCACTGTTTCAACACTATATTCCATTTCAGTCTCGGAACTAAAGTATTAATCAAGGCCAATTGCGATATGAGTGGAAAATGGAGTTTGGAAAAAATAAATTCTAAAAAGGAAGAACTTGGATCGGAATCAATTGAATTCGAGTGCAGACCAAGTCAGTTTTCAAAAAGTGCAACACAAAGTATTTCATTTCAGCAAGATGCTACATGCCGAAAACCAAGGCGGTATTCATCAAAGACTAATGAAAAAATATAATGATTATATTTACAAGCTCACTTTGACAAGGCTACGAAGACTCTCACTTGCGACGATGTAGCCTCTGCTGTTATTCAGTAAGATTTATTTATCGTTGTGCAACGTTAATTGTCACATTATCCATAGTTTATCCATTACTGGACAATATGCCTAATAATTTACTTTCAGTGTCAATTCTGAACGGTTCACCTCCGTTACATGCGATGAGGTCGAAGGATGGATAGGCGTAGTAAATAGAGAAGAAAAGAAGAAGCTTGCCGAGGCTACTTCTTTATTGAATTTCACATGCGTTAAATGTAAGACATTCAATTAGAGGCAAATTAATACTAATTTAGCCTTGAGCATATAAATTTCATTGCAGCTTGCGCTCAACGCGAACGTACTGATCAAGTACGCGTTATTCCGGGACAAACTGGTTCGGTGGAGTTTAATTGCAATGGAGACAGTTACGAAATAAGGTAGAGTGCCATGGATCGCAGTTTCGTTAATGTATGATTCAGAGTGAACGGAAATGTTGTGAAGTCGCCTCTCAAATGTAGTGCTGACCGTGGATACACGGATGCCTCTAATACAATTCTCGCTGGACCCTCCGACGCCGTCAAATTGGATTGCGGAACTCGTTGGTTTTGACGGTTTTTTTGCACAATTTTTCTTCCAATATGTGTGATGTGATGTTTCTTACAAATTTTTAAAGACTCTAGGAATATCTGTGAGGAATGCACGCTATTATTGTAGGTATTATTACTACCTCACAATCAACATTTACTACAACAACTTCAAGAACTATCCAGAGTTCAAAGATCAAAGTGAGCTTACCACAAAAAAATGCTCTAACTAATTGATAATTCTAGGCCCAATCATCATCAGCGGTCGTAGTCGGTGTTTCGATTGGAGGAGTCTTGCTTGCTGTAATTGCAGTTGTCGTCATTTTCGTTAGTTTTTATTCAAAATTCCAAAAAAATTGAATTGAAAAATTGAAAAAATGAAGATGGTGCTGAAAAAGAAAAGGCGACCGGCAAAGAGCGAGAAAGGGGCAGAGACGAGTCAGTCGATTGGAAGGAAAAATAAGAATCGCATAGGGTGAGCATTTCCAGACTCGTCAATGTATGGCTCAAAGTGGGAAAAAATTGCAAAAAATCTAGAAGTTGATTCACGCAATAATAACCCATCTCTTTTTCAGCAACGAGAAGAGTGGCGGCGAGCAGCCCTCTTCCGGGCATTAGATGTGAAGAAACCAATCAATGAAGTCTGCTAAATCTAGTCAAAGAATGTTCACCAACCGTTTCATTCACAGATAAAAGACTTCAAAGCAATGGGAAAAGTGCTGGTGTAGCTCCTGGTGATAATTAGTCAGTGATTACTTGAATAAGGAATGTATCTTGTAATTAGGAAGTCTGTGAAGTCTGGGAAACATTCCGTCTGTCGACTCTCACTCGGGGAACAGCGCTTCTCGTTCTCAGCGAAAACTGATAAAGAAAACCAATCACATTTATTAATTACCAGCAAAGTTCTTTTATGATTGCCGGTCAGATGAATCAGAAACGAACTCTCCATGGTTGGCTGACCAGTGTTCTCATTGACAAAGTGAAAGTGAACTGTGAACTTCTTTGTCCGCACAGTCAGTGATAACTGACTAACATTGTAACATAAATTACCCCACCACGAACACAATTTAAAATATTTTTTCACAGTTTTAACTTGAGGACGAACAAGCACTGAATTCGTTTATCTCTACGAGAAACGGTGGCTAAGATTTTAGTTGCATTCAATTGACTTCATTTAGTCTTCTTCACAGTCCAGAGATGTCGGCGTCACTCAGAACCTTGTCGTTTCTGTAATTATAAAATTGATTTTTTGAAACATTTTTTATAAAGTTGACTGAAAATTGCTCACCCTATTCGTTGTTTGTCTTTTCTTCCGCCTGATTTACCACCATTCTCGCTATTTTCCGGCCGCCGCTTCTTGAGCGCAATCTGAAACAATTTTGCTTTGATTCTCACAAGATAGCATTCTGATTGAAAAACTGACGATAATGACGACAATTGCAATTATGACAAGCAATACGCCTCCGATCGATGCACAAACTATGACAGCTGATGACGATGATGATTGGGCCTCAATTTATGATTGAGAAAGGCATGATGGTGGAGTTTGATCACTTCAGGCTCCGAGATCTTTGATTGTCTTTCATTTTCGACGTTCTGAGTGATTGTAGCAGTTGTGGTATGATGGTGGAAGTTGCTCGCTTGAGGCTCTTCGATCTTTGGTTGCCTTTCATTTTCGATCTTCTGAGTGATTGTAGCAGTTGTTGGGTCTAAAATGACTGATAATTGATTACAAACAATGCATTAAAGGGGGAAAGGCACGAAAGACCGCTCAATTGTCAATTTGAATGCGCACTCTATTCATTCTCCTCCCTCTCTCTCTCATTTGGGAATAGTGCCTGCACGGCAGGATGGCTTGGCATACAGCCAAACACGCATATCTCAGCTCTAGCGGAATTCTAGAACATCGGAGTTTCGGAGGTGTGATCGGACTAACAATTCGAACCATCTAACGCCGAGAACTCTTCCACCCAAATATTCGAGCCCCACCCCCCTTTAAATATAGGACCAACCAGTTTCACAGTCCAACCTCACAGCATCGAATGGACCGGCCAGCCTTACGTTAGAGGCATCGGTATATCCACGGTCGACATGACATTTGATGATAAAGCTCGTGATTTTACCGTTGAGTCTCAAATACAGTTAATAATTTGTAATAGATTTATCATTACCGGATTTTGGGCTTATCTCCATTCCGTCCCATGTTAGCGCACTTGTAATTTTTCTCGTTAAAATTGTCGTAAGCTTCCGACCAAGAATAAACGTCTTCCGTTTTCTCATTTTGCTCACAGGCTACAAAATGTGATCAATTAGAGAACATTATCTTTTTTAAATAACCTCGTTTACACTCAAATTGGAGCGGATTTGCTGTATCATCAGATATTTTTTCATTATTCGTCTGCCATCCCGATTGCAAATCGCAAGCAGCATTTTTGACTCCAAAGCTCGCCCCATTGCGGCTACAAAAGCAGTAAACAGTTATTTCATTAGTTTAAAAGCGTACAAGAGTCCAAAAATTTTGTTTTTGCATGAAACTGTAAGGGTCGACTTATGCTTTACAGGTGCACCAATTTCTGCTCCGGACGCAGTACAATCTACAGTGAATTTAGCAATGAATCTCGCTCAAAAATCTGTTCCTTGCATTTAACGCAGATAAATTTCAGTTCAGAAGAAGCCTCAGCAAGTTTCTTCTTTTCTTCTGTATTCACCATGCCTTTCCATCCTTCAACATCATCGCATGTAACGGAGGTGAACCGTTCAGAATTGACTCTGAAAGTAGCAAGAAATATGTTAAAATATATATGTTCAGATGCAGATGTAGTAGAAGTAAACAGCGTTCATGTTTTAGACGGATTCATCGTCTTTCAGCTTTAATATTAAGTCTCACTGTATCGCCATGAGGGTATTTGAAGCAGCGTTGCAAGTCAGAGTCTTTGTAGTCTTGTCGAAATGTGCCTGACAAAATATATTGTAAAAACACAGGAAGATTCAGAGATGCTCACTCCTTGGGTTGTCGGCATGTAGCATTTTGCTGAAAACATGTCAGCGTTAACCTTGATCGAGAGAAAAAAACAAAGCTAACTTGGTCTACACTCGAACGCAATCGGGTTTTCACCATGTCTTTCGAGAATTTCTGAATTTATTGTTCTAAGAATCCATTTTCGATTCTGATAGCATTCCGCGCTTTGTAATAGCATATTTGAAAAGCTGAAATAAAAAAAAGAAGATGATTTACTTTTTATGGTTATGACCTATCGCGCTCCTCTATAGCGGAGATGTAATAAGAAAACATGTTCATTAAAACTCACAGGAGATTGAAGCCGTTTGGGCAAGATATTTTGGCATGTATTTCGAAAGCATTGTACGAATATTCGTCGGTCTCAGTGTAGATTAGCCCCTCTCCAGTTGCACCACAATCTGATAATGATATATTTATTTTTTTAAACAACTTGTAAGCATTTTAAAACTTACAATAAAAGCAATCGATTGCCAATGGCGAAGTTGCATCAGCGACACTATGTTTCTCAGTTTTCCATTCTCCGTCTTCAAATTTTCCTTGTTTTCCTTCCCACCCTCTGCTCTCATCACATTTCAGAGATGCGTATATCTTTGGGATTCGTTGATTCGTGAACCTGTACCCGAGTTTTTATTATAAAATATATTCAACTGACTGTTGAAATTCGGTATCATATGCTGAACTTTTTCTAGCCTGTGCCACAAACATGACTCACCCAATCCCCGTGAGAGAATATTCTCTGGCTTTGCGACAAGTGAGTGTCCGAGTTTGAAGATCTACCTGCAATCAAAGTATTACATTCTAAGATTCATAAGCATCTTACATGGGTATGTGCACAAGGGTATATGTTCCGCATCTTAACTGAGCATGGTGGTGGGGCTGAAACAAAAGAAAAGGTTTTAGTAGTGAATTCAAGTCGTTGAGCAGCCACCTCCGCAAATAGTATCAAAATGCTGAGTTGTCGCGATTTCATTGGTAATCGGTTCGGCCACATAGTCAAACCATCCACCGCCTTTATAGTAGGGCGAGCAGAATGCTCCTTGGTGAAGTTCTCTCCAGATGTAGCTGAGTGATTCAAATTGCTAATTTCGCATGATACTCATCTGATCATTGTCTAACAATAAGCGCACTTACTAGAGTTGGCAGTTGTCATCTCTTGTTTCTTCAAAGTGAAGGAAAATAGCAGGGAGTCCTTCTTCTGTGTCAATTTCGACTATAAAACCGTCACCGGTAAACGTACAATCTGAAATAAATTATTGATTTTAGCGGGAAAATGTGCAAAAGTGTTTTTTTTGTAAAATCTCATCTCATCAATAATCATTAGAAAGCTCACATTCCACGCAAGTGATATTCAGAAGCGAAGAGGCTTCACCGACTCCCTTTTCGTGATAAGCCGGCTCATTTTTTATACTATTCCATCCTGCTTTTTGAGCCTTCCATCCGCTAGTCTCGTCGCATTTAAGGGAAGCGTACGGTGGTGATTTGACTCTGCAAGCAGTTGGGAATAACTTGCAAAATGATCGATAGGTGTACTCGGATGAGTCTTGGTGAAGAACGTGAATCGCCATGATAGAATTTGCTTTGGGAGTACAACTCAGTGTCTTGGAAGAACTGTCGAATTGAATCTGAAACTATTCACATTAAAAACTCAATAATTGAAGAGTGGTCGGAATATCAATCCGGAAATGAATGGATTTTGAGTGTTACCGTACCTCCTTGTCAGCTACTCCCTTGATGAGCGATCGATCACATTTCAGTTGCGTATCTGAACGGTGTTGATTCAGTAACCTCTCTCTCTCTCTCTCTCTACAGCAACCAATGAAGGTTACGGTATGCTACAGTACCTGCAGCAGATAGTACTAAGCACAGCATCAAAAGCATCACGAGAAGTCGCATCCTGAACGGAAGGAGGAGTACGGTACATTATCGATGACAGAATTGGGTACGGTAATACAGTGTAGAGTGAAGTAACTAGGGTTGCAGAAGGACAGAACTGTAGTCGGGGGTCTGGGTGGATGGGAAGGGCGATCAATACCTCTGATTCGGCGGAGGAGAGCGGAGGTGACCACTCAGGATGAGCGAAGAAGACGAGAATGGAAAAGAAGAGGAGGAGCACCTTTTATAGGGCAGTTTTAGGGTAATGAAGAAATATGTAAAGGGTAAATTCAGTCAGAAATTATACAAATTATTCGCGAGGGATTAATAATTCAAGGAAAGATGATTTTCGTTCTTTCTCGAGCTTATCTAAAACGGGTATGTACAATGTCTATGTAATATCTATAATATTTATCTGATATGATGCCATTTGTTCTATTCAAACAATACATTATTAATCTTTTCGACATGCTGAGCCTTCGAAGGAAAGAAAAGCGGGTAAAAAATCCATCGAATCTCTTCTGGCAGGAAACAACAAAATCATTCCATATTAAAGGAGTATAGGCACGAAAGTTTGGTCAGATAAACTGGAAACGTGAAGTGGTAGGGATCGGTTACCCGACCAGAGATCACTTTATCCGAAGTTTCAGAGATGCCTCTGAACTGAGTTATGGATGTTTGTAGTTTCAGTGATCCTGCAGGCAAGGCGGGGTGGGATCGCAGAGGCACCTTTTTACTACTGTATTTGCTGGATATCGATTGATTGTGGTCGATAGTCGAAAAATAGGAATGCAATAGAAAATCTGCACAGAAGGGGGCTCGAACCAGGGGGGAGACGATTGCAAGGCAATCACTCAACCCACAAGGCTATGAGACTAGTTGGGGAGAGCGTGTTTCTGGTGCGCTATATTTCGAAGCTCAGTGTGCCATTGTGGTAGGGGACTGCTCTTCAGCTAATTCAATGGCCTAATACAATAATAATGCAAGTACAATCGCCTGCAGTATCGGTGCTTCTTATGCTTACGGTGCCTGCGTTCCTCTCTCTTTTCGAACCATATTCGTGCGAGAACTGTGATGTCTACATTGATATTTTTGAACAAGTTGCTTACTTCGATAACTTTATCTCAAGTTACAGTAAACCTCGAGAACCAGAATACCAGTACACAGTGCGAGGGAGGAAGCCTAATAAGACCGGGTGGGGGTACAATCACAAGCAAATACAGGATGACGGGAGGAGAAAGAGCATAGCTTCTAACAGAGATTCGATCGCTGACTCTTCACTTGCACCCGTAATTAAAGACACAATAAATATAGTTCATGTAATGACCTACATGGGGGTTATGGGAATGCTCTCAACTCAACAAAAAAACAGGGAGATATGGGGTCGACTAGTTAACTGATGCATAGTTCAATACTAAGTATATTTGCATGACATCACCACCCTAATAACAAAAATGAACTAACATGTAACAAGTAGTTAATTAAGCGCTAATCAAGTTAATTAATCACTTCTTGAGGGCTGTAGCTTCTTGGCCGATTCAGGCTTCTTCGTCTTTGGCAGCTTCTTCTTCGGCGCATTCTTGTCTTCCTCGCCCTGCAATGGATGTTAATTATACTAATTAATAATTGTTAATTAATAATAACTAAAAGAAGTACAATTTCAAAATCAGACTAATCAATAAAGTATTTTTACTATTAGCCACAAAAGTTAACACAAAAAAAGGAAAAAGACTCACGACAGTGCTGATCTTCTTGCTGCCGCAGACGGCGCGGCAGAGCACCGACGGCTCCATGGCCGAGTTATCGTCCGTCATCTAGAAAATAAAATATTTAAATAGAAGCATTTTTAGAGAATGAATGATGTTACATTATTCAGGCGCAAAGGCGACTTATCGACACAACGTGATGCCCGCCGTTCTATAGAGATGGCTAGCTCCACGACGGTTCGTAGTAAGGGAATAAACAAGAAAAGAGGACTTACATAGCTTCATAGTGACGGCGGCGCGCGCTATTGGGACCGCCGATTCTGGAGTCGAAGAAAAGCTTCCCGAGTTCCTTGATGAAAACGTCGTTTTCCATCGGGGGCATGGCTAGCCTGGGGCTGAAAAGGCAATGCATCAGCACAAGAACCGAAGTAATGAATTTATTTTTTAAGGGAAGAAATTGACCAAAAGTTGGGTAATACAGCTTAATTAAATTAATTAATCACTACTTGATGTCGGCGGGCATGCCCTTGGCCTATTCGAGTTTGTAAGCATGCCGCTCACCTTCTTGTCAGCCATCCTCTTCAGGTTGTCCATGCTCTCCTTCATGAGCGTCGTGTAGATGATGGTGAAGTTGTTAACCTCCTTCGCTTCTACCTGTTTAAAAAATTAATTAACAAAATTCAATAAACGCGGAAGGCGATATCACATGTCAACCTATCAAGCAACTGAAAGAAACGGGGGCCTAGACACGAAAATTCTGAAGTTACAAATGATCGCCACTCACAATACTAGCATGTAACAGGCTGCGAGGATAATAATTAATCAGAACCAGAGCAGGGAATACAGGCAAAGTGACGGAATGGATCAAACAACCCCTTTATATTGCAATAAACGGGCGCCAGTCTCGTTTAGACATGACTCTACTTTAGCGCCCGTCAAATTCGGCCAATTAGAGGTATTGTTTCGATTACAGCTCATCAAGACCATTAATAAGGGTTCAAATAACAAGCAAAATGGATTGGCAAACATCAATTGCTCACGTAGAAGGGACGGGAACATCAACAATCAACGCGACTTTTGCAAATATTGCCATTAAAGCTATTTTTTAAAAGTACGGGCATGTTTATACGATGCAGACAAGCTATATTGAAGTCAGGGTATCCTTCTGAAGTAAAACACGAGTAGTAAAAACACGGAAAACAACGAAAATCAATAAATAAACAAGGAAAGTGGCCGAGAGTCGCTCACAACCGGAGCCGGGTAATAGATCTACAGTGCCTTACTGATCCTGCAGGTTTTCTTGCTAAGATTTTTTCATTTCAATTGATGCCGATACTCCTTTAAAAATGTAGCTGTGAGCACTAAAGTGAGAATGGATCGCATAAACAATTTGAAGCCGTACAGCAACAGTATCAAGAAAGATTGAGAAAGAAGATTTTGGAAGCAAGCGAATCAATCAAATAATTCACAGATAGGAATTGCAATCTAATACATAGAAGTGGAGAAAAATGTCCATTGGGCATGTGCAATCGTCTTCTGCATCCGAGGAGAAACGTCTACTGTAGGTCCATTGAAGAGGGCGCTGAGCTGCTGTAAATAGCTTAGGTTTTATAATACGATGGTCTGATCTCTCAGAGGTAGGCACACATTCATAATGCAGCATAAACTGCGCTCCTGCACTTTTAAATGAGTGAAAATTAAATCAGTTTCAATGGCCAGGGATGGAGGATGGTAATGGGAAAGTCCTTGAAAGTGCAGGAGTACCCGTAATCCATACCTCGCCTCTTCCTCATCGACCTCCCTTCTACGCTTCAGCACCGTAGGTTCTTCATCTTCGTCGTCCGAGAGGGATTCTGATTCTTCGTCGTCATCGTCAGAGAAGGAGTCGGAGTCGGACTGAGATGGAGAAGGGATTGATAGAGATTTACATTTATTTTACTCATTGACCAGCCCACAATACGCATGAATATAATTGGCTTCTTGACGTTTATTATCAGAATACCATCATAATAGGGTAAGTTGAAAATTTTGGACACTTGGAACACTTGGAAAAAGTAGTTTGTAGCGTCGATATATCGATGTGATGAGATTGAAAAATATGCTTACCTCTCCCCTACTCTTCTGCTCCATCCTCCTCTCCTGCATTGCCTTCAACTTCCTCTTCTCCTTCTCAGCCTCAGCGAAGTCAGCCTGAGTCCAGGGAGCGATCTTGCACAGGGGCCCGGAGCCGCATCTGCAGATCCGCATTAGGTTTTTTCCTCGTTTTTAAGCTTTTAAAAAGTTCAGTCAGCATTCTGCGAGTAGAATACTAAGTAGATAGATACTTAAGATCTGCAGGTATTAAAATAAACTGTTCGCTCACACACAGCTGGGCAAGATCACAGTGGTGAACGGCTCCTTTTCGCTCATGTTGTCTCCGAAGTAGTTCCAGGTCAGCATTTCGCCTGAGAAAGTGATTAACTTAATCGTCCATGCCATTATTTTCAGCATTAAAAAGGCAGAAAAAACATGAAAAAGCACTCACCGGCCTTCACCCTTCTGTTCGTTCGGAAGAGGAACTCGTGGTAGGCCCAGTCCCTGCGGTTGACATACCGGGCCTGCACCTGAAGATTCGGAATAGAATGACAGTGTAGCGAAGGAACGCAAATAAAAAGTAAGCACTAAAATCCGACTAAGACCGTAGAAAACAATGAGATTATCCATCTTGCAGTAGCACCTATACGTGGCCTAGATATGAGCAATAGCAGAAAATAAAAAAGTAATCGCTAATGGTCGCTAACCTCCATGTTCCACCGGCAGTGGTGCGCGAACATGCGGCCCTCGTTGCCCTGCAATTAACTTTTGCTTAAACGTTCACTAATTTTGATGAACTGTGGGTCCATCGCAGTCTTATTACCTTCTTCAATGCATTGGTGACGAGCAGTCGATGGGTGTGGCCGACCTCTCCCTTCTTCTTCCTCTTGTCGATGAGAGGGTAGAAGTGCTCGAGCGAGTACGTCTGATCCATCCCGTCGTTCTCCCAGGCAGTTACGAGCTGAGGCAAATAAAATAGGATTGATCATAACCAAATTATATGAGTTCATCTATCGAAAAAAACGTTTCTGCAGACTCCTCGTCAAGTTTTTTGGATATTAAAGTTCTCATTTCAACATTCACTGTATTGACGATGTATTGACGATGCACATGTGAGTACGCCTCCCATTATTTGAATAATCATTGAAACCACAGATGCCTCACCTCACCAGTGTAGTCACCCACGAAGAATCCCTCGGGCAGGTCCTCGACCGTCCTTCCCGTCCATCCCATCACATGGTGCTTGGTGATGAGGATGGGGATCTGCCGACCGCGCTGAAATTATCAGTTAACAGTAATCAATTGAATAATAGGTTCTCGTAAATAGATTGAATGGAGAAACGGAAGAAATGGCAGTTACCTGGAGAAGTCTGTTCGAGCAGCTCTCTACGGTGCACGAACAATCCTGCCCGCACTCGTTCTTAACCAGCTGAGAAAAAAAGTCAATTTTCAACCACTCAAGAAGAGAGTATAATCTCGTGTTTCTACATAGAACTAGAGAAGTTATTTCAATTCAGTCCATGAATAGAGTTCTACGGCAAGCCCCTCGCTCCAAGGAATGGATGAGACACCAATGCACCGCCATTCTTGAAACAAGAAAAGAACTAACATCGTTCGGATTGCACTCGCACACTCGAGGGCCGCCAGCGCACGCGCAGTCAGCGCCGCATCTGAACGATACAGTGGATACTATTCTTGTACTACTGATTCAGATGATACTTCATACTATACTTCATATTCATATCGATACTGGTTGATATACGATTCAGATGATGTCTAACTATGTCATCTACTGACTTCACCGTAATCGGATTGCCCTGTGCCTCTCTCATCGCCCGTCGAACCTTGCGAGAGGGCAGCATGTAGTTTGTCCACTGGAAAGAGACATTCATCCTTCTCGTTTTTCCATGAATGAAGCTCGAATCCACCATTCAGAAAGATACTTACCACCAACTTCAGGAGCTTGTCGTCATCATCGGCATCTCCTTTAGTGAAGTCCTCGATGATGATGGGTGGGAGGCCTTCCCTGCAACGTGTTAAAGTTAATTTCAACCAGAAATGCGTCGATGAGTCCTTCATATATCATGCTATCCAGGCTTCTAGCGCATATTTATTTGCAGTAATAGGCGAATATTATTATGAAACTGTTTATGAGAAGTTCACGAAGAAAAACGAGCAAAGTACACGGTAACGTACACGTGGAGTAGATCGTTGATGGTGGATTCGACAGCGCGAAGGAGTGTGCGACGTTTGCACTTCTGAGAAATGACAATAACAATAACAACAACAATGACGGCGCACTGATTTTCTTCATTTGCATTCAAATTGTGCAATGTTATCTCGTTCCCAAAATAAATATTCTCACATCATCCTGCGTGTAGGTGTCGACCGGCTCACTGGGGAGGAACACCTCAAATCAGACCTTTTATCAGAGATTCCATGTTATGTAAAGTGCATTCCAGCATGAGTTACTGCAAGATTTTAAATGGTAACGAAGCAACAAGTGGTAAGGGAAACAAACAGCGTTGTTCGAGAGAACGAACGACGAGTTTTGTATTACACAACTAGGTGTTTCGTTGCCTCACAAAAATCTCTGCACTACTCACATTGGGATAGAGTTGGTCGAAATCCTCTCCCTTAGCCTCACACTCCTCCTTCATTACTTGACGGGCCTGAACCAATCAATTACTGAACACATCATGACTATAGTTACGCTGTTCCCCATACAATCAACAACGTTGCTGTTATCATCCAATTGTTAATGAAAAAATAATACGAGTTGCTAAATCAAGGAGAAAACTGACCTTGTACACCATCTGTTCCCTCCATCTCCACTGCTGAACAGCCTTGATCTTGCTCCAGGTCTTCCTGGAATAAACGTTAATACGATCATCTAAATCTTTGCTAAACTAACAACGGACTGAGGTAAATAGTGAAGGTTCTAGTATTCTCACCTGTCCCTTCTCGTATCGTACTCCTTCCAGTATGCACGGGGGAATCCACGATACTTCACGAGTATCTGAAGTCAAACATTGAATATTATTACCTAAAGCTTTTAAAAAATGTTATTAGCAATCAGATAAACGATAGATATTTTAATATAAAAATCATTAAAATCATGGATAAATTACCTTCACTTTGGTGCCGTTTCTGTCCATGTCCAATTCGCCGTCGTACGATGTTGAGCCGACGATGAAGTCATCGACAAAGTCCTAAAGAAGGACCATTTCACGTTAAAAAAATGTTGAGAATGGCGCGTTTCGCACTCCGAATTGTACTGTATCTACTTACGCCGACATGATTGGCGGCGCGCCTCTCCCAGTGTGCTTCCGTCTCCTTCGCGAGGTCTCCCACAAGGATCTGGAATGCTTTCATTACAAATTGATTAATTAAGAGTCAGTTGCCCCTGGAATTCGTAAGCCCTTACTTATACTTATACTTATACTTATACTTTATCACCAGCACTTTAATGAGCGTAAATGCGGGAAGTGGGGCAACAGGTGGTGTTCGGGCTCGGGCGAGCTTTTGGGGTGGGTTTGTGTGGCAGTCCGTGTTACAATTTAATGCGTGAGGTTTCAAGGACAAGAGGGGGAGATTTTCTAATCAATTTACGATAAAGGGTTCGGGGCATGGTAACTA
>LS553500.1:0-13001 GCA_900490775.1 Pristionchus maxplancki
CGTGCAGGCAAAGTGACCTACATAGATCGGACCGGCTTGATGAGACGATTCCAAATCTATATTTTCAGACAAATCGTTGGTCAGAAATTTCTGTAAGCCTCAAGAGAGTATACTGATTTGTGAGTGAAAACGACACTCCTCTCCCCTTGTTTACGCCGATCCCTCTGCGCTCTCTCCATTCCGCACGCTCTCTCGCCTGGTCGGGCTTGGGAAGGGAGTGAGTAGGGGAAGGAGAGGGGAGGAACACTGAATTTACAGACAATTTTGAATACTCTCTTGAGCCTTACAGAAATTTCTGACCAACGATTTGGCTGAAAATATAGATTTGGATTCGTCTCATCAAGCCGGTCCGATCTATGTAGGTCACTTTGCCTGCACGGCCCTCTACGAAAAGTTCGTTATATCATTTTTAATTTTGAAATTGATGAAAAATGAACTAGACAGGCGAGATCAGCATAAAATTCTGCCCTGGTGGACATTTTCGCTTAATTTTAGTGATATCGAGTGGTGAGAAATTCCACAAAAACCGTTTTCAACCTGACGTCATATGTAGCCAACGGAGACTCAATATGAAAAATGACTATGCCCATCGTCATCAGCACCCTCGAGAACCCCAAAGCCAAGAGTTGGAGAGAATCGACCTTTTTGGGCTGTGCCAGATCCAGCCGGATCTGCTCGATTCTTAGGCAAACGGGCACATATATCAGGTTATAACACATTTTATCACAGGCGCTGTTAGATATGGAAAGGACTTTGAACCTCATTTGACCACTTTCAATAAAGGAAGGAGAACATTGTTTATTTGTTTCGTAATGAATAAAACCTAGGCAAAAGTCGATAACAGTGAACAGGTCACTCGTTTCACTAATCGAAAGAATGAGGGTTACGGTATTTAACGCTGGATCAGATCCACAAATGACAGAATCCACAAAAGCTTGTTAAATTAGCTAAATAAACTCTTGTGATCGGAAGATCCTGAAGGACAACAACAAAAAATAACAGAAACTTTGTTAATTATGAGAGAACAAGGGAACACAAAAAAACAGGGAGAAGCTAAGAGAAATTCTGGAATAGACGACAACAAATATCTATTGGCTATCTACTCTTCTCCTCTTACAATTTTCCTACAGTAACTATCCATTCGCCATTTACTTTCTTCCATTGACATCCATCACAAATTACTTCTTCTTCTTCGACAGGAGACGGATCCTTCAAGAATCAATTCACATACCGTAATTCTACAGTGAACTGATCATTACTTCAGTCCTCGATCAACACGAACGAACCTGAGTAGTCTGAACAGTAGTCAGCGAGACCTCGATTGGCTTCACAGAGATCAGATTGATCGAGGGAGCACTGTAATCGAATATGGGTATCGATGTATCAGACTACCGTATACCTGCGAGCTTCCCTATTTCTTTCGTTGTAACTGGAGGCGAGTGATAAATTTCCATTAATGTCGGTCGATTCGAGTCTGAAAAAGGGAGAATACATCTAAACAGTAGATATCTACCGTGCTTCCTTACGGATTCTGACGTTCTTTCTTGTGATCTGCTTGAATTATGCGGCGCTTCTGAACATCTTTGTTTTGAAAAATCCACAGAATTTACACGATGTACATTTTATTTGATCATTATTTGATCAAATATCGCGATCACAAGTTATCCTAAAGTATTCTATCCTGATTACCGTACCTTTCGTTCCTTCTCCTCTCCAATTTTATTCTCGCGTGCCCAATCAGCAAGGCGGTTGCTGTATCTGCAATAATACAAAACACAAATCTTCTGCATTCAACCTCAACTGTGATCATTCTTGATCAATCGTTATCGAGAAAAATGATAGAGAAAAGAAGATGCGAGAAATGAGAATAATAACCTTTTCATCACATTCATTTCTTGTTTGAGAAGCTCGTTCTCCTTCGCAAGTTCCCTGCAATTCAAACTATTTAATTCACGAATTAAAAATAGTATTAAATAAATAAATAAACACACGCTTTCATTCCATTCGCTTCTTTCATCTTTCTTAGCACAACATTCATGTCCTCACGAAGCGCAAAATTCTCGCGAGCCAACTCACTGAATATCAATATTAATTAACTAAATATAACTACTTCAGCCTGAAGTCGAACTACTCTGGGTTCTTCCAACCACTTATTTATACCTGGGGAAACTCACCACATCGGTTGAGTTACAGGTCAATCAAAAGGGTTGGCAGAAACCCGACTAAACCAGGTTAAAATATTATCAACGAGTGAGCTACCTATAACTATTCATCGCGACTTACTTACCGTCTCGCATTCCTCGTATCATTCACTTTCTTTATTTGTTCGTCTAATTTCCTCTTGAGAGCATCATTTTCGCGCATCAACTCACTAAAAAGATCATCGATTTCAACGATTGACAATAGAAGAACTTCTCTTTTTACCACTCACCTTTTCTCCGCATGATTCTTCCCACCATTAGTAAGCTTTGCACCTGAAAACAATAAGTTCAACAGAAAATGCATGTAATATTACTCTCGCAATACTTTTCCTATGAAAGTCTAGTGCAAAATGTTACTCAAACTTCATATTTTTGACAATAATGTAAATGACCAGGAGGTGAAAGGAGATACCGAGTGAATTCTCTGCTCGCTGGGCACGTATTCCCGTCTCTCGAACAGACTTCAGTGCGCGCTTAATTAGATAATATTTCAAAAAAGGCAATACACTACCAATAACATTTTTTAGATGCCGATTTCCAGAAATTAGAGTAAAATTAAATTAATACCTGGAGTGTCGCTTCCAAACTGCACACTTTCTGACGCAATTCGACGACTTCGAGAGAAGGACAGGGGAAGAGAGGAACGGGTGTGGCGAGGGAAGCGAAATGCTACAACGTGATAATTTAAGAACAGTTCCAACAACAACAATCGACGAAGGTTCGTCTTCTTGAGTTGTTTGAAAGAATAAAGCAGGAATCTTCACAACTTGCTCACTTTCTCTTGAGGTGTGAGCACTTCCTGAGATGAGTCGGGCTGAAAACACATTCAAGATCAAACCAGTTAGTTATCGGTTAAGACATGAAAACGTGATGCATTCTACCTATAATACACACTAACGCACCTATTCGCTAGCCTCTGGCTATTACGAAAAAGGCAAACCTCCTCTTCCTTCTTCACAATAATCTCCTGTGGGAAACCTGTAGAAGTCATCGATGGAATTTCTACCTGAAAGCAGCCATCCTTAACCACAAATATCGATATCAAATGAAAGAGCCATCAAATGACATTTATATTTCGATTTTGAATATCCTAATGCGACGGTCGATCTCTTTACCAGTATTCAAAGGTGAAGTATAACATCGGAGTGCTGAATTTTGCGATTTTGTGATAAGTCACAAGTATTCACAGGATGCGAAAACCTGCATCTTCTGGCATCATTATTAATCTCTTCTTACAACCATTTTATCACACAAAAAAATTCGATTCAATAGGAATGATAAAGCTAAGAGATCAAAAATCAAGTCAGTCGTCGATCTACTACTATCACGGGGTGTGGGTAGTGGGAGGGTACGATAGTCGACTAGTCCTGCTGCCTCTGGTTCATTCGTCGCTTGAAGACGTCGCGCGCCACGGTCGTGCTCGTTTCGTCCTCTTCATCGACTGATTCCCCCAGAACTTGCAAGGGGGACACGATAAGATGGAGTACGGTAGTTAGATTACGGCAACGCTAAATCAAAAGCATAGGAAAGAAGATGTAAAGATTGCTACTCGATATTAATACAATACAAATTACTGCTCATGCACCTCATCGGGTGCTCAGATTTACCCATTTCAAGAAAACGGTTGATATATCGTACCTGATTAGTCCTTAATCCACTCTTCTTCCTCCCATCTCTGTCGTCACTGCTTCTCACCCGAGAATGAAACATTATCAGACCCTTCAAAAATGCATGCTCTCTTGCTATGTCTAATCCGCGAGAGAGCATGCGAAATTGAGAGAGTCTGACCTTAGGAACGAGTGTCGAGTACACTGATGGGGATGGAAGAGAGGCTGGAGTGAATCTGGAAAAATAGAAGTTGTCGTGAAACTTGAACACTCGTAACCGAAGCTTCCCGGGCACAGCACTGCAATTAGTAAACTATAGCAAGCGTTGTTGCCTCCTAGTTAATTTGTGGTCCCTCTTCCTTTGGGAAATGATCATGTTTGAAACGCGAGGGGCGCGAAGGTAGTTACGTTACAGGCATCATGGACTAGGTGAAATAAAGCTACTAATGCTACTTCTCATACCGCACTTACCCTCGCGCAATTCATACAACGAATAAGTCTTGTTCACAATCAGTAATAGGAAAATAAATAATTGGAAATTCCGCTGATCGTTCCATCACCCTCCTTCTTCCCCATCCACTCACCTTCTCCATCCACGAGAAGATTCTGTACTGCGCCCACGCTGTGCAACTTCTCAAAAGAATAGAGGGAGTCTGAAACGAATTAGCTCTCAATGTGTTTCTTTCTTAATCGATTGATCTACAGTACCTCCTTCTTCCTTCGCTCCTGCTTCCTCCTCCCATTCACAATCCTTCACCGACAGCACGAGAAAAAACATTATCAGACCCTCTCAATAACGCATGCTCACTCGCTCTGTATAATCCGCGAGAGAGCATGCGAAAATGAGAGAGTCTGACCTTTGCAGTGAGTCCCGAGACCATTGAAGGGACGATCGAGGCGGAAGAGAGGCGGCTTGAAACCTAGAAAGATAGATTGGGAGACGGTGCACGCTCCTAACTAATGCAAAATTATCAAATAATATCTAAAACTTAGCTTCGATGGTGAGCTCGCAAACGTGAGTTCAACATTATTAAGGCTCGTGTTTCAGCACAGAAAGTCATATGTTACGCTTGTTTTATCCTAATTACGAATCCGTCAAGATGATCGTGTGTTGCACTGGCAATAAGTACCAAATTAAAGAAAAAATCATACCTGGTGTCCGACATCGAGCCGCAACCAGTAGGCCGCCTGCAAGGAAAGTTATCAGAGAAATGGGAAACGAAACCACTTTGCAAGCAACGAAACGTGAACTCGGGTGAATAGAGTAGGTTATGACACGAATTTCGATCAAAAAGGAAAGTAATAAAAGCGAAAACAACAGCAAATCGAAATTGAAGAAGTAGAATTCAGAACCGCGAGGTGAGCCGTGAAATGTCGGTTAGTACACGCGAGTTCAAAAATTCATGCGTCGCGTGCCTCTCTTTTGACGCGGGCGGTTTTCGTCATTTCTGGTCATTTCATCGCTTTGAGTCTTATTAGCTGTTTATTTGGTCTTTTATTTTGTCGAAATGTTTTTGAAATACATTTGGAAGACACTGGAGTCTAGGAGCGCTTTTCTACTGTGTTCGGATTATGTATTTTTTTAAAAAATATTTGCTTCCAGCTCGACATGGGTAAAATTATGAAGCCGGGGAAGGTCGTCCTCGTTCTCAGAGGAAAGTACGCCGGCCGCAAGGTAAGTAGATGAATCCAGATGGCGTTTTGTAAATTTCGTTATTGCCTTTTGATTGTAGCCGGAAGTGGGGGCGGTAGTTGTTGAATGCTCTGTGGAGAAACTGCAAATTATGTATTTTTGCCCTTTCTCTTTCGGTTAGACTTGCTTCAGTCAAGTTATGCAGCTTATTTACCTGATTAACAAAGCGTGCGTGCGTGTCCCTCCGGGTAAAGTAAACAAATCGCGCCGTCTAGGTATTTCGAAACATGATGAAATCGTTTGAGTAACGAGCTAACCGCCGTAGGCGGGGAACGGCGCTCTTCTGGTTTAACTAATTAATTGTTCGTTTAGGCTCTCGTCGTCAAGCCCTTCGATGAAGGAGCCACAGACAAGTCCTACGCCCACGCACTCGTCACTGGACTCGACAGGTGTGTAACTAGAGAAGATAAAATGTCATCTCTACTTGTTAAACCTCTCTGTCTGTCTCTTCCTACTTTTATTCTTTCTACTCAAATCTTGCCTTTTCACTAATCTCATCAGGGCCAAGCGGTCTCCATATTGCGTGCTCGCAATAGGAAGGGAGGTGTGTGAGTTCGAAAAGCGTTCCAACGATGGAATGGGGACAAAACGGTGTGCGAAAGGAAGATGGTGTTCTGCGAAAGGAAGATGGTGTAGATGAAGATGGTGTACCGCATATTTTTCTCCCCGACGTTGTGTGCTCACAATGGAGATGCCACGCTCTTTCGACTTCGCAAATTTCGCATGCGTTCCTTCCTTTTGTAACGTAGAAAGACGGTTGACGTGCACAAATCTGTATTACTCTCATCCAGGGGTTTTCTCTTGATTCCATTTCACTGTCAACCTGATTTGTCCAACATCAATCTTGATTCTCTTTGCAGATATCCTCGAAAGGTCACCAAGTCGATGGGAAAGAAGGTGCAGACCGAGAGGAACAAGCTGAAGCCGTTTGTAAAGGTCGGTTATTAAATATATTTAAATACAATTCTATCCCTTCACTGTCTCCCTTACATTCCTGTTTCTAAATTCCTCCTTTCCTTCTAATATTCTCCGGTTCTTTATATCCCTTCCACGATTCTCCATCCCCGTTATTGTTTCCAGTGATGGGTTACCTCCCAATGTTGGGCTGGATGCAAGCAGTGGAACCCGCGCAAATCCTAACGTTGGGGAAGGTCACTCATCGCTGATTCTTTCTCTCTGAATGCATCCTTATCTGACTCACAGTCTGTCAGTCTTTTATATATAATCAATAAATATTCTAATCGTCAGGTGGTCGCCTACTCTCATCTCCTTCCCACCCGCTACTCGGTCGACGTTTCTTTCGACAAGACGTCGGTTAACAAGGAGGCTCTGAAGGAGCCAAAGAAGAAGAGAAGAGCCCTTCACGAGGCCAAAGCTCGTCTGGAAGAAAAGCACAAGGCTGGCAAGAACAAGTGGTTCTTCTCCAAGCTCCCCTTCTAAATATTGTTGTTGATCGTTGTTGATTAATAAAATTGTTGTTGCTTCAGAACACTTCAATCGGGACAAATGCAATGGATGTGTCGATTTCGGGGCGACGCGAAGTTGTATGTGATCATCTAGTGGGTGATTCCAGAGTTAAAAAGGTACCCCAGAATTGATGGTCAAAATAACTCATACCTTGTGGTTTTCTGGTGAAAATTGGCATACCTTGTTCCTTTCAATAAAAAAATAGCCAAAATAACTCATACCTCGACGTTTTTCACTCGATTTTTCGGCTAACCTTGTTATTTTTTGATACCCCCATTCTACCTTTTTTAACTCTGGGTGATTCTTTTGGTCAATAGGGCAGGTTGACTGTTTGCTCGGTTCAGTTTGATGTGGATAGCGATTAGTGTGATATCTAGTTGCACATCATCTATCAATTATGTCAGCTAGGGAAGCACCACATCATGATAGGGAGAGAATGGAGTGCGTTGAATCTAGATATGATCTCTATGGTTCAGAGAGCACACTCTCTCGTTTGATGGGAGGAGGGGATCCTTGATGTTGTTGTTCTTGGAGGAATCGATGGTAGGGGGATTCCAGTGTTTCCAGATTGTCATGGCGGTGAACTGTAGTCGTCCTGTTATCGATTTATGCCTTCTTATTAATCTATTCTTCCTCTGTCAGAAAAAATAGAAGAAAGGTAAAGGCGGTGAGGGGATAACGACAGTGTTTCTCATGATCTCTCTCATGATCTCTAATTTCTCGCCAATGCGGCTTTCTTTCGAGCTGATTATCAGCTTGTGCACGTTTGCACGGTGGATATTTTAGACTGCTGCATCGCGCTGTGAGTTTTTCCTGATTCTCAAGATTTTAGAATCTACTGACGTAACTTGCAAATGTTCAATCAAAGATCATCGCTACAGTAATCAGAATCACAGTATTATAATTCATTAATTTCTTTCCTTGCACCATTGTCTCGATTCAATAGGAACCATTTACATCTTAATTCCTTTTCATCCTATTATGTCTTTATGCATTCACTCTTCTCTCTACGTTATTCTCCCTCGGATCATCTCACTTTGCATTTCTCATTCCGAGTATAAGAACTCGTCCCTCTCGGTTCCTCCGCATTCCACACCCTCTCCTTTCTCCCATCTTCTCCTCTCCTCCGCCTCCTCCTCCGCCGCCTCCATCCCTTCCTCCACCCCCTCCTCCATCCCCTCCTCCATCCCCTCCTCCGTCTCCTCCTCCATCTCCTCCTCCATCCCCTCCTCCGTCTCCTCCTCCATCACCAAGGTACGCTCCCCAGTATCTCCTGGGATCCCTGGATGTACTTTGGGGTCAACTTTGATTATCCCGGGGTTGCGGGTACGGTGGTTATGGTAGTTACGGTAGATTAGCAAATGGAATAGTTTTCGATACAATGTCTAGACGAAATTGAGAAGGCTGTCCTCGAGAATGGGGAATGGTCGTTTCGGTGCAAAGTGTGTAATTCTCGACCCTGCTCTTTCATCGAACACGGTCGCGTAGACCATTCCCCGTTCTCGAGGAGAGTGAGAATGAGAAGGAGTCCATCTCAATCAATTTCGTCTAGACGATTTGTCACCTGAGTACTGTACCTGTACTTGACTTAATCGTAGGGTGCCGCCAGTCTCCGCTAACTTAGATACCGTTTGTTACACGCCTTTTCAATTTTAACAAGGGAGACCTTCCGAAAACATCCGTTTACATGGGAAAATCCACGTCTCCTCGTCCAGGGTAGTGCATCAGTTACAAGGGAACTAGGGTTCCCCCAGTTGGGCCATTCCGCCTAGTCAGGCTATTGCTGACCGGCCGAAACGCCCAGTTGAGCGTCAAAAGGAAGAACGCCTGGCTGGCGCAATTCCTTTGTTCGCGCCTGGCAGGCTTTTATTATGCATTTTCTGTGAAACATATTTGGAAATCGATGAAAACTCTGACAATTTTCGATCATTCTCGACTGAGTCGACCAGTGAATCCAAAGTGGAGACGCAGAATGATAGGGTTGGGCGCCTATGGGCGCCTGAGAGGAATCCTTTGTTCGCAGACAGGCGAGATAGGCTTTATTCATTGTGAACAATAATGAGATGGGCGGCCTAGGCGCGGCCCATCTCAGGAACCCTAAAGGTGGGCCTCCATGAATCATATATTTGATATCACAAGTCGAAAGGGACCCCATTGGGGAGTCCAAAACAGCTTTCAAAACATTGGGGATAGGTTTCCTAAGGACCGAAAATAGATTTTTAAAATACGCCTATTTTGTGTGGTAAAATCCTTTTCTCCTCGCCCTCAGCCATGATCCAGTTAGAGACACACACAAGCATGTCTCCCTTGGCGCAGCCGGTAAGAGGCTAGCGTACCCTTTTTGAAGATTACTGGTTCGAATCCTTTTGCAAGGGGAATGTTCTGCCGTATTTTTCTAACGCTCCCTGTCTATTTCTGTGTCTGAATAGCTTTATATTAAACGGTCAATAAGTTTTGCAAAAGCAGAGTGATCAGTTTTGCATGGGGCGACAGATGAGGTTTTACAACTACCAAGATTGAGTAAATTCATAAAAAACGGAGCATTCAGACACAGAAATAGACAGGGAGCGTTAGAAAAGTACGGCCAATGTTTTGAAAGCTGTTTTGGACTCCCCAATGGGGTCCCTTTCGACTTGTGATATCAAGTATTTGATTCATGGAGGCCCACCTTTAGGGTTCCTTAGTTGGGCCGCGCCTAGGCCGCCCATCTCATTATTGTTCACAATGAATAAAGCCTATCTCGCCTGTCTGCGAACAAAGGATTCCTCTCAGGCGCCCTTAGGCGCCCAACCCTATCATTCTGCCTCTCCACTTTGGATTCACTGGTCGACTCAGTCGAGAATGATCGAAAATTATCAGAGTTTTCATCGATTTCCAAATATGTTTCACAGAAAATGCATAATAAAAGCCTGCCAGGCGCGAACAAAGGAATTGCGCCTGCCAGGCGTTCTTCCTTTTGACGCCCAACTGGGCGTTTCGGCCGGTCAGCAAAAGCCTGACTAGGCGGAATTGCCCAACTAGGGGAACCCTAGTTCCCTTGTAACTGATGCACTACCCCGGACGAGGAGACGTGGATTTTCCCATGTAAACGGATGTTTTCGGAAGGATGATTCA
Organism: Pristionchus maxplancki; assembly: GCA_900490775.1. Taxonomy (NCBI): domain Eukaryota; kingdom Metazoa; phylum Nematoda; class Chromadorea; order Rhabditida; family Neodiplogasteridae; genus Pristionchus; species Pristionchus maxplancki. The sequence continues at coordinate 10,083 of LS553500.1, forward strand.
TAGAGGCCCACTTATGGGGTTCCCTTGCTAGTGAGCTCCTTCCATATGTCTCCCTTGGCGCATCCGGTAGCGCGCTTGATTAGCATTTTGAAAGTTGCGGGTTCGATACCCTTTGCATCTTTTGCTGCATGGTTTCGGGAGATCTACCCACTTAGGGTGTTCCCATGTTACCCACCATTCTTATTTTTGGTCCTCACATTGGAAAAATTCATGTTTCAATTGCATGATACGCCGCGAGGAGGAGCGTCGAGCTGTTCTTCGCTTCCCACCTTCCTCCTTCATCCAACGCCCACTCTCTCCAATCTGCCCAGATAAGTATTTTCTCTTATTTGCTCAAATTTTTCCTCTTTGTTTTTATTCGGTTGGTTCAGCAGCAAATTACCAAATAGTAAGCCAGAAGAAGGACTGATCACCCTTCTTATGGGTTGCTTGATTTTGAATGATTGATTGGTTGTATAATTATAGCAACGTATTTGTTCTCTGCAAATTTGTTTAATATATTCATTATTTAATTGAGGGACGTGGCGAGAACGTGGGCGACGCTACGAGAAGCGCTCTGGAGCTGCTCGGATGATCGGTGGCACCGCGGGTTTGTCGCCCTGTTTCCCTTCTCAACCAATAATTTCAGTAACGATCGAGATGAAGCAGGGCCGACGACTCATTGAAGACTAAATCATTTTTTCAGCTGTCTTATTATTGCGCACTGACTTACTGCGAGGGGGGGGTCTGGGCTAGGCCGGGTCTCGTAGACTTCTCACCCCAAAACTAATCTATTTCAGTCTCGTCGCGCCTTCACGCCCGTCCGCCCACTCTTCTAAAGACGAACCAGAAGCCTGGAGCCACGTCATTGTAGGCAGGTAAGAGACAGGGAATACCTTGATGGGTGTTCAACTAATCCATTTCGTGTCGTCTTCTCGAGTGCCATTCCCTGCCGCCGTCATCGTCAGAGGCTGAGCGAAGGAGTCGGATGAGTGGGGGAGGGGGATAGGGGGAACCATTTATTGTTTGTTTCCTATTTTTTATTTTACAATTTTTCCTCATTTCCTTCATTTTCACTTTTTTTCATTTAATCTTCATTTTCTTTTATTTCTCTTCATTTTCATTTTCTTCATTTAAAAAAATTGTTCAAGTGAGCGTAAAAAGTAAGAGAATGTGAAAAAATGAGCAGAGTGGGGTGAAAATGTGAAAATGAGAAAGTGATTAGTTAAAAAGAGAGAATGTGGTAAAAACGAATTGAGGGAGTGTTGTGAATTTGTTTTTTTTGTTTCATATCTTTTATTTTAAAATTGTTTACTAAAATTTCTTCATTTTCTTTTTTTTAAAACCTTATTGGTTTTCGTTTTTCTTTTTATTTATAAAATTTAAAAAAATATATTTTAAAAAAATATAAAAAATAAAAAATAAAAAATATAAAAATAAATAAATAAATAAAAAATATATAAAATAAATAAAAATAAAAAATAAAAAAATAATAAAAAAATGTGTATTTATTTTAAATATTTTAAAATTATAAATTAAATTATAAATTATTTTAAATCTTTTCTTTTCTTTTTCTCTTCATTAAAAAAATTTATTCGAGTGAGTGCGAGTGAGGAATGTAAAATGGGATAGGTGGAACGTTAAGAGCAAGTGAGTAAAATTGCGTTTGAAATTGAGTCTTTTTGGGGTGAAAGTGAGAGCCTAATTTTTCTCCGCTTTTCCTTTCTTGATTTGTAAAAGTGAGAGCCTTTTTTTAAAAATTATTTTTCCTCCCGCTTTCCCCTCTCCATTGATTAAATATTTTTCGGGAAAAATGTCGGAATAGGTGCCTGAATCAAAATCTTTCCTCTTTTTCATTTTCGTGTCCCGTTGAAAAAATGAAGTTTGATTTCCGACATTTTTCTCTCGAGATATTTCATCAACGGAGAGGAGGGGAGAGAGCTGGTCTACTTTATTTGCATTGCATCGTCGTGAGCGTGTGCGTGGAGGGACGAGCCCGAGTCGAACCCGAGGATTTCGTGGAGTCAACGCCAGCAGCCATGGTAGAGTACGGTAGCTATCATAGTACGGTAGTTAACGATGGGTCATCCTCCTGGTTCCAGATGCCGTCTCAACGCGAAGAGATCTTCAACGAGAAGGAGGAGCACCTGGTACGGTAGAGAATCCATCAGAATACGGTAGTTAGCAGTAAGTCATCTTTCTGATTCCAGACGCCTTCTCGCCATGAAGTGCTTCAACAAGCTGTGAATAGGAGTGATGGTACGGTAGAGTACGGTAGTCGACGTACGGTGGTTAGCGGTTGATCATTCTCCTGATTCCAGGAAAGAACGTCAACGAAGAATAGGAAGAAAAGCGCCTGCTGTGAAGGTATGGTAGACTACGGTAGCCATCTCAGTACGGCAATGATTAGTCGTGATTGCAGATGTCGTCTACTCGTCTACTTCAAGGGTGCAGATGTCGTCTACTCGTCGACAATGTGGGAGGATGCGGATGAAACAAGGTAGTGTAGATTGGCACTAGTGTCAACCTAGCAGTTAGGCATGTAGGAAGGGGTAGAGTGCGCCTGTGTCGAGTGGAAAATTGAAAATATTAGTATGACAAGAGTACGGTAGTACCGCTATCGTGATACGGTAGCTCCCCCGATACTGTAACCCGGTGGCTGGGTTACTGTAGCGGTGCAGCTACCGTATCCTGCTACCGGGTTACGGTAGCGGTGGAGCAACCTAATCCAGCTACCGGGATACGGTAGCGGTGTAGCTACCGTATCCCATTATCGGGTTACGGTAGCGGTGTAGCTACCGTATCCTGCTACCGGGTTACGGTAGCGGTGTAGCAACCGAATCCAGCTACCGGGATACGGTAGCGGTGTAGCTACCGTATCCCATTACCGGGTTACAGTAGCGGTGTTGCTACCGAATCCTGCTACCGGGTTACGGTTGC
>LS553579.1:24260-46116 GCA_900490775.1 Pristionchus maxplancki
AGGTACGGGACCAATTTATACTTATTCATCGCGACTGTGCTAGGCTAAGTAGGGCTAGCGCTGCGGGGATAACAGCGGCTAGGAACCCTCCGCCAAACTGATTCAAGTTTCTGCGAGCTTTTCTTTCTCTGGTACACTTGGCAATCTCTCGAATCACGGGCAGATGCTTGCAGACTAGTCTCTTCTCTTTACAGGTAAACGGAATGTGCGAAATGTTCTTTAAAATTTCTACGATACAAGTAAGCTGAGGGATGGTGGCTTTAGAAATTAATTTAGGATTCTTACAGAGCTCAGTCAGATACGACCGGTTCTTCTGAAGTCTGCGCATTAAAATAAAACAAAATTATGAGTCCGCCTTAGCCACTCCCTCACGTCTCTATCGTCGTTCTTGGTGTTCACGAAATGTCTGACTACTGACGAGAACGACCGCCCCCTGCTTTGCATGTGAATGTGATAGACTGAGTACGCGCCGCAAGTGATCGCCGAGGGAGACTGGTGGGCAATTGTGTTGTAGTGCAGATGTGGAAACGATTTGCAAAATGACAGAATGAGTCCTCTAGGACGGTTGCCGAATGAATCGAAAAAGTAGACTCTTCCTCTCTTTACGAATATCGATTGCCAATGCAGTCCTCCGAATTTTGATGAGCTTTTATCAGTGTTTACACAGAGAGAGAAGGTGGAGGGTAACGTGCTAGGTTCGGGAAGTTGGTCACATGCAAAAGTGCCCACGAAGTAACGAGCTATCAGTGGGTCTCGGGTGAAAATAGAATTGAGCTGATTGGTGTTCATAGAAGGGAAGGAGTCAAAACTAGTCAAACCGCTGAGCGCGGTTGTTCTTAATACACTGATGGCAAACACTGACTGTGATCGTCTGACATCCGTTCGAAAGTGGCAGACGGTCCTCAGAGTCGCGGAATTTCCTCCAACAATCGCAGCAGAGGATGAGCTGCACGCTCCTCGCACTTGCAGCCCACTGGCGACGAGTCTGCAGGTGATTACTGATTAGATTGTCTATTGATTTCCATTTATCTTACCATTCCAGAGTTCCGATATCTCGGCTGCTGCTGCGGTTGTTCATACTTGGCGGACGAGTGAGCGGCCGAGGCAGAAGGAGCTCTCGTGACAGTCGACGAATGAGACGTCGTCTTCGATGAGAGTCGAGGGAAGTTTTCCTTGCCGGGGACCCGCTTATCTCCTCCGACCATCGAGGCAAACGAGGTAGGGGCAGAGGAGGATTTGAATTTAGCAGACGCGCAATCGGGAAACGACGTTTCGGACATGATAAAAAGTGACTGACTGCCCTTGGATTTAAATTTTATTCGACCAGCGAGAGGTGAGGAGGGTGCAGTTGAACAGAGAGTACGTAAGAGAGTGTGTGAAATCGGGAGAGTTGACCCCGCCCATAAGTTGCTGAAAAGAGTATAAGTATCGGAGATTTTCGAATTCTAATCCATCAGCCTCTTCTCCTCATCCGGTTCTTCGACTACATCGTCTGGCTCGCTCTCTCATCATCATGCCTACCGCGTCGTCTAAGCGTTCTTCCTCTGGATCTCCTCCTCCTAAGATGAAGAGAACCGACTACAAACGTCTCATGGTGAGTAATGGAGAGGGTAGTATGAAGAGCGGGAGCGAGGGTGCTACTGTTCCTGTTGTGAGTCTAGATTTTTCAGTTAACGAAGTACGAGTACAAGCAGCCCAAGGAGGACGATCCATCGGCGGAGTTCGACCAAGCCTACCTCTCTCGAGCGTCCCATCCGGTTGTGTTGTACATGTGTGATCGCTGTCAGGCTTCAGCGAAGAACTTCGACCGCAAGATGCGACCCGAAGGAGGTAGACGTATCTTGTGCCTTCCTTTGTGTAGAGTATGTGTGTATACCAATAGACGTTGTTCTCAGACGGTATTCTTTAACGTTGGGTTGAAGAATGCTCATGACCATGTGAGAGATGAGGAGGATGATGATGATGATGCTATGAATAATGGCGATGATGAGAGCGAGAGTACTCCCGAGAGAAAGCTCGCTCCCCAGTAGTAGTTCCATGGTTCCTCTCTGTCGTCTCCTCTCTACCTGTTTCTCTCTTTATTTATATTTTCTCGGAATTTCTATCTTACTCTTCTCTATCATCTCCTTCAACCTATCATTCCTTCTCCGCTCTGATCCTGTGATTTTTTACCTACACATATCTTTGGCTCCTCGTAATGGTTCATTTTGCTCTGTCGGATAAATAATTGATCATTCATTGAGAATAATTTTGTTCTGAGCGGTCGTAATGAATCGTCTTGTCTTTGATTCATCAAAAGAGAATTGGAATAGTCTCTTTTCTAGTCACGGAGCTCAAACTGGAGGGGGTGGGGGTATCTCATATTTTTCTGGAATTCGTCCACAATATGGAACGGGTATCGGAGGTGTGCTCAGATCTCTCTTTCGTCTAGTACCCTCTTTCCTCTCTAGCCCTGTCGGCCAGAATCTAGTTAGCGCCGGGGCTAACATTGTGAACGACGTGAACAACGGATCCAGCCTGAAGGAGAGCATGAAAAGTAATGCACGGTCAGCTGTTCGAAATCTCACTGGAGTAGGCAAGCGTCGTCGGAAGCGTAGGGGCGGTTTTACTCAAGGGGGGAGAGGTGCAGTTCGCCCCATCGGATACATCAGAAACACTATCGTCGGTAAGGAGAGGGGGAAACAGAAGCGTAAGGCCACGCCCCGTAATGTGATTCGGAAAGCGTTCATTCAGTAGTTCTACTACACGTGCTGCGGCGGTATGATCTCTCTCCTCTCTTACATCGAACAGCAGTATCCCTTCTGGCGTCTCCTCAATCGACGCGAGCGTCTGCACGCACTTCACGGTATTCTCCCCATGGTAGAGGTTGGAGTGGACACGGCTCGCAACTGTTACGGTGATCTTTCGCACACTCCTCCGGTGGTCCTGCAAGATGTTCACGTCTCACTCGACTCTCACTATACTAGAATCCGTACTCCCCGAGGTCTAAACACCGTCTTCAATCATGCCGCCTTCAGACTCGGTTATGATCCCGATCTCGAACAACCTCTGGTTAGAAGTCGAGGCGGTACTCTTCATGTGTTGGAGTCTCTCGTTGTTATTGCCTGATTGCTCTATGATAAAGTGTGTATTCATTCTTTCATACGGTAATCGTACCGAGTGGTTGTTTACAGTGAATTTAAATTAAAATAATAATTAATTAAAACACCATGTTTAAAACAGAGACTATGGCCAGTTCTATGACGATTTCCCCGAAACTTAATCAATTCGCTACTAATCAGACAGAGTGTGGGGTGGAAACAGCCCGTCTTACGGAAATCAGTCTAACGTCAGGCCCCGATATTACTCCCCAGGAATTCAGGATAATTAATTCGCCGGCGTTTCTAGATTTGAGTAGATCATACATCCTTACACGTTATAAGATTGTAAACGAGGACGGATCCGACATTACTACCGAGGATGCTAACGAGGTTTACGCTCCAGTGAATATGATGGGGACATCACTGCACAAGCAGATTAAAGTTGAAATCGGAGGCACAGTCACTCACGACAATCCACACTTTGCTTTTCGATGCTTTCTCAGCGCATATTGCTCTTACAGTAAGGAGTATAAGGAGACATTCTTGAAAGCGGTCGGGTTTAGAAATGAGGCTGATCCGACCTCGGCCACTGATCCCGAGTATCTGAAGAGTGTAAAGGCGTGTGCCAAATCTAAGGTAATGGAGGTCATCACGCCACTATGGATTGACCCCGCAACTCAACAGAAAGCGCTCATGCCTTTTCTCGATTTCAGACTGCTCTGCTTCAACAATCCTTCAGAACTGCTCGTAGACCGGAGGAAGGGAAATAAGAAATATCAGGTTAAAATTGTGAATATGACTCTTTTTTTAAAGGAATTGTTTGTGAGCGAAGGAGCGGCTGTGGCATTTAATAATATGTTACAAGCAAAAGGATCGATTACCTACTCTTCGCTCGGTTCGGTCGCTCGTTCTTTCTACATCGTGCCAGGAGTCAGACACGTGCCATCCTTCCGACTCTTCAGTTCAGTTGTGCCCCGGCGCGTATTTTTCACTCTGATAGACGCCGGCGCCTTTAATGGCAATTACACGAACCCTTTCGTTTTCAAGAATTATGGTCTGCAAGACATCAGATTGGAAACGGCGGGTGAGCAGTATCCCTATCACGCCTTTTCACTTTCGTATGATAAGGGATTATATACAAAAGCCTACGTAGCTCTTCAAGACGCTCTCTCCATCGCAGGCAGTGGGTGCAGCAACGGAATTACCCCTGAAGCCTTCGCCTCGCACGCAGCAATTTACGCATTCGATTGCTCTGGAGTAGAGGGGGACAATTTCGGTCTTCAACGACTCGGCGAGACTACAATTACTCTGACGTTCGACCGGGATGTGCCACCTCAGGGTCTCTTCGCTCTGGCAGTAGCCGAGCAGATTACTAACCTGGTAATCGATAAAGACAGGAATCCGACTGTTTATTAAACTATTGTATCGATAAAAGGATTAATAAATATTTATCACAGTTTCACAACCGAATTAGCGTCTATCCAAGAGTCAAAAGAAGCGTCATAACCCAGCCATCGAACAAGGATCTGATTTTTACCTCTAAATTTACGTTTCCGTAAAATCTTCTCGACCTTGTACATGCCTGTATCAATCACCTTCTGGACTTCACTAAGATAGAACGATCCTTGAATGAGTTCGCCGTTGAGATCACGCAATTTAAGATATGGAGGTTTGAAATTATGCTTGACTTTGTCCACAATAAAAACTTCAAGCGTCCAGTTAGCAGTACATCCCTTTTCAAATGTTCTCTTTGTCTTGCTTATTCTAACCGAGTCCCCGACTTGAATGGGGACTGGGTTTGGCGTGTGTTTGGTTGGGAGTTCCTCGTCAATATCTCCGTCCCGCACTTTCTCAGGTGCTATTCCAGTCGATCGATTTGGAGTCTTGTTCATTCCTGCGATAATTTTGTCAACAACGTCAATCCATCGGTGAGTGTTCTTGTAATGCAGGTATTTGTAAAGTCTCCTTTTAAAAGTCTGTATTATTCTTTCTACCATACTGGCTTTCTTTTCAGACTTGGGACTGAAATGATGAATATTATTCTCTGCGTAGAGACTCTTCATCTGCTTGCACCAGAATTCACCACCCATATCAGAGACTAGTCTGGAGCAGCCATGGCCGAATCTCTTTCGCACCTGATCGAACAGAATTGTCATCGCTTTACGCATCTCTACTCCGGACTTTCGTTTGACTTTAACCCCAAAGACATGTCGGCTGTAACAATCGATGGCCATAAGTAGAAAATTTGTATTATCATTCTCCTTACTCCAGATATCAAACTGTGCCAAGTCACATTGTAAAGTGAAGCCGCATGAGAGCCCAACAGTTTTACGTCGTTCAAATTTCCGGGTAACCTTTTTGAACAGAGTATACGACGGCTTGTCCTTTAGATACTCAACAACATCGCTAGTTTTTGCTTTGCTAGCAGCAGCCACTCGCTGAATCGACGTGAAAGCTGATGGTTTATTTAAATTAAAATAATTATCGTGAATACGATTCTTCACACTAGCCTTCATGTGTGTAGAGCGGGTACTGTAATAGTGCTTGAATTACGGTAGTGTGTGTCTCTCTTATGCTAATTGCCCCCCCCCCCCTCCCTCGCCCTCCTTCCTCGTCATTCCTCACTCTCTGCATGTCATTCGATTAAATATCTCCTCTGAGGGTATCTTGTTATTTAGGTAATGTCTGATTATTATCTTAATCTCCCCTCCACTGTAAAAGGAATAGGAAATAAGAATTCTGACTATATTACTCGACTGCCTGAGCCTCTAGTTTTTAGAAGTAAGTGGTCGGTAGGATTGTGTGAATTACTAATTTCCGGTCATATTCGTACGGTCCCCCGTCACACTCCTTTTGTTATTACTCTCAAAGATGGAACAGTTGTAAATTGTATTCTCCCCAAAGGAGACTATAGATCCCCTCAATCTTTGGCGACCGCCTTGAATAGTTCTGTTCCCGGGTTGCAGAAACGGCGATTTGCGAGAGCCGCCCAGCCTGAGGGGGGTGATGGTGAGAGAGGTGAGGTAGAGCAAGCAGACGATGAAGAGGAGCCTCTAGAACTATCGGCCGAAGAATTAGCCGACATACAATCTGCTTACCTGCAAAAGTACGGACAGAGACTAACAGAATCCGGCACGAGTTCCTCTCCTATATCCCAGCCAAACTCCGGTTCTGAGTTGAAAACTGCTCAACCCCCGCTTGCTCAGCCCCACCCTCTAACTACGGTGACTCCATCTCCCGTTGTTACACCGTCGCCCACCGTAGTGCAGTCGCCTGCCCCTGCGGCGCCATCTTCGGCTGCGCCACCCCCTCTTACTACTTCTGAAATAGAAGCTCAAAAGAAAAAGGATGCTGAGAAGAAAAAGAAAGATGATGAGGAGAAACTAAAAATTAAAAAGAGACATGAGGCAAAAGTGAAAGCCGAGAAAGAGGCTAAGGAAGCGACGGAACGTAAACGAGTAAAGGACGAGTTAGAAGCTCAGAAGGAGAAGGAACGTCTCGCGGAAGAGAAGCGTGTTGCAGAAGAGGAACGTAAACGGAGAGAGAGGGAGGAAACGGAGAAGAGTCGATTGATTGAGGAAGAACGATTGAAGAGGGAAGAGTCTGAGCGAGTGGAGATGGAAAGACAAAAGCAAGAAGAAATGGAACGTGATCAGCGGTTGAGCACTGCTCTCGCTGACAGCACACTCGAACCCATTCTAAATATCGATAATTTAAAGGGCGATTTTAAGGAGGGAGAACCTCTTTCAGCTCATGTCATTTTTGAATATGATGAGATCGCTTCTCGCATGGTTATCGATATGAGGCATACTGTAGCTAAGCTAGAACTTCACAAGGAAATTGCTTACATGTTAGGATTTCAGGACCAAACTCTGTTTGTCAGTTCGGTAGCCGACTCGCCTCCTGATCCGATGAACGGTAAGGGACTAATAATGGTCTACTCCGACGTAGCATCGTATTCGGTAGTAGGTGATCAGAAGACTAACCTTCTAAGAATTATCCCCTGTCTGAACTCAAGTAATGATATGGTATCGCACAGTTTCACTCAGGTACGGTATGTCCCCCTGAGAAGTGATTACGTAGACAGTGTGCGAATTCAAATTCGAGATTCACTAGGCAGTGAGGTGGTAGTGGAAGGGTTCGTTTCAGCTGTGCTTCATCTAAAGAAGGAATAAACGATCATTTCATGATGGCTGCAGCTATCGAGAGCACCGCTTTTCGTTTCTTATCTGCTGCAAATATTATCATAAATGGCGTATCACAATCAGGGAAAAGTTTCTTCGTATTAAACTTATTAAAGAGGCCTGATCTATTTGAGAAGCCGGTATCGGAAGTAGTTTGGTTCAGAGGTGTACCAAGTTCCACCACTCCAACAGGAGCCAATATACGCATAATCGAGGGAATGCCGGAGATCGCTGATATCCAGAATCTGACGCGAAATGACAAGTCCCATCGAGTCGTGGTACTGGACGATCTGCTCACGGAAGCCGTAGCTAATAAGGATATCATTGCACAGATGTGGGTGAGGCTTAGTAATCATTTGAACATTACCTTCATCCTGCTCACTCAATCACTCTTCGATGTGCCACGGATAGTCAGGAACAACACGCATTACTTGGTACTCTTCAAACCTCTGCTGGACAAATTAAATTTGATTTCACTAGGACGTCAAATCTTCCCAGGTGAACTGCCCTTCTTCCTGTCAGTCGTCGAAGACGCAACCAGTAGACCCTATGGATTCGTCGTCCTGTCCGTACATCCACGTGAAACCCAGTCTCATTTAAGATTGTGTACCGACGTGTTCGGAGTACAAAAGATTTATATGCCATTGACTAATAAAAGAAAATAAAGACACTTTTCATGCATCCTTGTATCCTTTCCAGAACATTGTTTTCACCTCCTCGTAAGAACGCCTTGCAGACTTGTTACTACTTTTAGATGTCGAGGAAAAACAGAAAAAAGGTAAGGAATGGCGTGTTTACGACGGAGATTGTGACCAATTCAGTAGATCCTCCTAATTTTTTACTGCACACCAGGCAACTGATTTAGTGCCTGATTGACCCCTATCCAGGCAACTCACCGATTTGGATCGTACGATAACGGAGGAAGAGGCGAAAATAAAAAAATAAAAATCTAATCAGGAAATTTCAGCAACTCGATTGAAGTCTAAAAATAGAATTAGACAGATATTAGAAACAGATAGGGAAAATCAGTTCACGATAACCAAACCTCGATACCGTAATCAAATCACCCCTCGAATTTTGCCTAAACAACGGACGGTTTTCAAAGACTTTCCGGTTCAAATGTGTTAGCAGATTACCTATACCGCTTTCCTTGCTAAAGATGTCGCGCCGGTGTGGTTGTTCGCCTATTGAACGATGCGTGAACTCGGCTGGCCGAGTTTTCTGTATTCCACGTGAGTTCACTCCCCCCGATTTCCTGATATATCCCGCTTTTGGGCGCTCTTCTCATGTTATCGTAAGTACACTTCTTGCAGGAGCTCTTCTCCGGTCGCTCACAAGCAGCACTTCTTCTCCGCCTACTACGGGATCCTCTTCCCCAGCTACAGTCGATCCCGGCAAGTCTTGTTTTTAATGTAACTGATCAGTGCTAAAATCTGTAGAGAAACGTACTCATTTCTATCCTTTTTTACTAGAATAGCGTTAATCACTCCTCTTTTTTCAGCTCTGTCAATCTCCTCGATCGACTCGCTGCTCACACGTGGTACGTAACGGTTTGAGGGAAGCGTCTGACACCTTCTTTTCACGTATAATCTAACGAATTATTTTATTATCGTGTTTCAGTAACTCGCGCAAGTCTCAATCCTCTTCCTTCGACGCACGCTCACCCGACAGGCGGTCAGTCATTCTTCTTGTTTTTTAAAATATTATTTTTGTTTAGCATACACTGTCGTATCACCTATCTATAATCCTTTTTTTACAACACTAACTTTATAATAAAAATTGCTCGCTCAGACTCTTCCTCTTCCATTCCCTACCTCCAGTTGCTGCCGTCGGGAGGAGTCAACGGTCAGACTTTTAAAAAAATATATATTTTTATATTTCTAGAACGTGTTAACAGTTCATTTACCCTTTTTTTAAAACGGTTGAGGATATCCTAATTTCTGTAATAAAAGTGAGTGAATGGTACTTCTTGCAGAGACGACGACGACTGTCGAACAGGTGGTCCGTCCTCTCATCGACAACGAGGATGAATCGGCAATTGTAGAGGGTGATTTTATAAACCATTTTCACGTGTAGCTGACTGTCAGTGTAGTGTGCTTCTTCGATATCGTCACCGAAGATTATATTTTTTCTTATTGCAGGAAGCATGTTGTACTCGATCGGGATGCCCTCCCTGCTCGTTCTTCTTCTCCTTCTCATTCTTCTTCTCATATTTTTGATATGGAGGTACAAAAAGAAGGTTTAGAAAATCCTGAAGGATTTCATTGGATAACATTTTTACTCTGTTATCTTTTTTTCTGTTGTTATGTTACTCTAAGGGTATACACAGTTTTCGGTTGTTCACAGGTATGGAAATAAAAATATTTTCTACCATAATTGTTTGCAGCAAGTAACATTGAAGGGATACACTGTTCACCGATACAAGAAAAGAGACTGTAGTGAGGTATCTTAGACAGCTTATTCCTATCACCGTTGTTTCCATCCGCTTGAAAGTATTATTCACATCATTACTGTTTTTCTCTTCACTTATTTTCCAAGATCACATCGAAAGAGATCGATAAAAAAGGGGGTAAGAGGCGGAATGACTGGGAGGAGCCTAAGATAGAGGTGGTGTACTGTGTATAAAAGGGAGTCTGTTTCATCCATCCTCCATCAACTCATCCTCTTCCTGTCTTCTCCTCTTCCAACCTTCCTCTCCTCTAGAGCACCTCATTGACTTCTTCTCTCTCTCTCTCTTTCACCCCTCTACAGTACCTAGAAATGACCCCATCACTGTCATCGATCATGTTAACTTTTGTCGCTCTACTTCCGCCTCACTCAACTCATTCACCTTTCTAGATGGACCTGTCAGAACTAAAGAAGGAGATGGAGAACATGATGAAGAAACTGGAAGATGCCATCGGCGACGGCAGGGCCGTCGCACCCCGGTCCAGCGCCGGAGGCGCACTCGGCGCCGGAGGCGCCGTTACCGGTAAGAGGGTCTGAGATCGGGGGTGTCTACTGTACGGTTAACTTTAGGGGAGGAGGGAGCCCCGCCATGGGAGATAGAATTAGACCAGTGGAGGAGAGAGTGGGAGGATGAGCTCCGTGAGAAAAGAAGAAAGCGTGAAAGAGGTGTGTTAGTAAGCTCATTCTAACTATATTGCAATCTCATCTGTAATTCTGCAGACGAAGTAGAAGCGGCGTGGAGAAAGATCGCAGAGGAGGCGGTGAAAGAAGAGGAAGAAGAGGGAGAGAAGAAGAAAGAAGAAGAGAAGAAGAAAGAAGAAGAGAAGAAGAAGGAAGAGGAGAAGGAGGAGGAGGATGATTTCCCCAGTGAGTGTCTAAGAACCTATCTAGTCGTTTGTGAGAGAAATATACTTTCCTCAAACTACGCCCATTTGGAAAACTTATTCCTTCGCAGGCATCAACGATACAGTTCTGGGAGCCGTCCCCGGCGAGTTCTACGCGCCGCTATACTCTCTGGTCTGGCGTAGTGGGAACTCCCTCCACGAAAGCTTGAAAGTAAGTTCACTAGTGTATCTCTTATTCCATACAGTAATCCAATCTCTTGCAGCGCTACGAGGGCCGGATGTTTGTAGAGGGGGCGCACCAGCAGCTGAGAGGGGGAGGCGTTGGCATCCAATACCTCCCAGGGAGACTTCATCCCTCCTCACTCTCGGCAGACGAGACGTACGTCATGAGGGGATCGCGATACCAGAAGGTACCTTATTTTCTTACAGATTTGGGGGGGGGGGAGGGGTGACTCGATGTGATGTGATACTTTTGCAGAAGACTGCCACGGTTGCGGCCCATTACAAGGCCAGTCGCGGAAGATCGCCGAACCGTCACTATCCCGTTCTCGTGGACAAGGTAGGTGGAGCCCACTTAGTGGAAGAGATCTGGGTGTGCTTGTAAGCACACTCACAGTTCTCCCGCTAAGTGAGCTCTTCCGCCTCGTCGACCACTTTTCTCCCTTGTTGATGATAAAGTTAATCGATATCTTTATTGTTAAAAGATGCACAATGATACAGAAGAACAGCAACGGGCTCCTTACGGAACGGGAGTAGTAAGACGGGGTAGACTTACTACAGGAGGGGAAAGAGATACTCAGTAGGGGAGGTAACGGTAGACTGTGTTCCTGTCCTCCTGTCGAGCATTATCGCGCTCCTTACGAGCTGCATCGACCGCTGCCAGCGAAGCATAGACCGCATCGTTGGAGTCGCGAAGTTCCTTCTCGGCCGCTTCTACGCGGCGTTCGTTCGCCTCCTTCGTCTGCAATGATTGAGATTGAAAAAAGAGAAATAGACCGAGAATCGACAGTTTCAGACCGGATTCTCACCTCCAGTTCTTCGAGGGCTCTCATAAGAGGCTTTTGGGAACTCTGCTGCATGAGCGTCGAGTAGAGGTTTGGGTAGCGTGCCTCTAGTCTCTCGAGAGCTGTTGGGTGCGCCTCGACTGTAGGAGAAGAGGGAGCCTCGACGGGAGAGGGAGACTTGTCCATTGGCAATGAGTAGAGCAAGAATGAAGAATGAAAGGGTAAATCCTACTGTGAAGCGGGAGGTGGAGTCAAGAATTTCCCGCACTTTCTCAAACAAAGAGGAAGTACTTTCCCTCGATCCCCGTCGATTAATAGCTACAGCCTTACCGGCCTCAGTCGTAAAAAGAAAGGTCGCTTCGAGTACTTCGAGTTGACTACATGATTCAAACACAATTCCCTTCTCGCAACCAAACGGAGAACAAAGATCACCGCTTGCTGAAGAGATCCAGAAGAGTTGGCCAGTGATCTCAGTGTCTACTGTAAAACAGCCTACTGAATGTGATACTAGAGAGACAAAAGGTTCAGTGAATTCGTCTTTACTCAACATTTTGTGAAAAAGTGAACCGTTTACTAGAAAGAAGAAGTCATAATCCGAAATAACAATGTAGTGATCAATAGCGAACGGCAAACGGTCGATAATTCGGTTATTCAGAACAATATCGGTGAGAGGAGCGGGAGGGGCCAGTGGGTGAGACAGCGAATTGGTCAATAGAAGGGAGCAGGCCGATAGAAAAGTGACAAGTAATGAGAGAGAAAGTGAGGTCACCATTCTACAGGAGACCAACGAGTGTGAATGAAATCAATCCTTGAAACCAAACGGAACCTTCCATTCACATCTCCCCTCGTCGCGAGACGCCCTTTTCAGACTAGTAGGCCGCCAACGTTTCAACTGTTCTACAGATCTAACATTTGCCATTGTGCGTCTGAGTTCAGGACGGGAAATTGGAATAAAGGGTGGAGGGCTATTCTCTTTCAGAACCATATCCCTAATTGCTTCATGAGATAGCTCCTGCATTGTATAACTGTCCTTAGTGAACCCACGTGACGTCAATTTGCGCTCCTTCTCGCCAGTAGTGAGATTCGTCAACTCCAGACTGTAGTTTTTACATGTAAAAGTACATATTTAGAGCTGATTCAAGGGTAACGAAACCGATCCTGCGAAAATTGCTTCACTAATCTCCCATCCTTCCTTTGTATCCGGCGCCAGATCTCCGAGATGACCAGTCAACATATCAGCTAGAGGATCGGGACCATTTCTATCCATCTCGAAATAGATCGAATCCTGAAGGTGGAAATGGTTAGAGATAGGGAGAAAGAGACGCCGGGATAGGAAGAGGAGAGAGCGAGAGCGCGCTCTCTCATCCTCCTCTCCCTCTACATGAGAGATCGTTCAAATCAGGAATATGAT
The DNA here is from genome assembly GCA_900490775.1 of Pristionchus maxplancki. Classification (NCBI taxonomy): domain Eukaryota; kingdom Metazoa; phylum Nematoda; class Chromadorea; order Rhabditida; family Neodiplogasteridae; genus Pristionchus; species Pristionchus maxplancki. The sequence continues at coordinate 37,233 of LS553579.1, forward strand.
AAGCCTTACCGTATCCACGTACAGTCCACGACCACCGACTCTCTCGATAATATTGTATAGAAGCACACGCGAGTAGCTAGTAACGAATAAACCGTGGGACAAAGCGGAGTGTATGAAATGAGTTTACCATTAAATTTCGAGCTATTCTTATCATTTTTTTCCCAGTCTCCGACCCCGATCTACTCATTGATCTACTATTCACTTACTTGTTGGCTCGCACGGTTTCTTGTTTAGCTGAGTGAGTGACCCGCATGATATCGTAGCCCTCGTATTCAACATCGTGGATAATACGAGAAGCATCGAGACGAAGATCGAGATACTCCAGGGTCGATAAATATTCTACCTTACGGTGCACGGGCTTCTCACTAAGCTTCCCCTTTAACGGAATTCATTTTTAAAAGTGGAAATACATTCAAACCGACCCAACAGGAGTTATTACTTAGCTTCGCAAGAAGTCGAAGACTGTTCGAATAATGGACATCTTCGGGGCGAAGATCAAATCCTAACTGATCGTTAATGCTCGCACAGTACTCGTCTTTCTCTTTCTGACTCGACACGCCAGCGGGAAAACCAGAAGCGACAAATTTGAGATACATGAAGCGCTAAAAATATTTCCTTTCCCCCCCTTTTCCGAAGCGATTCCATCCAGCTTACTTTAAAATATCCTCTATAAATTTGATCCGACCATTCAAGCCACTCATAACACTCATAAATCCTGAATGAATATGCTTTTCTGTGGTACTGTTTCTGCTTCATGGCTTACTTGATGATCTTATAATTTTTGCTCAAACAAAGATTAAGCTCCACATGTGTGTACGTCCCAATCCACGATCGATCTTCCTCATTTTCATGGTCACATTGCTCTGATCTGAACATGAACCATTGACCAATCGATTCATCCCTCTCTTTCCTTCCCTCTCCCCCACCCTCTCGGCTGTCATTAATACTCTCGCACTGACTCTCTTTCTCTACCCCGCTCTCGTTCATGTGAGAGACGCGAGCGTGCACACTAGAGCTACTCAAAAGATGTTAAAGGCGAGCGCTTATTTTTCTGGTTTACTTTTAAAATGTTTAATCGTTATCATTATCACACCTGTTCTCCATGCAGGAACGGCAAAGCCCGAACATTAAACTGCCCTGGACACGGTATGGGATGGCTGCTAGAGCAAGAGTTCGAGGCGGGAGTAATTTCACAAGCCCCAAGCCCCGGTAGGGGAATCTATTATCTTCAATCGGTTTGAAATTATCGACGTGTATGACGGGAAAACCAATTGGGAATTCACTGAATAAGATAGATTAGACTTCATAGCACACTGATTCTCACCGAAAACATTGTATGGAGGGATACATGCTCACCTGTAAGAAAAGAGAGTTAATTGAGAGAATAAATATGAAGCTCGCTCACAATATCGTACGCCTTGATCACTGTAGTGTCGGTAGACTTTGCATAAGTTCGAAGCACCTCTACTCGGCCTGAAGAACTGATTTCATTACTCACAAATCTAAGGATCACTCATCTCCGAACAAGGCGTCGCGCATACGGAGTCTTCCGACCATCTAAAGGGTAAATTAAAATTGGGCGAAAAATAGCAGAAAATCGATACCTCTGTCTTCTCGAAAAAGGCTCTCATTAGCGGCCTCTTAGCCAGCTTCTCTCTAACGGTACATTCATAGATGAGATCGACTCGACGAAATCTAGTTCGGAGTAGAGCGATGCGTGCTTCGGTCCTGGCTCGCAACTCTTCAGCTCTCTCCCCACCTACCAGAAGAGTTCCGTCCAAATAACACCTTTTGCACCTTAAAAATATTCTATTAAAGTGACGTCAGCGTCGTTAGAAGACGTATCGTGCCAGTAGCATCCTGCAAGCTCCCGACAGATATCACCCTTCTCCTCATAGCAATCAATAAAGAACGTATGATTTCCAATCTTCACTTTCTGAAGAATAATTTTTTAGCTATTTTTCAAAAAAAAGTCCATTTTTTAAAAACTCGCTTTCTCTCCGTACGGTGACCTGGCATATTGAAGAATACGTTTGTTATCTCGTGAGAGCCAGGCGAAATATTTACAAGCGAAGACTGAATTTTTCACAGCTCCGTACCCATCTGAAAAGTAGCGAATGATGACCGTGTTATCAGTAGATCACATAATTTCCGGTACGTAAGCCATAGTTATATTATTAAGGAAGTCGCAGCGCAGCTGATGTCTCGAAAATGCAGCAATGGTGTTCGCTAAAAAAGAAGAAGGATGAACTGGAATACGCAAGAGACGTGAAACCCACCTGACATGAATGGGCACCAGGAAGTATGCTCAATCATCTGCTTACGGAATTTGAGACAACCTTTCATACAAATTTCCACATCAAGCTCTGACCAAATAAATTAATTTGGATATTTTTATTCTAAAATAAGAGACAAAAACAGAAACTAACCGCAATACGATCTGAGAATCTCATCTTGGTTGTAAGGTTTCCCCTGCATGCTCGAATACCATTCATCGAATTTCCTTTGCTGCTCAGGTTTCATGTATTTCCTCGAAAAATAGTGCACAGGTGGAACAGAATTCCAAGTCTTCCCCCAATGCTCTCGGGTATTCAACATGTGAGGGAAGATGCCTGCAGAGAGAGAAAAATGGCACGTAATCGGCGATATACTAACCTTTCTCTTCACAGTCCAAATCAAAAGCTTTAGGAAACTCGGAGAGAGGAATGGGAATAGAACAGTATGAATCCTGAAAATTATCACACTTGAGCTGTTTAGATTCACCACACCTACTCTGAGAATAATTGAATGACCACGCATCTTGACCTCTGCTCGAATAACAGTAGTACCCTTATTGATTATTTGGGGTTTTATTCCTCGTCTCAAGAACCCTTTCAAAAGAATGTGGGAATCGTATCGAGCACTGTAACGATAGACCGATAAATTTCACTATTATATTTCCTTATTTTTCCTACCTGTTATGAGCGAAACATATACGACGATTCATAGTCTTGTCAGTCATCAGATAGTTAGTGAAATCGTCGAGCACCTTGCAAGACAGATAAAATGACTACCCCATCTTGAGACGAACCTTGTAAGGATCTTCTGTTTTTGAAAAATATTGAAAAGTCTTCTTCCTCACACCGCAACCTCCGGTGCAAATAACGTCAGGTGATGCTTCCTCGCACTTTGAACACACCCGGAGAGGGAGAGAAATGTGAGAAAGGATTAGAAATTCGATCGAACCTTGCAAATTGAGATAGTAGTAGCATAGTGTTCGGAATAGTAATCAGGCTTCTCATCCTCGGCAAAGTCTGCAGCTTGTGTGGCCTCAATGCAGGATTCAACAGACCGAAGTATTGCCTAAGAAAAATACCTCAATGTCCAGAAAAGCGAAGCGAAAGTTCTCCTGCTTCTTCAACTTATTTTCGCGCATCTTCTCAGTGAACTTCGCCCACTGGCACTGATGATCGTCGCTTTTGTAGTCGAGACAGAGAGAACACCTGAACACACTTGAGATTGTCTCCTAGACCAGCCCCCCCGACTCTCTCACCATATAGAGCTACCACATTTGTGTTCACCATTATGAGGTCGATAGACTTGACTGCAACTAAAAAATGAAAAGTTCGCTGAAAAAGCAGAGACACTTTCCCAAGGCAGAATCTGATCTGAGAACACCTAGACTGGTTGGTGTGAGAATCCTTGATAAATTTATGAGCATCGTAGCAGGTCTAAGATTATTATTATTTTTTTTTTTTACTATTAATATTATTATTTTTAGAATAAAATAGACGAACTTCTGTCTGAAATATGAAGCCGCATTCGTCGCAAAGCTTATTCAGCTCACCCTTACAATGCCCTCCTACTAGGAGCGCTGAACAATTGAAGCATGAGAATGCACATCTAGTACGGTTCATTATTTCCCTGATAAATAATCCTTTAAATGAAACCTGTGAGTAACCGACGAATGGGATGGCTTCAGACATCCAGAACATAGGTAGGTTCCGAACACTCCATGCGTGCTACTAAGAGCATCGAACTTGATACCGTCTGTGACTATGAAAATAGTTCTAGCCATAACAGTATCGCTTGTCCACTCAAGAGAACAGATACCAGATGCTCGATGCTAGATGTTCAAATTCTCAGGAGACGGTACTCGTATGACAACTCACGTAATTCAGGAGAACCACTCTGTATCGAAATGCCATCTTAGAATGAATCTCCTCAATTTTAGCAACAGACAAAGCTGAAGGATCGAAATTCCGTTGTGAGAAATCGAAACCCAGTTGAAAGAAGAAGTTTCGAGTATTATGATTCTGAGTCCGAGGGTACCGAGTACTCTGAAAATAAAGGGGGGCAAGAAAAAAATGTAAATTAGTTATAAGAAACTGAACTTTTTCTAGAGTCTTGCAAATGTCCACATATTCAGCACGTTCTCTAAGATCAGCAATCATATGAGCATCCTTCACCGTCATCCCAGGTCTACCGGTACGGTAGAAGTCCCGATCAGCGACTAACGAACCGACGTACAGAGCTCTCAGGAAAGCCATGTCATCCTGAAGAAGACACATTTCGAGAAAAGGAGCAGACACACCCTCACCTGAACGATGCTAGGAAATCCCTTCAATCCTGGGAACACGGAAGACTTCGGTGGCATGTTACAAGGAAGCTGATGAGGACTGGCGCTTGACAGAATCAATAAGTCGGACCTGGAGAATATTTGAATTATTCCTCTTCATGAAGAGAGGATAATAAAAGGGGACGGGGCACTCCGAGATAGTAATCTACTCCCTCCTCTGCACCGGCTCTGCCCGCTCAAAAAAGTGCTGCGCGTTCACCGTTCAAATCGAGGGAGAGATCACCCTCTGTGTTACCACCCCTGTGGCGGGAGAAAATTTGAATCCTCGGTTTCCGATGGGGTGAAGGGGAGAAAAGAGGAGGGGCTAACGGTAATATGAAAGAGGAGAGGAAACTGATAAAAGGCTGATTCCTGTTACCTCGACCGCTGCTTATAGTCGACAACATGATCCCCTTCGAGGCCTTCAGACTCCACCATGCGACAGGTAGGATCTCCGTTGAACTGAAACGAGAGAGTGGTTAGCGCACACTCAGATGACTTCGAGCTCCGTCAAGTCATTCATCGGAATCACGCCCTAGGCGGTCAGGAGGTGAAGGCACTTTTTCAAATCGTGAAAGAGGACGAATCCTACAATTTCGAGGATTGTATCAACGAGGCTACCGAAAAGCTAAAAGAACTCATCACCGGAAACCCTACCAAGTGGTGTTTGAAGATAGCGCATCACACCCTACGAACTAGCACCGATTCTCTATTCATTAATTACAATCCCGCTTCATCCAATGTAGGCTCGATGACCTATCGTTACTTGTACTACTATCAACAGAGTGGCTGTTTGATAAGTTTCAAAGATCGTATGTACATCTCCATTATTACTCATCCCTAAGCTTCCTCAACTAGCTTCCTTATTTTGAATTATAAATGTCTGATAAAGGACTCTCTTCATGCACTTTCCTCTTCGGATTCAAGGTAACACGGTAATTTGAGACACAAAAACCACCTCCCCCGTTTTACTACCCACCTCTCCGCCATCTCCACGTAAGATCTGAACATTCACCTTACGTTCGTTCCTTTGTGAGAACTCCTTCCTCTCTCTTGCTGCACTTTGCGATTAGTCTACCCCCCCAATCGATTCATCCGATTCATTTCCAGCCATGTCTGAGACTGGTGTCACCGTTGTGCGCGTCATCCGAGATCTTGCGGAACTGAAACCGGGAGACGTAAGTTACCTCGATCCCTCTACTGTTGTCGCATTTGTAATCGAACAACTTCATCTCACTTACAGACGATCATCGGAGGCCCAGCCGCCATCTCGTCCGTCGTCACCTCGACCAGCGTCCCCGCTCCGACCGTCACTGCTCCAACGACGACGAGACACACCAGATCCGTCGGCACCCAGGTCGACAGATCTTCCCGTCCCAACCGCGCACCAGCCCTCTTGTCGGTTGTTACCCATGGAGCCCCGGTGCAGTACCCTCGTCCTACGTGGAATCCTCTTCAAGGCATGCCGGTGTTTACCACCCCTCGCCCCTACAACCCACAATTCCGACTTCCGATCGTACCCTCTGCCCCTCCGATGAGTTTTGCAAACTCAGCTAATGTCCCTGCGCCCATGATGACCGAGACTCCTCGCCAGTCGGCAGTGGGCACCGGCTCTAACGTGGTTCTCAAGCGAGACATTCAACTGACACCCCCTCCCCAACCGCCTACCACTCAGACCATGGCCGAGGCTCTTGCTCTCATTGGCGTGACGGATGAGCCGCACGCTCGTAACGAGAACACCGGAGGAGACTCACAGGGAACGCTCGCTCGCAATTCTCGCAGAACGCGCGGCGTGTCTGCGTCTCGTCGTGCAACTTCCGAGCTCACTCAAGTCATCGGATCTGGAGTAGTAAGAATAATTTTCAGTTTTTTGATTCAATTACTCACTAGAAGGGAACTCGATAATAGATTAGTGCGGATGATTCAGTAAAATATTACCTCGTTACTTACAGGTGAAGAAGGAAGAGGAGAAGAGCCCTGAACCTCGCACTCCTTCCGTCACTCGCGGAAACCCTGCTACTCCTGAGCCACTGGGCAGAGGACGTCCCTACGCTACCCGAGCTGTCAAGCAGGTACCACAGTTTCCTACCTCTCTCATACATTTTCTCACTATTCAAAAAAAGATCGAAACGTTCTATGACCACATTCATTCCAGCCCCGATTCGACAGTTCGTAGAGATGCGACTACGTCTCCCTCGAAGCGGACGAGGGTAATTGTTGTTCCGCACCCCAACCTTTCCTCCCCTACTGATATACCTCAATGCATTGTATCGATTGTCGTGAGGCTATTGAGTAAACACTTTATCAACACTATGCTAGCTTCAACAAATCCACAATTGTGAACTTCTTTCTCTGGGCTCTCAGAGCACGACACTTGGCTACCCACTCACTGATTCGCTTCTTCGGCGGTACGATTACTGTTAGATCCTCGTAGAAGTCCGTGAGCTTGGCCTGCCTGAGTTTCTGCAATATTTTTCCATTGAACGAAGAAACCCGGCGGAACTACCGCTAACCATTACGCCATAATGTTTCCGAAGAAGTTTGAGATCTTTCCTGCAAACATAAGAGAGGGGGGAATGAAATAAGTAATCACGCGATAGCTAACCCTCGGCATCCTTTTCCCTGGGGTCTCCCGACGCTTTGAGTCGCTGATTCAGATGAAGATTCCGTTCCACCGTCAGAGCTAGAAAAAACAGAAGTTCTCTCTCATCTAGCACCCAACTTGCACCCACCTCACGTCCACTTTAGCGGCCGTCTGATCGGACTCTTCAACATCATTCTTCACCGATTCGAGAGGTCGAGACATGAGAGTGAAGAGGGAATAGACTCCATCTGAGCGTCCTTTCCACGTTCAAGGTTAAACGGAAAAATCAATACAGGAAGAGTGAAGAGAACTGATAGAGTGAAAAGATGGAGATAGTGGATGATGAAGCGTAATATAAAAAAAGCATAACCGTTTTCAAAAAAAAGTATCTTACAACTACTGTATATTAGCGCGGGGGCGCATATATTTCGTCGGGTCAGATATGTGAATAGGCGGGAAGGGAGGGTGGGAGATACGGTAGATGCCCCTCCCATTAGGAGCCGCTAGTCATGTCTATTCACTCTAAGGCTCCCTAGCTAACATACCCCCATGGCAGAGTGGATAACGCTTTTGACTGGAAGACCGAGGTCCGCCGGATCGAGCCCCGCTCGCGAATGCCTGCAAAAGTCGGCATCCCCTTTAGTGCACCCGCGGACCGGCAGCGGGGACATTAGCTCCCTTCCATCCTCTGGCTCAATTGCACCCATGGCCTATCGGATAGCGGGCCCGTCGACTGGAACAGCGCCCGTTGGATCGAATTCTGCAAAAGACGGCTTCATCTAGGAGAAGCCGGCTTCTGATAATTATTAATAATTGATTAGACAGGGATGAAGCCGAGACGAAGCCGGGACAACGATGAAGTCGGGATTCGAGAGTCGAGAGTCGGGATTCGGGAGTCGGGATTCGGGAGTGATAAGAGCTTCATCAGGATGAAGCCTTATCATTCTTATCCAATCCCCCAGCATCCGCTGCAGGTAACTACTGAGATAGCCTCAGAGTGGTCAAAATGGTCGTTTTTCACTGTTTTCACCAGGTTTTGCGCACGTTTGTTAATGTTGCTACCGAACGAGATCGAAATTTAACAATCCGCGACCTTGGCGTGGTGCGGAAAGGGTTTCGGGAGGGCGCTGCACAAGAACCAGGTCGATAGCTTCATCCTCCGCGGAGGAGATAGCCTTAGAGTGGTTTATGAATTTTCCTTACTACATTTCAGTGAAACACAATGCAAAATATGTAGAAGATCTGAAGAAAAAATAGTAATTGGAGAATTCAGATGTGTTTCACAAAAGGGGAGTGAAGAGAGTGTGTGATTTTGAGAGACACCGCGCGTTCGAGAGTGAGAATGGGGAATAACCTTGAGATTCTGCACCAACCAACACAAAGGGTGAAAAAGAGTGAGAATGATGGGACGGGTGTGGGCGAAAATCGTCTGGGCCACGCAAATGAACCTTTTTCCCCCATCTGACTTGGTGTGTCGAGTGATCCATTCAATCGATTGGCAATAGATTGATTCACTCGATTGACCCAATCGAGTGATGAATTCCCTCATTCACTCACTCCCTCCCCTCCTCTCCACTTGAAGCGACCGGTCCTAGGATCATTCGATCGACGAAGTGAGAGGGAGGGAGGTCAATCGAGTGACAAAGGATACTCGATTGGCTCAATCGAGTGACGATTTCAATACTCAATTCGTCAATCATTCG
>LS553579.1:46461-57201 GCA_900490775.1 Pristionchus maxplancki
AATTGCACCCATGGCCTATCGGATAGCGGGCCCGTCGACTGGAACAGCGCCCGTTGGATCGAATTCTGCAAAAGACGGCTTCATCTAGGAGAAGCCGGCTTCTGATAATTATTAATAATTGATTAGACAGGGATGAAGCCGAGACGGGAGTCGAGATGAAGCCGAGAGTCGGGATTCGGGAGTCGAGAGTCGGGATTCGGGAGTGATAAGAGCTTCATCAGGATGAAGCCTTATCATTCTTATCCAATCCCCCAGCATCCGCTGCAGGTAACTACTAACGCAAATAAATGATTGAGTTATTACTGTACGAAATGAGCAGGATGTTTGTGAAACAGAAATCAATAAATGAATGAGACTATTGCAAATTAAAGAAGGAGAAATATGAATATTTTCTAAACTGATCTAACAACCCAGTGTTGTTGCTATTGATAACCCGAACAAAAGGCGTGAAGCTCTCATGTCTCTCATGTAAGTGGCGCATCCCAGGTAATGAAACGTAGCATTTTTCATGCTCTTCAAGATAGAATTGGTTGAAATTGAATTTTTGCAAATTTACGACCGCCCTGATTGAACATATTTGCGAGAAATGGGAACTTCGCAAATTTTAGCTAGCTCTTTGCCTCCTTCTTCATCTTCGAATTCCTGGGTTGCAAAAATTGTTTTCTCATGTTTTGACCATTTTGTTGTAGCTTTTCAATATGCATACAATATACCAATCGAAAGCTTTTGACGAGCCTGATCAATCTAGCTAAAATTTACGAAGTTCTCATTTCTCGCAAATGTGTTCAATCAGGGCGGTCGTAAATTTGCAAAAATTCAATTTCAACCGATTCTATCTACAGCATGAAAAATGCTACATTTCATTCCCTGGGATGTGCCACTTATCTTTTCATTGAGAGGAGCTACTAATAATAAACAAGGTATCGAAGACAGACTTTGACGTGGTCTCCTGGAAAAATGAATGATCCTCTGGGTCTCTAATTCTCACAGAGGGTTCTCCTAGTGGTTGAACATCAAAAACTGGAACGATCTCGGGTGGCGCATTTTTGGATGTGCAATGGAATCGCCCTTTTGAGTGAATCCTTATGTGAAAGGCGTGATATTTAAGATGGATTCTTCCCTGAGGCATCTCGTTTGACTGAAGTTTGTATTCGTGGACAAAGCTGGTGGTGGTTGCGCTGGTATTGGAAGGAATTGGCATTTAATGTTAACAATTCCGCCGGTATAAATGTCAACATGGAGATTGACTATCCGGTCAGTGGAGGAGTTCTACTACGGGTTTTGCCGATCCCTGAGCAATGAACCATGAAAGAACCCTTGAAACAACCTTCAAATATAACCACTGTCTACATACATTTGGATCATCCTTATGTCGACGTTTTATAACTGGTTCACACGAATAAATGAATGATTTATCAACATGATACTCAATGTCATCATCATACCATCATGATGATAATAACGAGTATAATATATGCTCATCGTTGTTCATCGTTATACAAACAATCTTCTAGATTTGGGATTTCCATTCTATAAGATACTCGACTTCAGTAGTGGCAGTGGTGGTGCTGCAAATGTTATTTATTATTCCAACGTTCTCAAATAACTTGAATCTTCCATTTAATCTCAAGTCACAAACTTACATGAGATGCATGATGAACAACAGCAGCGACGGGATGGTGGACAGCAACGTGCGTGGCGACGACGGCTGTCGCTACCTGGAGATATCGGGGTTATGATTGATCACTTATTGTTAGTGAATCGACGAAATCTATTTGAAAGCGTTGTCTACTCACGGGGTGATGATGGTGATGATGATGACCGGCGATAACTGCACCAGCCACAGTTCCTGCGACCATGGCTCCGGCGACGGGATGGTGGTGGTGATGGTAGTGCATGTTGAGAAGGAGAGGATGGGAAGTTGAGAAGACAACTGATGGAATCAAGCTGTCCGGGGAAGCTTTTATAGGGGAAAAGTGTACCTGATAAGGAGTAGGAGGAGGGTGACTAGAAATCGTCATGGAATGAGTCAGTGCACACGATATTCACTAAAAGCACGAGTCATCAATTGGAAAGACCAGTGTCAGTGGATTGTTTGATCGCATAGTGCAATGGTGAAACAGTCAAACCAAATCACGATAGTTTTTATAAAGCATTGTATTGCTGATCGAAAGCATGTATTCATAGCATGTATTACTTTGAAAAACGTAAAAGGGAGCAGCATCCAGAAACATTCTGAAGATATTTTTTTCAGGTTTCCACCTCTGGAATAAAAGTGGAATAAATGAAAAAAATGAATATGAATAAGAGAAATGAATAAACCAGGCACTTGTTCTATTGCGAAAGAATCGCCAACCATATCATCCAAAACGATCGTTCTGATAATCGTCATGAATCCTCATGCTTCGTGTAATCAATGACTCATTCCGACGTCGCTATCTAGTCCTCCCCCGTCTCTATCAGGTTCACTTCTCGCCTATAAAAGCCTTGACAGACGGTGTCATACCATCCGCCTTATCCACTTCTCACCAATCAACCTTTCCTCTTCCTTTCAACATGTACTACCATCACCACCACCATCCCGTCGCCGGAGCCATGGTTGCAGGAGCCGTCGCTGGCGCAGTTATTGCAGGCCATCATCATCATCATCATCATCATCATCCCGTGAGTAGAACACGCTTTCAAACAGATTTCCTCGACTAACACTAAGTGATCAATCACAACCCCGATATCTCCAGGTAGCGACAGCCGTCGTCGCCACTCACGTTGCTGTCCACCATCCCGTCGCTGCAGTTGTTCATCACGCATCTCATGTAAGTTTTGATCTATTACATTCTAAAATTAGAAAAAAAACAATTGCATGAATATTATTTTTCAGCATCACCATTGCTACTGAGCTGTGGAAGCAATGTCATAATGGGAAACTGCGAATAACTGTGTCTGTAATTATACATGAATGAAATATTGCCATGTTCTCTGTAGCTTCTTATCGCAGATAAATGATTGCTTTATTACTGTATGATTGTTAATACAAAATTAGCATGAAGTTTGTGAAACATAAATCAATGAATGAATGGTAAAGGTAAAGTTGCTTCCACAATCAAGGCGATTTTACAGTCGACTGAAACAGTCGACCACGCCTGGTGGTGTACACCGATAGGGCCGGGTACTGCACATACCTACGTAACCCATGCTGGTCAGGCTTCTTGGACATGAAGAATGAATTTCCGACATTGCTTTGAATCGGTCGGCAGGTCCAGTGGCGCACTCCGAAATGTTTCCTGTATCTGTTTTCAAGTACAATTCTTAGACGGGATCTTCCGATCATATCGGAGTCCCAAGAGAAGAGTTTGAGTGATGGGAAAGTGCGTCGATTTTCGTTATCGTTGAGATATTCGACAGCATGTGAATGTGAAAAAAAGAAAAATCGAGGAGAAATCTGAAGTCGGGTCCAATTTCTATTCATACCGAATAAACTCCACTCGCCAGTCTCATACTCTCGATGGATTCAAGTACCACTCCGAAGATCTTGCGAAGAACGATCAATGAAAGTTTTTTGAAGACCGACTGCATCGTTTGACGACGTAGACATCACAAGCCAGAGAAATTAAGAATTATTTAGAATGGTTTTCGTATTCTCAATATTTGACGCCGGTGGTACGTGATTCATTTCGATAAAGCGAGTGTCACGAAGAATAGTGATCTTTCATGATTCAAAAGATCCAAAAATCAAAGGATCGATCCGGAAATGCCCAAAGATGACGAATAAGTTCAGGTTCAAATACCGACAAGGACTACAATTCCTTCCCAGGAATGATTCATGTTTTCATTGACTCATCCAATGACGTTTTGAAGCACTCCCCTCCTCCTTATCAGGTTCATCGTTCCCGTATAAAAGCACTCACAGACATTTGGATAGTATCACCACATCTCAACTTCTCCTACAACCACTTCAACCTTTACTTCTCAACATGCACTACCATCACCACCACCATCCCGTCGCCGGAGCCATGGTTGCAGGAGCTGTGGCTGGTGCAGTTATCGCCGGTCATCATCATCATCACCATCATCATCCCGTGAGAAAGCTTTTTTAAAAAAAATTACATTCAAACCGATTGTTGTTCGAGTCGTCCTTTCTTTATTTCAATATCAATCATTGTAGGTTGCTACGGCTGTTGTCGCAACCCACGTAGCCTTCCATCATCCCGTCGCAGCCGTTGTGCATCATGCAGCTCATGTAAGCTTGTGACATCGTCTCGGAACATCGCCACCTTGTTTCTTGCCCTTCCAACCTTCGAAATATGTATATAAAGTCGGATCAAATCTTTGCAGCACCACCACTGCCACTACTAAGGACTTCTCACCGTGAAGTCGATGTTCGGCTACTCAACGGATCGGAACTTCTTGTCTGTATATGAATGTGCTTACATTGTAAATTTTCTTGCATGAATCAAATAAAAACAGTCATTTTTATCATGTTCTGTTGCTACAACTAACGAACAAATTGACATCATGATTTGATCCCTTGATAGTCAAGGCTGTCCCTTTGGCAGCACACGAGTGAGCATGCCTCCGCTCACTGGATAGTCATTCACAATCCTAACGGTCGTTTTAGGAGAATAATTGACATCATCCATGATACTATCCCAGAACCAGCGTCCCATGCACGAATCAAAACGAATGAAGACGTCAGTCAAGCACACGGCTTCGGCGAAGAAACTTCCGTATTGATTCCTCGAATCCTCTGAAGTGAAATGTCCTTTTTTAGCGGTGAAGAATAACTCACTGAACGTTGCGTATTCGTATCCCCATATGCCTATCGTTAGGCTTATCACAGGATAAGTACGTATCAAATTCAAGATATTGGTTCTGAAATGGCCATGAAATTATTTAAAATAAAAACTGCTCACTCACTCAAAGTACTTGTCCAGGGAAATTATTCCGACTACTTCAAAGTTCTCGACAGATATTTGCTTCATTGTGTTTTTGATAACATCGAATACATGAAAATGCTGGATATAATTGATATTCATATCGATCACGAATTTCTCGATGTGTGAGCATCTGCGCAAGAGCTGCATTATGCGACACAATGGAATAGCTTTGCGATTCTTCTTTCTTGTTAATATTATACCGCGGAGCATAGATTTAGGATTTTTCAAGGAGCATTCCATAATCTGAAATCTTATAATTGTGTTGAAATTAAGTAGTGAAATAGACAAAATGTGTCAGGTCGCCAAAATCGGAAGTATCGTGAAAAAAATGATGTAAAAAGCTTACACATTCTTGATCCGTATTGCTGGGAATCGGTCGGCACTTCCAGCTCTCAACGCCAAAGTAATGGCTGTATCTGCCCTCAATACGAATGGTCAGCTTTGTTTGCTCGAACATGTTAATTGACCACATGAATTCCTTGATCTTCGGGAAGCGATGTCGATTCAGTTTATCATTGAGATAATCACTTGCTAGAGCATTCCATCGAGGATTTATCTGAAATGAGCATCTTAACTTTTTCGCTGCAAAAAGCAGCGATGATAATAATTAACTCTCACCATTTTCATCCCCTCAATAGCTTCTTGTCCTACAGCAATAACCGTACGAACAATGTCGGATGGCAAATTATGAAGGCTGATTTCATTTTCTTGAGGCGGCAACATGGAGAGATCAAGCATCTCAGAGCAAATGCAGAGTTGGTCCACGTTCCAAACAGACGCTTGACGCGGGTGGTACGTAATTCTTTATTCAAGCTCTACTCGAACCTCTCCTTTGTTTGATGTTTGATCAGACTTCACGGTCATCGACACAACATCATGTTCTAGATGACTCATGCAATTGGTCCAATAATCTCCCCATCTGGGAATTGATCCTTAGATCATGACTGTACCCGTCGATCAAACAACTGACTACGATCTTTCCATTCTCGTGCTTCGTGAGCTTATCGTCGACACTGACTCACGATTTCTATTTACTCACCCCCTTATCGGGTTCACTTTTCCGCTATAAAACCTTCTAAACCCAGCTGCATGGAATCAGCTCTTTCTCTTGTACCGGGCCATTCATATGTATTTCGATCGTCTTTGAATGTATTCGTGAGATGAAATACACCGTTCAGAATGTTCTACCACCGTCACCACCACCCCGTCGCCGCGGGCATGGTCGCTGGAGCTGTCGCTGGCGCTGTTATTGCAGGCCATCATCATCACCACCATCATCATCCCGTGAGTAATACGTCGAGGATTATATTATCTAACCCTCTTAAATGAAGGTCTAGAAGAATGTCTTCCATGAATGTTTAATCTGATCCCGACTTCTCCAGGTTGCCACGGTCGCCGTGGTCGGTCACGTCGCCTACCACCATCCCGTCGCCACCGTCGTCCATCACACCACTCATGTAAGTTTTTCGACAAGCGACGTTTAGTAAAAGTCGGCGTGCCAAACACCAAGTCGATCAATCGATTAACGAACAATTCTTGCAGCATCACTGCCACTACTGATCTGCCAGTCGAGCCGCCACCACATCGGGAAATGTGCTAGCTACGGGAAACTGTTGATGTGTGATATGTATACACTGTACATAATGCAGATAAATCGTTTTCGCTGATTCATGAATTTCACCACATGGTTTCGTGGGTTGAGAGGTGACAATGGTGATGAATGGATGTTATCGGACGATAACATTGTTTTGGGAGAAGCATCGATCGTCTGAGAGGCGTTGGCTCTAACGGATAGAAATATTTTGAATGAGACGCATTTACCCCATGGCAGCGCTTGGTCGAAAATGAAATATAAGCGAGATATTAAGAAACACTATTATCTTGAATAATATTGGCCCATCTCACTAAGAATCAAACCACAAATTCGAGACATGAACGATCTGTCACCCTTCGAGAAATTGCCTCGTGAACTTGTGTGCATGATCATTGACTATGTACCGGAAACTTTTTTCAAGCTCGGACAGGTTAGATCGAATAGTGATTTCTCCCGAAATTCTTCATTTTGGACATCAACGCGAATGCGTGCTCACACACATGCGTATGCGATGAAGCCAGTCACTTCCCGACAAATCAAGCAGATCACATTTAGCCTACCGGTACGCAGAAAAGGATAAGAGAAAGGTGTAGAAATGATTATATCAGGATCAGTGCCTCGAGTTCGTGATGTGTAGGCCAACATCGAAGTTGTTCCAACATCGCCTCAATCTCCGTCAGAAAGATCTAGGACAAGACGATTTCTACAGACACACTCGCTCAGGCAATACCGTGAGTTTTGTCACTCACAGACCCAGCGAAAGCGTTTTTTCAGGTTTGCCGATTGCCTTTCGCAGTACTGACGAACTATCATAAAGCTAAATATCTGAAAGAATGCACAGGCAGAAAGATCGAGACTGTCCGGATATTTAGTCGTGACAATCGATGGGAATACGAGGAAACTGCCGGACAAATTTTCAAAATGATTGAATGGTTGCAGTTCGAAAAACTGAAAATTTCCGTTTTGAATCTCACCGACGAACTCGTGTACGTTTTCCTGTTGACAAACTTAACATGAGTGTGGAAACCAATTTTGATCTAAAGAATTAAAAATGAGTTTAGGGTGAGTCTATGTACGAAATAAAATGCATAATTTGCAGTGGTCGCATTCTTGAGATATGCCAAACACACAATATCGAGGATCTGTTTCTGTATTTGAGAAGAAATGTTGTGGCTAACCCAGGTTAAAAGAGACAAGCTTTTTTAGAAATCAAAATCAATTTCAGTCAATTTTCTTCTCCAATTGTCTTCTCTCGTACGATCTATCAGTATTGAACAATATTTAGTCGTCGGTTGTGCCTTCGGCACCGATAACGAGATTTTAATTAATTTAAATGATCCAGTCTGGACAACGATCATTCTGAGAATGTTCTCAAGAAAGATCGATAAACTGTTCATTAAACATAACTCGTTGTTTCAGTATTTAGATAGCAACAATAGTAGTATTCTTAGGCAGGTATGGTTCTCATTTTGTTATATCTACCATTCAAAATCGATTCAGAATCTCCCATGGCTGGGCAAAAAGGTATTGTTCGCTGCATCATGCACACCTTTCAGCACCGAATTCGATTACAAGGAAAATGGTCACTCTGTGATAGGTGAGAATCAAAACAAAGCAAAGCGCATTATTTCATTATAATCTAATGTTTAGCTCGCAGTGGATTGTTTGACAACTTGTTCTCGGTAAAACATTCTTCAAGAGAAAATGAACATTTTGAGGAGTTTTAATCTCTCCTCTTCATTATTCAAATTTTTGACGCAATCGAGTTTGTTGTAACATTTACTGATCGAATATATCTCGAGAAGCACAATTCAATAAATATCTTTATTCCAAGGCATTTTATGATTAATCAGAGAAGATGCCCAGACACGCCTCCGTCGGTTCATCCTCTGTATTAGTAAGGGCGGTTTGAATGCACTCAGTGATCACGTCCTGAAAAATGCCTTATTTCTAAGAAAATAATAATAATAAATTAAATAAAAAAGCAAACTAGCCCTCAGGGACTCTCCGAGCTGCTCGACGAATGCATCGATCTGAAACGATTTTTAAATTATCAATTTCAATAAATATTCTGCTAACCGCTTCTTGCGCTTTCTGACCGGGCTTGAGTGTGAATCTCGGCTGAAAAAAATCATTTTTAACGCGGAAAAAGAATTGAATTCTACCTTTTTAGTGACGTCAGCTCCGGGTCCAGGAGCTGGAGTCTTCGGATGAGTCTTGGGCGTGGCCGGATCACTGCCGCTTCCCGGTGCAGGGCGTTTAGTTGAAGGAGTCTTGGGGCCAGGGCGTCCGTCAACTTCGGGTGCAGGCGTCTTGGGAGTCTTGGGAGGCTTCGGGGTGGGAGGCGGTTTGACCGGTGGAGGCGGGGGCGGTTTCCTGATTCTTATACCTCCTCCGGGAGGCGGTTTGAGCAACTCGGCGTCGGGGCTGAGAAGGTCGTCGCAGTGGACCACAGCGATGGAGAGGACGAGGAGAAGGGAGGCGAAGAGGAGCTTCATTCCGAGGAATGGTAACTAGAAGGAAAACGCATTCTTTTATAGGCGCTTGCACATGACAATGATTCAACTCTGCAGCTTCAGTGTGTGAATAAAAAAATGCAAACGCGGTTTGTTTCCCTGATTTTCTTATGCACCGACAATGTTTTCTTCGAGTACATAATAGCGTTATTTATACCTGAACTTCCTGAAGGTCCTGAAGTAATGATTTATTTGTCTTATAAACGCTTCTACATACTTGTATCGAAAGTTATTCGCGTTTTAAATTCCTTGAGTTGCCGGAGTTTCCCTTATGTAGTACACCACACAGTTGGCACGCAGTATGCAATCCGTGGTGCGGTCAACACACCACCTGTCACGGTTTTATTTTTCAGCCGTTTGTGCAGTCATCTTTTGACATCTTGAGGTGTTTTCAACAGTGAGAATATTATTTTATTTCATTGAGCTTCTTTCCAATTACTGTCTGACTCGATTCCTTTAAGATGTAAATGGAACCGCCGGCGAAGCAACAGAAGATGGCTGCTAATTCCGCACAAGAGCCGCATCCCCATAACACGGGTTTCCTGTAAGAATGCAGGAATGCCTGCTACAAAAAAACATTTTTGTCCCCGATTGCTTTGATATTTGGATCGTGGGTACCCTTGGGGGTACTGAGAAGGCCCATCCGGGTCATTTGGTCAAATTTGCATTTTATCGATTTTTTTTGACCTACCACTTCAAATGACCATAACTCGGTCAGTTTTTGAGCTACAGCGCCCAATTTTCTTCCAGCTCTTTATTTTCACATATTCTACAAAAAGTTTAACTATACCACATGAAAAAATCAATAACTTTTCCCGATATTTTCGAAAATGTGAATTTTGATCTACAAATATCGATTTTTCTCGAAAATTTGGGTTATACCCGTTATCGATTTTATGAAAAATGGTTTCTACTCACTCGATTACATATGACCCTGGAGTTCAATGCCCATGAAAGTGGGATGTAATTGCTGCACTGTCGTAAGGTTTCTGGACTTGGAAATAGTTTTTGATTTTCGAAAAATCGTCATAACTCGCTTCAAAATGGTCGTACAGAGTTTTTTAAAAAAAGCAAGGTGTAGCTTTTCGGAAGGTTCATCTTTTATTCTTAGTCAATGAATGTTGTAGGATCACTCATTTTTGAGAAAAATTAGAAAAACTGAAAAAAATGTCGAATTTGTGCGCTGTGGACGTATTCACCCTTAATTATTGCCACTATTCCTCATTAAGAAGTACATTTCACTGTTTTATGCACATGTAGCAAATAGCGAAAGTAATTTGAATCGCAGAGAGCTGAGATAGTGTATTTTTCGGAGTTCAGCAGTATTCCTTTACGCGCTCCAACAGATCATGAGGGGAAATCATTGAAAGAGCGACTAGTGCATTCAAATTACTTTCGCTATTTGCTACATGTGCATAAAACAGTGAAATGTACTTCTTAATGAGGAATAGTGGCAATAATTAAGGGTGAATACGTCCACAGCGCACAAATTCGACATTTTTTCAGTTTTTCTAATTTTTCTCAAAAATGAGTGATCCTACAACATTCATTGACTAAGAATAAAAGATGTACCTTCCGAAAAGCTACACCTTGCTTTTTTTAAAAACTCTGTACGACCATTTTGAAGCGAGTTATGACGATTTTTCGAAAATCAAAAACTATTTCCAAGTCCAGAAACCTTACGACAGTGCAGCAA
>LS553579.1:58091-89249 GCA_900490775.1 Pristionchus maxplancki
AAATTTTCGAGAAAAATCGATATTTGTAGATCAAAATTCACATTTTCGAAAATATCGGGAAAAGTTATTGATTTTTTTCATGTGGTATAGTTAAACTTTTTGTAGAATATGTGAAAATAAAGAGCTGGAAGAAAATTGGGCGCTGTAGCTCAAAAACTGACCGAGTTATGGTCATTTGAAGTGGTAGGTCAAAAAAAATTGATAAAATGCAAATTTGACCAAATGACCCGGATGGGCCTTCTCAGTACCCCCAAGGGTACCCAGGATCCAAATATCAAAGCAATCGGGGACAAAAATGTTTTTTTGTAGCAGGGAGGCCTCATTTTCCTACACTCTTACAGGAAACCTGTGATAATTTGTCAACATTCGAGAGAGTACCTGCCGAACTCGTGTGGAAGATCATCGAATACGCTCCGGAATGCGTTTGCAAGCTCAGAGTGGTTAGTCCGGCTTTGTCTGTTTCAAGCGGTAACAAAAATGACAAGCAACACACTTTTGTAATTACAGACGTCACAGACGTTAAAATCTCGCATTGACGATTACGTTCGGATGCCCGGTGCTATTATTCCTCGGGTCAACGAGCTACGATTCTACAATACCGATTCGGTGAGTATGTACTGGCACTTTCTTGGACCGACTATAAATCATCCCTAGAATAACTTAGTAAGATACTGCATTTTAAACGGCCGTAATCAACCTTTCGATGAGTGTTCCCCGATTCAAATCGTTGCTGTTTAATCTACGACTTCTCCTCCTTCATCTGCCCTTCAACTCCAAGAGATTCGATCGCTACAGAAACCTGATCAGTGCCGGATCAAATGTGAGCGTGCTTCCGATATTGAGAACAATTTCAGTTTGCAGATATACAGTCTGCACTTTTCCATGGAAGAGAAGAATATTGTTGAGAACTTGGTATCTATTATGGGCAAATATGTGGAAAGTATCGTCATTGACGAGTGTAAAATGCTGGATAAGCTGCAATTCATATGCGAAATACTTAAACGATTGAAGTTTGTTAAAATGCAAATTACGTTTGATGAGCAAGCCGACCAAGCGATGTGAGCTATATTCGTGAGCAGAGCTGGAGTAAACGGACTCTTTTCAGAGCAGATCAAATTCTGAACTCAATAGAACACAACAAAGTCAATTACCTAAAATTGTCCGTGACTAGACTTTCTTTTGATGATAAAGGTAATAAAAATGTGTTTCATGCTTAATATTCATTCACAATCAGTGGACTTCCTCTATCGACTATCCGCCATCGTTCGATCCCTTCACATCTGTCAATGGCCAGTGGCCGGAGTCTTCACATACGAGAGATATTTCTTCGGCGTTTTAAATGTCGACTGGTCGTCAGTTATAGTGACAATGTTCACGGCCAAACTCGATCAATTGTACATTGACAATCTACATTATACTAGGTATTTGCCGATCGCAAGTGCGGATGCTCTTAGAGAGGTGCGTACATTCACATTACTTTTTTTTATAACTGAAGACAATTCCAGCAACTTCCCGAGCTGGGCAAAAAGGTATGGCTGGCGGTGAAATGCGCCAGATACGATAATCTCAAAAGTTACACGCATAATGGACATTCGATCAGCGGTGAGAATTTTCTATCTTTTGCTTTCTCTAACTAATGTTTCCCTCTTTTAGCCGACGGTGAAGAGGTCAGCAGACATTCTCGAATTTCGATACTTGAGAATCAAGCACTCATCGAGATTAGACGAGAAATCGTTCGGCGAATGCTAATGCTTTTATTACGATATCTTATGACAATGTAAAATCATGTACAATGCATAAAAGAATAAAATGTTAAGTCGATCGACCATTTCTTGTCTGAAATCTGTGCCCATGTTGTAGTCTGGCACTGCGGCTCAAAGCATTCATTCCGCGGAAGCTCTGCCAGAGGGTCTAATAGCTCCTCACAAAACTGTAACTCCGTTCTCACCTTTCTTCTCATTTCATATTTCATCCATTCATCCATAGGACTCATGCCCACCGGCAGAGATTCCATCGCATCTCTTCAGGCCACGCCCTCCCCCAGGACCCTACAAAAGGCCGAGAATTCAGGCAGAAAGTATCAGTCATCGACTACTCAACAATGCGCCTCTCCTCCCTTCTCCTCTGTCTTCTGGCAGCCTCGTACTCGCTGGCCGCCCCCGTGGTGCCCAGTGAGCCCGAGGCGCCGCGGACTTCCATCGAGACCTACATCGAGACCGTCACCAGGACCATGATCCATGAGGTAAGCCCCCTGTCCTGCTCGGTCCAAGCCGCATGCCCCAAGCCTGATACTGTAACTTTGCCATTTGGGTCGTTCACATAAATCCAGATCGACCAGAGGGTCTATCAGTCCATTGCAAAGATTACCCGTACCCCACCCATCCCTACCCGGTGCCCTTATTATCGTTTCCTCACCTCATCCCTCCTCTCCAGGTCACTGATGCTCCCGTAGTCGAAACCGAGGCCGAGACCGATGGAAGCGGTGTGGTTGAAGAATCTGAGGGAAGCGGGCTGGTCGAGGAGGTTGCCACCCCTGAACAATCGTCGGATATGCTGGTTCCTGTTGCCGTCGCATCCGATATCGGGGACGCTGCCAAGCCCTGCAACTGTCCTACCGAGGAAACTGAGACCGCCACTGAAACCGCCGCTGCCGCAGCCTCTGATGCCGCTGCCCCTGCTGTCACCAATGACACCGATGGAGGGGTACGTGACCTACCGGACTACCTACCGTACTCAATCCACCGTTATCTTAACGACTGTTTTTCAGGTGAAGATGTGCTCGTGCGAGGACGCCGATGCGTGCCGCAAGGAGTCGACGGACAGCATGGACACCTGCATGGACGAGTGCGAAGATCAGCTCAAGGTATACAAGCAACCACGATCGACAACTATTAGGATTCGTCGCCCTGTCACTTTTCTATTGCGTGTGCCGTTAGTAATCGTCGTCGTTTGCAGGAATTCGGCGACAAGACGAAGGACTACCTCAAGTGCTTCGAGAAGAGCAAGCCTGCCATTGCCGAGGCCGAGGACTGTCTCTTCGAGAACAAGACCGAATAGTGAGTGGTGTAGTCAGTGGGAATAGTCGCCTAGTCAAATTTGCATTGTGTGAACGATTTGTAAACGTCGTCATCTTCAGTTGTGCTGCCAAGGACGAGAACAAGACAATCACCAAGACGAACTGGGACGAGCTCACCAACATCGACTACAGCTCCACTGCTGACAAGACTATCATTGGCAATACCCTCTGGTCAGTCTTTGAACTACTGAAATAATGCAAGAAACTACATTAAAGTGCACAAAATAATCGATAATCGATTCAGGAAACGCGACGAATCAAAGTACAACAAAGTCCAGTCGTTCTTCCACTGCACCAAGCATTGCATGCACAAGAAACTCCAGACCTGCTCTGCTACCAAGGAGTGAGTCTATTGGCCGCGTGCCAACTTTCAAATTCCCGGGCAAATCAATAATTAATTCATATCTTTCAGATGCGCGATCAAGATGCCCACCCATGATGAGCTCGCCAACAAGATGAAGACCTGCACCAAGAAGAACACCAAGGTAGTGTAGTGAGTAGGATTCGTCGTCGTGTCGAAATTTGCATTGCGTGAGCTGTTAGTAATCGTTGCCTTTGCAGATTTCTACTGCAATTCTCACCACTTGCCAGTGCCTCGCTTGGACTCACGGAGTGAAGGAACTTCAGGGATCTTGCGTCGTCATTGGAAATTCGTATTTCGTCGATAGGGCTTAGATCGGTACTATGTACCTCGAATCCTGTCGTTATACTAATTGATTCTGTGAATCCAAGTGTCAATAATTCCAATTCTGTTCTGGTATATTACTTCCTTTTCATATTTTTTGCCGATAAATAATTGATTGTATCTAAAAGTGGCATGAAACAGATCATGGCAGCAGGACCAGAGGGTATCTTCTGGAAGGATCATCTAATTTTTTCGAAAATTTCGAAAACTTGGTTATTTTCGAAATATTTTTTTGTCATCACGCATTCGATGATCCTGTGAGGAGGAGATCATTCCCTAACCAATCACTAACAGTCCCCAATACCTAACTCATAATTCTTACAATCCTACACAACTACAATCCTATAATTCATAATTCTTACAATCCTACACTACACAAATATAACAAATGAAATGAAATAATACATGCTATGAGCAATCATTTTCCCCTTTATTCACCCATTCGATCAACATGGTACGATTACGAAATACATCAGTATCGTCGATTACGAAATTTTTGTGATCCTCTGTGTCGTGCGATTTTAGAGGAATGCACACGCCCCTATTTCGAAAAAAGAGCACGGCACTATGGTAACACTATCAGGAGATGTTATCAGGAAATTTTCCTCTATAAATACAGATAGGATGCTTCTTTTCCCAGAGAGACTAGCTCTATTTCTCGTCTAAAATATTTTATTTTTCTTCTTCTTATACTATACTGAACTGTTCAGATGAGTAGACAGACTCAAGCTTCTTCGTTCGCCAGGAACCATACCTCGGCAGTTCAGATTGTTGAGGTTATAATTTTTCATGTCAAATGCAACAATTATCTTCTCAGAAAGTCGGCGGCAAGTACAAACTGGATACCGTCGCGCTGCAAGGAATTCTCGAAAGGAATAATGCTCTGAACAAGAAGGTATCTGATTCACGTGATTTTCGCCTCGACTAACTCTAATTTCAGGTGGCAATTCTTTCCGTGGCCGGAGCTTTTCGTGAGGGCAAAAGCTTCTTCCTCAGCAACTGCGTCCGTTACCTGCAATGCAAGAATAGTGAGATTTTGAAATTGATTTCGAAATTCTAGTTTTCCAATTCCGAAAATCAAGCTCATAACTATTGCCTTCTTAAGGTCGAGAAGACTGGATGTCCGACTCTGCCTCGGTCACTGGTTTCACTTGGAGACGGTCGGCCGAATCAGTCACCGAGGGGATACTCATGTGGCCGGAGCCGTTCATTGTGAAGAAGTCGAATGGCGAAGAGGTACTGCAACGGTATTTCGAAAAAAAATAATTTCGAAAAACGATATTTCGAAATCGCAATGTTCTTTCATTGCAAGTAACGGACGCACATATACGGACGAACGCATTGGTCAACATTTCGCAATTGTTAAGATTGCCGTCCTACTGATGGATACTGAGGGCGCGTTCGACCACAAATCTTCCAAGAGCCAATGCGCTACCATCTTCGCTCTTTCCGCTCTTCTCTCGTCCGTTCTCGTGAGTTTTAGAGCCTTCTACTTCACTAGATTGTCATTCAGAACCCTCAATATGTGCTTTTTTTGCTCGATGAATCAAATCTTTCAGGTGTACAATGTGATGAAGAACATTCGCGAGGACACACTCGAACATTTGCAGGTTTTTTAAAAGAACCACGTTTTTTACGCTTTTTAAGAAACGTATTTTCATGTATAATTTTAGTTCTTCGCTTCGTATGGAAGCTATGCGTTGGAGAAAGGAGAGAACGAATCGCCATTTCAGGTAATTCATTTTTAATTTCTGATATTTACCTGTTCTGAACAAATGTTAACGATACCATTCAGTCGCTCTTCTTCCTCATTCGTGATTGGCAAAACGACGAAGAATTCGGATTGGACGCCGGTCAGAAACATTTCAAGAAGAACTTCGAGGTTTCACTTTCATCTTTATTCTATAGAATGAGATCAATTTAGGATTACGACAGATCTAACAAGGCCATGAACAACTTGCGTAGAGACATAAAACAGTAATTTTATTGCCTATCATGACGCCTAAAAAATTAACTTTGCAGGAGTTTTCCTGTTATCAAGTGTGCTCTTCTGCCTGAACCTGGCACTAAAATTACTAGAGGATCCGAGGAAAAGTCTATCAAAGTCAACGGTATGAGATTGACTAGCTTTTCGAGTAAAATAGCTATTCAGACATGGATCCTGACTTCAAACGAGAACTGAGTAAGGTAATTCCCCATCTCATCGACAATCAGGCGACACCCAAGGAGGTACAAATATTGACTTGATCTCCTTTTAAATTATCGCAATCGTAAAAAAATGAAAATAATATAAAAACTGACCTCTGTGCAGATCGGAGGAGAACAGATCACGGGAGCAGAGTTGCTGACGTTCTTCAACACTTACGTCAAAATATTCGCGAGTGGAAAAGTGCCGGAGCCCAAGAGTATCTTCGACGTAATTTCTTAGTCCCTAATGAACGATCCTTGATGTTTCCCTCAGGCTACTGCAGAGGCAACTCATCAGTCCGCGCTGATTGGCAGTCTGGAGCACTACACGACGACGATGAGAGCGGTCACTGGACGTCTGCAATTTTAATCATCGACATTTTTCAGAAGTTCTCCGAACTTTCTGACGGGAAATTCTTCAATGAAGAGAAACTGCAGTCGATCCATAAGGAAGTTTCGAACGCTGCTATCAAGTAAATTTTTTTCACATTTATGCGCTTTGAAAAAAAACTTTATTGAAGGATGTTCGAGGGTGCAAAGAAGATGGGAAGTCTTCCAGAGTTTATTGTTACATTGACTGCTAGAATCGAGGTAAGATTTTAAAAAAAACATGAACAATAATTAAACGAATTTCGAATTTAGGAGCTATTCAAGGAAGAGTTTCTGAAGGACAACAAGAACAGGATCAAGGTGAATCGACATAAAATTTGGAAAAAAAGTAAATGGACTTTTAGATCGATCGGGAGAAAAAGCAGAGACTTGAACAAGAAGAAACAGCGAGAGCGCAACTCGCTCAGAAGGAAAGGGAGAAGGAGGAGTTGAGAAAGGAGGTATGTTTTTATCTCATTGTCAGTTGCTTTCTACATTTAATATTATCCACTGAACCACTCAGGGTTAAAATCTGTATATTTCAGGCCGAACGAGAAAGACAGGCGAGAGAAGCGGATGCTGAAAGATGGAGAAGGCAAATGGAGCAGGTGAGAGTGATAAGATCGCCATTATGAGATAATTTTTTGAGGAGACGAGGGAGCGAGAGGCTGAGAAGCGTAGAGAGCTGGAGAGACAACTGGAGGAGGTTTATTAAATTTAATTAATTATTAATATAAAAATATGTTCAGGAGCGTCGGCGTCGCGAGGAGGCAGAAAGACAGTGTGTTTTCATCCCAAAATTATCCAATCCTTCATTAATTCTAATTTTAAAAAAATTATTTCAGAGCTCAGTCATCTGGTGGAGTGTTCGGAATCCTTCGTGAGGTTCTCGGCCTACCGAACGGAAGACCGCGCGATCCGAGAGATTTTCCAGGAATAATTTTCAATTGATTCCAGAATTCACGATTTATCTATATAACACCAGCCTCGTTTAAATTCGCTTAATTGTTATGAACTAGGCCTAATATAGGGCAAATCGTAAAGATCTTGAACATTATATCTACCATATCGACACTTTAGTGAATTTCCTTGTAATCGATTATGTAGAAAGTTCGAAAATTTATTTCTTTACAGATGAAAAATTCTTAATTTGGGAAAATCATCAACAGCCTGAAACACGATGATCCAACACAAATATGAACTACAAATTCACACAATCAACGCTGAATCATCTTAACTGTTGAGAGAATTTACTGACGATATAACGATGGCAGAAATGGTTAACGATTTGTGCTGGGGCACAACTGTGTCTCTCAATGGTACACGAAGAAGGGACTGCCAGAGGGAAGGAATCTCTTGAAGCGCGCGATGATCCAGTCGATGAGCCGTTGAGGAGTGTGAGAATAAGGCTGTGGGGAATAAACCGGCCTACTTTCCAGAAACACTGCAGTTTCGTTCTCAGTTTCGGCCTCGAGCGGGGTAGGGTCGGTGACCTGAGAAGGGGAGGATTAAGACGAAAGAAGAACAATGGGACCAAAATAGATCGGTACTTGTGGAGCCCTGCATGTGCCTACCCTATTTCAAGAATGTGTGAAACTCAGCCAATGAGAAGCGCCAATAGCTCTTACTTGATTGATGACGGTCCTGGTTGCAGCCTCGGCGTTCGTCTCAGCTGATGCATGCGGTTTTTGACCCCTTAACCATCTTTCGAACACAGGGTCGTCAGAATGAGTTGGATCAGTGACCTGAAAATGCATTCAATGGCAGACTGCAAATCCTTGCAGATCGCATATGCACACGAATTTTGACGCCATTAGAGGATTCGGGGTGCTCACTTGATGGATGACAGTTATGGTCACGTTCTCGGCTATTGTCTCCACGGAAGTGGCGGTATGTCCTTCGACAACATTGGTCGGGTCAGTGACCTGCAAATGCCTTTTTTTCAAGGGAATTCAGCTGATCTAATTTTGAAGCCATTAGGCAAATGCTCACCGCATGAATGACTGTTCTGGTCGCAGCCACCCAGATGGTCTCGATCGAGGTTTGAGGATCGGGGTAGGCGGGCGTCGGTGCAGCCACGGCTATGGATGCAGAGAAAGAAGGAGGAGGGTTGCGGGGAGGAGGTGCATTGGAACGGTCTTCCCGTGTAGTGAAGGATGAACCTTCGACCCTTGACTTTAGATCAGAGGAATAGGCGTTGCGTCGCACAGGAGCTACGCCAGAAGGCGCATTTATTGATTCGCCAATCGGTGATAGCATGCGATGAGAGGTGGAGACGCTTGATGTTCAGATAACCCTCTGGCTAACCTTCCGTGAAATGAATAGCTGCAATATATATGTAGGCAAGTATCTACAATATAAATTTCTCCATTAAAAACAAGCTTCTGGCATTTCATTCAAGATAAAAATTGTGTTGAAGTTTTGTTTTCTTTGTAACATGTAAATTCATTGCATTTTTAGAAACGAAATTTATCTTAAAATGCCATCACAAAACAATCCAAAAAAGCAAAATAGAATGGAACACTCGTATTCATAGAATCACTGAAACACATAATGACATGATCGATTATTGATCTGTAGCTGAAGGCCGTCTAAGCCCTATCGACGAAGTACGAATTTCCAATGACGACGCAAGATCCCTGCAGATCCTTCACTCCATGAGACCAAGCGAGGCACTGGCAAGTCAGAAGGATGGCATTCGAAATCTGCAAGGGCGACGATTACTAACAGCTCACGCAATGCAATTTTCGACTGGGCGACGAATCCTACTCATTACACTACCTTGGTGTTCTTCTTGGTGCAGGTCTTCATCTTGCTGGCAAGCTCGTCATGAGTCGGCATCTTGATCGCGCATCTGGAAGGTGAATAAATTATTGATTTGCCCGGGAGTTCGAATGTTGGCACTTGGCCAATGTCTCACCCCTTTCCGGCCGAGCAGGACTGGAGTTTCTTGTGCATACAATGCTTAGTGCAGTGGAAGAACGACTGGACTTTGTTGTACTTCTTCTCATCGCGGGTCCTGCAACGATTTAAATATTGATTGACCTCAAAGGATTACGGTAGGTTAACGGTAGCAAACTAACCACAGATAATTTCCACTGATAGCCTTATCAGCGGTCGAGCTGTACTCGATGTTGGTGAGATCGTCCCAGTTGGTCTTGTTGATGAACTTGGTCCCATCCTTGGCACAACTGAAGAGGGCGACGATTACTAATTGCACACGCAATGGAAAATGTAACAGGACGACGAATCCCATTGGCTACACCACTCACTAGTCGGTCTTGTTCGTGAAAAGACAGTTCTCGGCCTCGGAAATCGCAACCTTGCTCTTCTCGAAGCACTTGAGGTAGTCCTTCGTCTTGTCGCCGAATTCCTGAGAAAGTCAGTAATCGATAAGTCGTGATGTGTCTACAGTATACCTTGAGCTGATCTTCGCACTCGTCCATGCAGGTGTCCATGCTGTCCGTCGACTCCTTGCGGCACGCATCGGCGTCCTCGCACGAGCACATCTTCACCTGGAGAACAATCGATAATTAGGTTACGGTAGCAGTACGGTAGGTAGTCCGCTAGGTCACTTACATTTCCGCTGATCTCGGTAATCGTAGTATCTGCAGCAGAAGTGGCTGCTTCGGTGGCAGTGGCGGCCTCAGTCGCGGTCTCAGCGGTCGGGCACTCGCAGGGTTTGGCTGCAGCTCCAGAGTCGGAAGCCACGGCAACAGGAGCCAGCACATCCGATGATTGCTCAGGAGTGGACACCTCCTCGACCAGGCCGCTTCCCTCTGTTTCTTCAGCGGTTTCAGGCTCGGTTTCGACGGTGGTAGTAGGCGCTTCGGTAGTGGTGGGAGCTTCGGTGGGCGCATCGGTTACCTGCAGAGTTAATGATAAGATCGATGGATACGGTAGCTACAGTAATCAAGGGGGCGGGGCTTACCTCATGAATGATAGTCCTGGTCACGGTCTCGTAGACGATCTCCACCGTCGTGCGGGTCTCCTCACTGGGCGCTACGGGGGCGGCCAGCGAGCAAGAGGAGACCAGAAGACAGAGAAGAGCGGAGAGAAGGCGCATTGTAGATTGGTTAATGACTGATTAATTCTGAACGAAAAGACTACCAGAAAGGGGGCGTGGCCTGAAGTGAAGAGACGCTAACAAAAATGTAAGGAATCTGTGCTGGTGGGCACGTTTTTCACATTGAGTGGCCGAGAAGTGAGGTGAGAATAGAGACGATGAGCGTATGAACGCTCTTGGGATTGTAGAAGGAACCCTCTGGTAGGGATGGCGTGGAGTGAATTGCTTGACTACACATTAGAATACAGACCAGGCACAGTTTCTAAAGGTGGAAAGATCAAAGATTCAAACTTCGAGAAGGAGAACTTGAGAAATGCAAATAAAAATGAATGATATCAGTGCGCTTTCCTTGAATTTCACAGTGAAGTTTCAAGAGAAAATACGTGAATTGAAACATTCTTCACTCGCATGAGAGGCCAAGCAATGAGCAAAATGATCTCGAGAAGCTTCAGCATTTCTGTTATCTCTCATTTTCACATTCTCCCTGGTTGCCCTGCGAAGCTGGAGATGATTCTGCATGAAAATAACAGTGGATTTCTGATTGCGATTCTTCGTTGATTTTCCACGACGAACGGGTTCTTGAAGCAGTGAGCATGCTCTCGTCTCTTCACCCCACATGATCTCTCATCAGTCGGAGAAACGAGAGAATGTGTAAAATGGACAGAGTCAGATCAAAACGCCGGAGAAGCAAGTCCCAATTCTCGCAATCACCCACTGAAATTGCCAGCACTCAAAACCGGGTGAAGACACTTTTCTCTGCCATCCCAGATCACCCCTTGACCTCCTCTCTGTCCAAAACACTGGTAGATCAGTGACCCGTCTCCCTCCTCCTCCCTTTCTATCGATTGGAATACCCTCCTCAACCCTTTTCCTCCCTCACTTCTCTCCTTCCTCACAGCTCCTCGTCGCGTTTTTCCCGTTTCTTTGACGTTATCGATGTCATTGCCCTCGGTTTTCTCTATCAGTCGCCCCAGCATACCTCTCCGACCAATTCTTGCTTCTTCGCTCCTTCCGATCTCTATTCGTCATTCATAATTTTGTTCCGATCGGTTATTGGAGCTCCAAAACGGCCTGAATTCCGAACTTTCGCTAGTATGCTCCTCATTTGAATCTCTCATCGTGATCTTCCATGGCACTATCGTACCTATACCGTACCCATAATGTGCCCCACCGTACCCCTACCGTACCCCTTACCCCCTCAATATCCCCCATTGCAGTTCTCGCCTCCCTCGATGGCTCTCTGCCTGGCGGCCATCGCTGTCTTCCCCGTGGTCCTCGATGGATCGGGCAGTCCGCCTGCAGCAGCTGCAGCCGAGCAGGAGGAGGAGGAGCGCGACTCGGCTGGCTGGGCATGGAAACAGGTATTGAATGTTTAGCTTTCGAGATACCTAGTGTCTGGGATACTGTAGTTATGTGGTTACTGTGGCTTTGATACTCTATGGGTACGGTAGTCCTGTGGTTACTGTAGTTTAGAGAGTTGCGGTAACTCTTTGGATACTGTGAGTTCCATGGTTACTGTTGCTTGTTAGAGGATACGGTCTAGTTACGGTAGCTCTTTGGATGTTGTAGCTCTATGGTTACTGTGGAGACTGTAACTTTCCCGATCTGAGCTTCTGGATACGGTAGTCTGAACATCGATTACCGTAACCCTTTCAGATCATCACAGCCTCCTTCATCGTCCTCTCGGGCGGCGTCTCTCTCATCGTCGTCGACAATCTCGGCTTCAATCTCTTCCCATGGAAATTCGCTCCTGACCAATGAGAAAACGACACAAGAAGATTCGTGTAAATTGATTTTATGATTACCCATCTCACATATTTTGTATTTGTAGTTCACTAATACAACTGACCTTGTTTTGAACTAAACATAAAGTGTTCTCCGGACAAGTGTCGTGTGGTTCCCAATGCATCACGGGGGTTTTGGGAGTGGATAAATGATGAAGTCACCGTTGAAATCGATTGGAATTGACTTTCGCTTGATCTCTCATGTTCTCTAACTGGCGAGGGAGTGTGTGAAAGAGGAGAGCGGCTACTCATGTCAGAAGTTGACTTGATCTTTGATCTTTAGTAGATGTTGCATCTCCAGACCTCTCCATTCCTCACTATCTCTCGCCTGCACTGACCGACGAGAGATCACGCGGATTGAAGAGAGCGGCTCGTTGTGAGCGTACGTGAGAGAACACTGGTAGATCAATGACCCGCCTTCCCTCCCTCCCCTCCCATCGATTGATCTCCCTCCTCTCCCTCCCTCTTCTCTCCTCTTCCCACCCCCCTTCACTCACTTCGCAGCTTTTGTCTCGGCATTGTCTCCTCCTCTCCTCTGTCGTGTCCCACTCCCAGTCTTGTTGCTACCGTACCCCAATCCCTCTACAGTATTCCCACCGTACCCCCACCGCATCCCCATTGTATCCTCCCCCAGGCATTCTTATCTGTTTTGTCCAGTATGCGTGAAAGTCATTCACTACCGATTTTGTTCCCCTCTCACTCTGACATTTTCGAATTTCGTTCCACTCTTTCTGCGCTTACTCTGGCACTCACAAAAGCTGCGCGTTTGAGCTTTTCCCTGGCATGCCTCGGCTCTGTTCAAAACACGGGTAGATCAGTGACCTGACTCCCTTCCCTCTCTCTCCCTTGCACCCTCTTCCCTGACTCCCTTCCTTCCGCATTTGTCGCCTCCTTGTGTTGGTTCATTTGCGCTTCACCTCATTTCCTACCGTCTCCCCACTCCCAGTCTTGTCATTACCGTACCTCTACCCTACCGTACCTCTACCGTACCTCTACCGTATCTGCTATCGTTTGAATCTCTTGGCACTCGCGAGATATCCACTCTGCCTTTGCTCTTCTCAATTCCTCCATTGCAGTGCTCGCCCCGTCGCGATTCGTGATGGGAAATTTCATGCCCAACGCCGTCGGTCCCAGCGTTGGAGGCGCTCCCCCGCAGGGCAGATGGGGAAGGCTGAAGGACTGGCTTAAGGAGCACTGGTGCATCGCGATCGGATTGGCTCTATCGATTCTGTCTCTTATCGTAGTTATCGTCGCTCTTGGTATCATGATTTATTTGGATGCGAAGGGCGACCTCTTCAAACCGACCAGCAACCATCTCGAAAGGTATGGTAGAATTTGATAGTTACGGTCGAGTTTGGGATACGGTAGCTGTCAGGGAGCGAGACACTGTATTAATGCGGTAAAGATACTTGGATCTTGCAGCCCCACTCCCGTTCTTCCTTTTTTCGAGTCACCCAGCAAGAACGGCGAATCGAGTGCGATTCCAGGGGAAACGACTGGTGAGTGCCAAGGGGTACGGTATCATACTGAAGGGTTACGGTAGGTATACTGTAGGGATACGGTGCGTTACCGTAGCAGTACGTGATTCTGAATTCCTGCAATACTACTCTTACCGTATCCGTCTCCTTGTTACCGTACTAACTACAGTATCCCTTTGCAGAGTCCCACGCCGACGTTCCGCCTGACACTGAGAGCAAACGTGATCTTTCTTCTCTCGAGTCACCCGGCAAGAATGACCAATCTAGTACGACTCCAGGGGAAACGACTGGTGAGTACAAGTGGATACGGTTGGATACTGGAAGAGTACTGTAGGATACTAGAGGGGTACGGTAGGATACTGTAGTGGTGCGGAATGCTACTGTGGGGTCCGACAATACTACTCTTACCGTATCAGTCTCCTTATTAATCCGTCTCCTTGTTACCGTTCTAACTTCCGTATCCCTTTGCAGTGCCCCACGCCGACGTTCCTTCTGACGCGAACTACACCCCTGCTGAGCCCCTCCTTCAAGTATTGTTGGGGGCACGCAAGCCGACTCAAGACCCTCGTAAGAGGTCGGACTTCTAAATCGCAAGTTAAACCGGAAGGAATAACGCAACAATCCCAGTCTACTGTAATGACCCTATCCTATTGTTTCTATCGTTTCACTTATCTCGCCCCTATTTCGCATTTTGTCAGCATTAACTCACTAACGTCAGTCTCACAATGTTGTTATTCCATAATGCACATTCTAAATGAAGTTTGATCAGTCTTGTGCTTCCCATGCATTTGAACACATTGGATCTGGGTTCATCGGGGGTTGGAAGGATGGAATTTTATGCTGCTTTGATCTTTGCTCTTTAGTTGATGAGAGTATTGAGTTGAGGTTCATCCTATCTCTCTAAACCTCTCCATTCTTTGCTATCTCTCGCCTTTTTTCTGACCGACGTTACATGAAAGTGGAGAAAGCCCTGACCTCTGTCCAAAACACTGATAGATGCCCTTGTCTCACTCTCCCCTTCACTGCCATCGATTGATATCCTTCCTCTCCGAAGAATATCTATCCGAAGTCCACTTGATCTTTGATCTTTTGCATGTCAGAACCGATCCTGCAGTAGTTTCCTTTGAGCAGGGATCAGTCTCGACAGTTTCATCATATCGTTTCATCTCGTCATGATTACTCATACTGTTTCAGAGAGGTTCCGAATTCTTCCGTTCCGAATTGTCCGAATTGTTCCAAATTGTTCAAATTGTTCGAATTCGGAACAAACGAATTGTTCCGAATTTCGAACTCTACTGTTGTCTATCCAGTGTGGTTCAATCTGAGTGGCTTGCGATATTCCTCCGATGTTCCGAGACGCATTCTCTCTTCCTCTCCTTTCTTGTTCTTTCGTCCTGGTCATTCTCCTGTGGCCTTTTCTCTGCCGGAATGACTCACTCTCCTCTTTTTCATGATCATTACACCGTTTCTTTCCACTGCACACCATTCCGTGCATTTTCTGCTTAATTTTCGTGCGCTTTACTATTCTCGAATTTCAGTTTATCCGGTCTACACTCGGATTATTGCTCATAATTTGATATTTTACCATTGAAAACACGAAGAATCAAATAACAGAGGTACAACTGAAGAATAAATGCGTCATTTAAAAAAATTGAATTCGGGTTTATCTAGATCGTAATTCAAGCAGATGAATTCCCACTTCTAATGGAGATAGTTCATTCCAATCTTTTCATAGTTCATTCCAAAATGTGCCATGATCGTCCTGTTCAGAGTCTCGCCTTTCATCTCTGACAAGACATCAGTTATCAATATCGACCAATTTGTCTATTTCATCATAGTGAATGAAAGGATTGAATCGATATGCGAAGATTCATTCACCAAATAGTCCACCCGGAACCATCGCATAGGAATCGCAGGAGGCGTAATCAAGGAGATTACTGCACTGCACAATTGAAGAGAGATAAGATTGTCCGGATTGTGATGTTACTTATTTGAGATAAATTTGTTTCAAAATCATAGTTTGGGCTGGAAGGGAATACCCGGCTACTCTCACATAGAGAAAAGGTCACTTCGGCTGAGTCACAAATTTCCTCTCTATCAAAGCTAGCCGACTGTTAAATGTCGCTTCTAAAGAAGATGATTGTTGCCAGAAATGATCGCTCCCCCCAATTCTTCTATCATTTTCTTCATTGGTTTATTGTAGGAGGAAATATCATCCATCCTATCTTCTTCTCTTACACTCACAGTAGCCTTTTCGTTCTTTTCCTTCACACTTTTCTTCGCTTTCTCTACTCTCCTACCTTCTCTCATCTCTGGTTTACTTAATTTTGACTAGTTTACTTAATTTTTTCAGTCTATCCGACCTACTCTCGGATATTTTCTTGACTTCATCAAGCGAAATATAGCAAGCACTGAAAGGCTTCTGAGAAGGTAATGCGAAAAGTGTATCCTAGGTCGTACTTTTCTTGCAGAAACTCATTCTGTTCGGAGTCAAGTCTACGATCGCGAAGAAAATTCTCTACGTGCAGGTTATTGTTCATACTACGACGTGGACGAATCTCATACTTCGACGACTGAAGAGAAAGCTCCGACCTACGATACGGAGACGCTCTAGGACATCAGCCAAGGCGATGAGGGAACCTTCGCGGGTACGTTAATTGTTGTTGTTGTTGTTTTGGTTCTAAATTTCTGATTTCAGAACTCTTCGGACTTCTGATGACACGTCCCTATCTGAACACGGTCACTATCATCGACGGTTCGAAACACAGAGACGGAAGATATCCCATGCTGGATGTGAAGACTTCCTCATCTATCGGAAGCTTTGGAAAGTACGACAAACGCCGTGTGGGCCGTCTAGCCAGGGAAGGTTAGTGGAAGCACCCCCTTTATCCTCTCCAACCAAACGCTCTCTCTATTCCCCTTACTTTTCACCCCCATTGCTCTCTCAGCTTACCATATAATCTAGCCTTTCGCCTCCTCGTTCCACATTGACTCCACCTTCATTGAGCTTGTAGAAGAACCCCCGATTCTCTGACTCTTGACCGTCAACCCCATTGCCTTAACACTTCAGCCTTCGTGCGTTTCTGAGGAAAACCCTCTCGGAGCTCGCACATCTGGGCTCGAAGTGTCAGGGCAGGTTCGATGCTGATCACCACTATTGTAAGGGCATTGTGTCCCGTTCTGCGATAAATTCTCTGTTCTCTGTTCCTCTTCTCTGAGTATTCGATCCGCACACTAGGAGAAGTAGGGAAGCTTCGAAAGTGCACACACCCTGAGGTGGCGTGCGTGTAAACATTGTGGCCACATACACGGGCTTTGGGATCTCGTGTATCGATAAGAGGCTGATAACAGAACAGCAGATCAAAGGAAAAGAGGAATGGAGAAGAATTTATTGC
Organism: Pristionchus maxplancki; assembly: GCA_900490775.1. Taxonomy (NCBI): domain Eukaryota; kingdom Metazoa; phylum Nematoda; class Chromadorea; order Rhabditida; family Neodiplogasteridae; genus Pristionchus; species Pristionchus maxplancki. The sequence goes on from LS553579.1 coordinate 75,132, forward strand.
AAACTTGTTGCGTGAATCAAGTGAACATTTGTCTGGATTAGAAAACAGAGTTGCTTCAAAAAGCAAATTGTTTCGAAGAGTGTGACGGTTTGGGTTACTTAGTCGAACAACCAAAATAATCCCAAATCCACGTCAAAACAACACAAAAAGAACGTTATTTCACGACAACAATAGTAATCTCTCCACTTTCCGTCCCAATTAGAGTGGAGTGAAGAGTTGTTCCACTTCGGACAATGCATCTATCCTCGCTCCTCCTCATATTTCTTGTTGTCTTCAACATTCAAACGACGTTGTCGCTGTCCAAGGTAGAAAAAGGTAAGCGATTTTCGAAAATATTTAATTAATTTTAATTGTTATTTATTATCAGAAGAGTGCATCAAGGAATTGGAGAGGGAAGTGGACAATGAGATCATCGACCAGTTCCGGAAGGCATTCAATTCATTGAGTGTTAGTGCACAACTTCTCGATTTTTGACTCAAAAGGCACCTTTAGAATGCACTTTCAAATGGTGTCTTGTGCATAATCTCTCATTTCAGGAAGCGATCGACAAAGAGGGGAGGAACCACAGAAGACAATGATTTCTTCAAGTACATTATCATTTTTCACCACAATTTTCGAAATAAATGTGATTCTCACGAGCAGATTTTATTCGTCACAAATGATCGACACTCAATCTCAAAGCTCGGTCTCTGCCAGCACTTTGACAACCGTGAGGAAGGCCCTGGTCTTGCCTTGATTGTCGATGATTGTCAAAGAAGAGTGCAGAGGTTGAATCATTCGATGATTGATGGAGAGTTTCGTTGAACCGTTGTATCAAGATCACTTCATTATTTCATGTTTTAGCGTACAGGAATTCAACCACACCGTAGCAATCTTCTTACAACACATGGTAAAAATTTTGAAGCAGAGTTTATTATCAATGGCTCATATCAAAGGCAAAGTTCTCAAAGCTCGGTCTCTGCCAGCACTTTGACAACCGTGAGGAATGCACTGATCTTGCCTTGTCTGTCGACGATTCTCAATGAAGAGCGAGTGCAGAAGGTGCGCTCGATCGAGTCCTTGGACGACTGGGGAAGGGCCTCATACGCCTTCATTATCTGCAATGAAGAGCAATTTGATACTTTTTCGTTCATTTTCTGATAGATCTGGCCTCTTTCTCCAGCGAAATACAATACGAAAAAGACAATGCTTTATCAGTGTCGCTTTCTGGGCACTGATCAAGATGGTAAAGGGCAATGGTAAATAGAAGGAGGTTAGTTCCTCACCTTGCCCATTGGCTTGACCATCTGAATCGCACTCTCGAGATCTCTCATCTTTTTCACGTCGCCTCTATGCGACAGAGTGACGACGGTATCGAGGAGGGAATCGCCCAACTAAAAATAACAATTTTTATTTATTGTTTTTAATTTTTTTAATATTGCCTCATTTTCATTCCGAGTTCTGATAGTTAGCAAGAAAACTGACATTTCGAATGAACGTCTGCGACGCCTCATCCAGCTTGGTTAGATACTTCGGCACGAGGGCGAGACGTTTAGAAAGCGCCTCGTAGGTCTTGGGCGCGTGCTCCTTGATTATCGGCAATACCTAAATTATATCTTTCATAGGTTACATATTCAAACCAATTTCGAGTGCTACTAAAGCAGTATTGACCTTATCCTTGCTCTCAATCTTCATAGTTTCCATCTTGGTAGCAAACGTCTCGAATTCTTCCTTCAAATCGGTCTCTTCCTTTATCGACAGCTTGAATTCCAGTATGTCCACTAAACAAATCTCATAAATTACAAGGAAACCGGCATCACAGCATTCTACCCCTACATAAAAGGGGGGACTACTTTACATATCGAACTGCAAACTCGAAACTTGACAGGTTGCTGAAACAACACAATTCTCATTCTGAAGTGAAGAATCATGATGTGTTTCAGAGATATCTCAAATTCCGAAGGTGTTTTGCAGTTCGATTACGGTAACGCGGAAAATTTCAAAAAGCTGTGGCAGAACGCTGTGGCATAAAACAGGTTACAGAGTCTGATATGTGCAGCATTCATAAAAGAAAATGACCGAGTTTTCCTGCGCAGGCATCAAAGTAGTTCTCGTAGGTGAGGCCCAGTCTGGCCGCTTCTTCCGCCAGAATCGTCTCAGCACGAGTGACGTTGACGGTCTCTCCCCAGAACTCGACGATAAACGTCTGACGAGGGGTTAGAGGGGCAGGAGCAGCGATGACGGTTGTGAGGATAAGGAGAGAGAGAAGGCGGAGCATCGTTTTGAAAAGAAGGGTCGTCGTACCGTTTAGAATTTGCCCGGGGCTAAATACCTAACTCGATAGTGTAAACGAAAGACGTGCCACTCGGGCTTCTCTTCCATCGACTTCGCTCTTTCGTTCCTAGAGGGCTTGTGCTCGTTCTGTGAAGTGCTCGTTCTGTGTGGGTAAACTGTTGAAGATTCGTTGCTCCTGTTTCCAAACTATCTGACTTTGCAGAAGCTCTTGCGAAAACGCTTGAACTAACAATGTTGATAAAATTTCTTGTTAGAGAAATGATCGTTTGTTGCCAATTCAGTGCGAGGGTATCTCTCTTCTTCGGAACCATCCACGTGACAATGATCCTTTTCAATTTTCCATGCAGGCGCCTTGGTGAGGCGGACAGGCCGGGCATCGAAGAGTTCTGGAGTGAGAGGGCGTCTGAGTCAGCTTGTAAATCATTGACAGCTGAGAGTGTTATCAATCGAAGTGACGTGATCGTCTTCACTACAAAGTATAGTTTGCTATGGTTCAGAATCTGTGCAGATGCCTTCGAAAATTTCGAAAGTCCTTGTGATTATTCTCGTGATCAGCCAATGTTTGCGAGGGTACGGTCCATATATACCCCCAATTTCACCACTCTTCTCAGTGGTACACACTCTTACCTAGGGAATAAATAACCCTCTTCGTTCTGCACGCTCTCTCGCCTCTCTGGCCTGTGAAAGAGTGTGCAAAATGACGAACCAAATTCTTGCGAAACCGTCCCTACTATTATCATTCGTTTTCCCGTGAATCTATTCATTTATTTTTCTCAATTTTTCAGAAATGGAGTCAAACGACAATCTGTTGGAGATTGTGAGCTCCGACGACTTTGATCAATACACGAGAGCTCTTCAGACGGACGATGGTCAGGTTTTCCTGCTTTCAAAAAGGCTTTTTCGACATTTTAGGAACCACATTCCTCCTGCCGTCCGTGCTCTATCCGCACAAAGCCTATGTAATACTGGACGAGTCTGAAGACACCAAAAGCACAACTGGCATCGAAATGGAGAAGAAGATGGAATACCCAAGCAATTATGGGGATGCCGTGTACTATGTTACGGGCGGAAAGGTAAAATAAATTTAAAGAAAATCACAATAATATTTGTTTGCAGATTTGGAAAATGTCATTCGGAAAATCTTCCGTAGTGAATGTTCCTGTCAGAGATGTGCTAGAGGTACGTTCTACAGATCTCTTGGCAACGTTCCAAAATGCCAATTTCGCTACGAGACCACGTCACTACTCTCTCACTTTCGCGTGCTCTCTCGCCTCTGCTCTCTAGCGCAGAGAATGCCGTTTGTTCCATCCACCCAATTCACAGGACGAACACGACGGTGAATATCCGGGAACCTGGGACAACGTCCTGCTCAGAAAACGCGGTGAAGAGTGGTTCGTCTACAGAAAGTGCGACGATCCAGACCGAGATGGAACACTTCTCCATGATGCCGAACTGCAGAAAGCAATCGACGAAAAGGGATTGAGAGACCATTCGCTCAGGGGATTTCATAGGTTGTTCCCATCGCTATCAATAGAAGACAAGATCGTTCAGAGTAGGGATGTCTATACGGAATTTTTTCCGTAATTCCGAATCGATTTTCCCTCTGATTCTCCGATTGCATTTTTCCGTAATTCGGTCGGCCTCTCTTACTCTCGACTCGGTTTTCCGAATGATTACGGAATTCCGTAATCGAGGAGGAATAAATAGTTTAATTGAAAATCAACTAGTTACTCTCTTCCCTGAGGTACACCGACCCCTCAGATCGAATACGGAAGAATGAGGATTACGGAATTCCGTAATCGTTCGGAAAACCGAGTCGAGATTGAGAGGGACCGACCGAATTACGGAATGATTGGAATAGAGAATGAGAGGGAAGATTTTCCGTTTTCCGTTTAGACATCCCTAGTTCAGAGGCACGCTCATCTCTGCGGCACTGGGCGACCGATTCGCCATCGAGCGAGTGCACGAAGGCATCGTCACCATTGTGGTGCGTTGTCTGATTTTGGCCATCCGGCTTTTTCCCGGGCATCATCTAATCTAACCGACCCCCTTCTCCGACCATCATCCCTTGGAAAATTAGGGAATCTCTGAAAACTATTTCATTTTCGCCCTATTGCCCAGGGAAAGTGCATGAGCGCAAGGATTTGGAGCATTGTTTTGCAAAACATTTAGCGGTCTCTTGATTGTGCATGCTCGGCATGAGAGCATTGCGAAATTAGAGACCGTTAAATTGTTGCACACCCCTGATTTCGAGTCTGACCTCGCAACTTGACCAAATCGCAGTTTCCCACACCCGTCATCCCATCTCGACTGCCCTCGTTCGCTTCCGACTCCTCTCCGCACATCTACTTTCTCATCGGACGCACTCTCATCACCGTGGACTCCGATCGATGGGAGTTCCTGCGACCGATGAGATTCCCGTGAGGCACTCTGATTAGGGTTGACAAAATAAAGAATCTGCCTCTTCATGTCGCGTGATCTCTCGTCGCTCGGTCCTGTAATGGGGTATTCATTGTCGACAAAAGCTGATGGATTAGAATGAAGAGAGTGATCCATCAGCTTTTGTCGACAATGAAGCGGGCATAGGGAAACACGCAAGGAAGGGGCGGAGTTTCAGTTCATCAAGCGTATTCGAAATCATTTATCCTTGCAGCGAAGGCTTCCATCAGGGCTGTGCTAAATTTTTACGACTCTCTCATTTTCGCATACTCTCTCGCTTTCTCTGACAGGCGAGAGAGCATTGCTAAATGAGAGTATCGTATAATTTTGCACAGCCCTGGCTTCCATGCGTTCTGCATAGCGGGCGTTCACGATGGAGTGATCACAGCGATGGGATTCAGGGCGGGAGAGAGATTCGCAAAAATCGCAGCACGTCTGCCAACCGATTATGTCAGTTTGATGTTTAATTTTGCGCAGGATGCAAGGATCATTTTCAACATGAATGCTACGTAACAAGCGAGGAGATGATGGGATCGGAGGCAATTTGAACGAGGGGTTTTGTACCCTTTTTATAGAAAATTTCAGGCCGATCGACTGAAGCAATCGGAAGAGTTCATTCTGAACTTGAATGAATTCCACGAAAGATACGAGACAGAAATTCGACGCGTCGTCGAACGTCAAGAAGTGAAGTGAGAATTGCGGGAATATTTCCCAGCTCAAATGAATAATCGTTCGCAAATCGGATAATGCTATCATTTTTCTCTATCATCGACATTTTTCAGGGCGAGAATTATCAGAATGATGATGCCACAGGGGAGAGGAGGTTTGCTTTCGAAAGACTTTTTTAAAGCTGATTTCCATAATGCAGATAACTCGGGTGACTCCTCTTCCCTGAGAGAGAACCCGGCTCCCCAAAACTCCCAGAGAACGGACAAATGTGTGCTTCAATGAAAGATATTATCTATCATCACATCCAAGTTGTCATGTAATTTTTGAATTACATATTCGATCTGTATTATCGACCCATTTGTACTCTTTGGCTACTCGCAATAAATACCTACTGGCAATGCTCTCTCGCAGAGGCACTAACACACTTTTTTCACCAATTGCACTCTCAAATTTGCTACTCGAGTGTTGAAAATGGCTGAATCTGCGTCTTCCTTGAATGAAATCTCCCTTGCGGATCTCCCTGCGGACATCATCCGAAGGATCGTTCCGATGGTGGAAAACCCGTTGCAATTGAGACTCGTGAGTTCATTATAATTCGTACGTGTATTTTATCACTTCCGTTGTAGATCTCGCGATCCTGGAACGGTCTAGTCGTATTCCTCAACCAGACGATTCGACCGCTTCCCATACACCGAATTACCTTTTCCATGAGAAACGTAACTGAGCTTGCAATTGTTCTCTCAGTATCGGAGTGTTATCTCGAGGAGCTCGGAATAGATAAGTGGCAAAGAACCGATTCGTTCGTTGAAAATGGTGAAAATGTATGGGACTATTTATTTCATTTATTAATATATATATTTCAGATAGTTAATGTTACTTGCCGTTCTCTATTTATGTTGCAAATTCCACTCAAGTCGTGTACGAAGATTGGCGAAGTTCATTTTTCGTATGTCCTTCATCCAAAGTTATCATTGATTCGAGACGCTCTGTGGTCAGTTCGAATCAGAGATGTGGTTGTGCAGAAAGCAGGTACAACCCAGAAGTCGAGGTGAGATTAGTGGAAAAGGAAGCATTATTAGACTTTAAAAATTAATTGATTCGCTTCGCAGGACGGAAACCATCGAGATATTGCGATATCTTCAGTGGAACACTTTCACATTCAACAATCAGCTCGTCAAACAACGATTTTAGCCAATGCTTATAATTAGGGTTGACAATTCAAGGATCCTTGAATTTCATTGCGAGGAGTCTTTTCACTCTCGTTCCTTACTCAAGGAAAGAGAGGGAGGCGAATCCTTGAACAAGGAATAAGAGAGAAACGAATCTTTGAACAAGGAATAAGAGAGAGACGAATCCTTGAACAAGGAATTGAATCCTTGAACAAGGAACAAAGGGGAGAGGGGTCCCTTATTCAAAGAATCTCTTTGTTCTCTCCTATTTCTCCCCAAAACCAATTCCTTATTCAAGGAATCCTATCCTTGTTCAAGGATTCCCTCCCTCTCATTCCTTGTTCAAGGAATTGCCTCCCTCTCATTCCTTGTTCAAGGATTCGTCTCTCTCTCATTCCTTGTTCAAGGATTCGTCTCCCTCTCGTTCCTTATTCAAGGAAAAATCCCTTGAATTGTCAACCCTACTTATAATACAAATACCATTTATTCGCTACTAAATCGCTAAATTTTTCGATATGTATAAACATCATCCGACATCACTTGTTATTATTGAAATTCAAGACAATAAATTATCTGATGATTCCTTCTCGAATGGTTCCTCCCCACTTCCACTGTGTTCCTCTTCAGGAACATCTTCTTCCTGCAATCGAGATTAATAAGTTTATTAATAAGTTCAAGGGGAAAAGATAATGTTAGTAACATATTACGCCACTAACTCCCCACCACTAACATAATATGTCGTCACCCTACGTAAGATCTCTCAATTCCTACGCATTTCTGTCCCTGCCACCTTTACTCACCTTTTTTTCGACCACATTGTTGAATTGCCGTTTCGAATTTGCGCCAACGCGTTCCTGTTCGTCATCCTCCGTAGTCGTATTATTCTGAAAGAATTCATCTTTTATCTCGTTCAATTTCCTTTGAACACTAATCTTTAACTGGCAACGAGCATACCATATCTTCCGTTGAGCCCTCATCTTCTTCATCATCCTCATCTTTCGTTTCCTCCTCCGAGTCCCCATCTTCATCGTTTCCGGACGTTCCTTCATTCTGCAGATGCACAGGTAATTCCAAACTATGTCGCACAATCACCTCGGAGTCAGCAGCACCATCATCATTTCCATCGTCGGAAGCAGTATCTCTTCTCTCCTCTTCACCGCCATTTTCGGCCTGGAATTGCCGGTATTGCCCATTAATCATTTCGACGAATAAATTGTTATTCGAATTTGTTAATTAAACATTTCTGCTTACCTCCTCCTCCTCGTCTTCAAATTGACCCGATAGCGGCCCGAACAGATAGCACACTGCATCCTGGAAGACGAACGACTGGGTCAATGATCGAGTTTATAGTGTTGTTACTCCCGACAGAACTGGATATGCGCAGCGTTACGAGGCGCTAGCGATACCCGTCTTCACTGGGGATGGCTGCACTCTCTCTCCTCTCCGACCGGTGAGTGAATACGCGAAATGAAGAGCTCCTTCACACCTTCTCCGAATATTCCTCATCGCCCTCCTCGCAGCCGAATGCAGCACTGAACTCGGGCATCATGGCCATGGCGCCGTTGACTCGGACGGTGTCGTTCGAGTGCTCGTCGTCGTCGGGCTGAAACGGGTACGAAATAGAGTGCGCAATTCGGGTAATCGTCTCCTCATTCTTCACACGCTCTCATCGCGCTCTGACCGGTGAGTGTGTGAATCGAAGAGACGGCGACCCGAATTGCGTGTGCACTCTAGTACGAAAGTAGAAGAGCTACCGCAAGCAAAGCGATTTTGATTGGTGGGACACACGGGGTCCCCGAAACACAGACGTTTTAACAACAATGTGATTCGGTGCTTATCCGATTAGTCTGAAACTCACATCGAAGGACGAGTCAATCCCGTTGCAGAATCCCATTGCGTACGCATAAAAGAACGCCTGCTCTCGAGTGATTTCGAGGTCTTCGTACTCATATTCCTGCAAGACAAGTTGTTTGTGGGGAAGAATAATGTCAGGGGGGCACCTGCAGCTCCTCATCGCTGTAGATCTTCCTCAACAGGTCGAATGTCACCCTCAAACCTTCGACGTCCGGAGCATCCTCTTCGAATGTCTTCTCGCCACTACTACAGTTGCCCTCAAGAGGTACCCCATGATTTCGTCGGTCGATTCCAAACTCAAGTATGCCTGTTGCTCACCGGCGCCCATACATCGCAACTCGCGTTGAAATGCGCTGTATAGCACTCGTATTCCTGGTTGAAAGCTCCCGAATTGTACGCCAGATTGCTTTCAGTAAATGCGTGCAGTATCTCATGAGCGATGGTTACTGCGTGTCCATGCTAGATAGAAACGATTATATTTAGATCGAACAGTGGGATCTGTACCAGTGCGGCTGAGGTTGAATGTTCGAACACAATCGGGAAATACACTGGAGCAAAAAGAATGACGGAATTGTGAACACTATAGTAATGGGCGTTGAACATAAATCCACTTGTGAATCGTTCGAACGTTTTCCATGCCTGTAAATCGCTCCACCGCTACATAAAGGAGCGCGTCAAAAGTTGAACACTTACCTCGCTGGACTCAAGATTGTTCTCAAGTTCCCATTTGATGTAGAGGAAAGGATGCATGACATCGAACTGCTTACAACCCGTTGACCTAAAAAAGGGCTTTCCTCAATGGTCAAAAGGACGTTCTGTACTATTCTTACCGCTTGCTGTACTCGAAATACTTGGTGGCAATGTGTCGATTCATTTCTCTCCACGCCGATATATCCGAGTCTTCCTCATCAAAATCAAAGCCGATTGTCATCTCATCGAGAGTTGTCAGAAACTGTGATTCGCGTTCGAGACCGAAGTCGTCCGTCTCTTTCAGCCACTCTGTCTCCTGCGATATTAGGGATGGCAATTTGTGTCCAATGGACTGTCTCAGACAATTTGGATCTTTTGGGACAATTTAGTGTCTCAGACACTTTAGTGTCCCAAATCTCGGACACCATTGTGTCTCAGACACTGGAGTGTCTCAATTCCTCGTCTCCTCTCTCGTCCTGAGCGGTCAATTCGCTCTGTTCAACAGCGAATGAGAGGGAGGGAGAAATGATTGGGACACTCAAGTGTCCCAATTATTCTCCCTTCAATTCTCGGACACTCCAGTGTCTGAGAGGCGAGAAAGCCTTCTTCATTCGGACTCATTCCTGTCTCAAATCGCGCGGGAAGGTCGGTTGTTTCAGACACAAACTGCCATCCCTATGCGATATGATCATTTGGAACTATTGAAGTGAATTAATCAGGGGCTAAAGTCGGGGCAAGTCGGGGCACACTACCACTCACCATGAATCGATCCGCGATTGCTTCCCTAAGATTTTCCTCAATTTTTCTCAGTTTCTTTAATCGGATGCGGTTCTTCTTCTTATTTTTAAGTTTTTTGAATGCATTTATGACGAAGAGTCGATCTTGAAGGGATTCGTAGGGTGAAACAACACTCTGAAATAAATCATTTCGTCATCAACGCGTAAAATCGTTGACTCACATCAAAATCGTAGTCTTCCTTGCTTCTCTCAATCATTACTCCGACCAATTTCGAGGTTACGCTCGCTAACATGTCAAGATCCGTCTTGTTAGCTCGTACAGCGAAATGCTTGAGGGTATCTTCAACCTGAATAGGGACTTGTCCAGAGTTGTCCAAAACAAGCAAACCCCATCCTCAACCATAATTATGTAAGTTTCGTAAAAGTAGTTGAACTCGTCGAGATAGCAATGGAATCGGGTGCCACATCTAAAATGTGTAATGTTTATGACCACATCTAAGCAAATCTTAGTCATAGTGTTAAGCACCTCACTTGTATTCCAGGTCTTCCTTGTACGTGGATGCCTCAAATTCGCATGCTTTACTTGACCGAGCCGACGAGATTGCATCCTGGAATGATAACGAATCACTCGATTGACTGATTTGGGGCTCATACCATTATTGGATTATTCCTGCTCCTCGAGCCTAGCTTCTCGGCCAATTTTCGATAGTACTGTTCCGATTTGTGCGGAATGGTCTGGTTCGAGTACATGGCAGACCCGCACACATGACTGTAGAAGTCGGAGCAGGCAGAAACGGAGTGGTTGAGATGGTTATGGAGATGGAATGAAGTTACATCCTTAGCTCGGATCGAGGGGAACAGAAGAAGAACAGCTACTAGTACACTATGGAGCATCGCCCACTGAAAACAATTGCTGGTTTACGAGTGACAGACAATACATGATAAGACGTAATGATGGTAGAGTTAACACCACGACACAAGTAAGTCTGAAAGTTGATGTAACAAGAAGAAGAGCGGTAGGTGCAAGGTTCTCTGCACTAGATAATTACAACAGTTGTCGGGTATGTCTCCAACGACATGGAAGAGACACTGAGGATTACACTAAGGAAGAGGCCCAACACCACCTGACCGCGACGCAAAAAGGGGCAGAGAGGGGCAACAGGGAAGAGAGCTGTGCGCTTTCGGTGTCTCATCACCGCCTTAGCCGACAAGAGGCTGCCAATCATGACTGGATGTCGCAGAATCGTTCCAGTCATGGAACCATTCTCGCCATCCAACCATTCAAAGAGCAGATAAAAAGGAACACTATTTGAATTGGAAGGTTAACTTTATCGGGCATGGCAAGTTATAATTGCAAGATGCTAGCGTCCGGGAATGGTACTCTAGAAAAAAAATCAACGAATTATAACAAAATAATAATATAGTTGCGTTGGTAGATAATGCTGAAATGGTTCATGAAAGAGCAAGACGAAAGAGCAAGGATTCAGCAGTGTGATAGTGACGATTCTCATCCATTCTGGGCCGAAGCCGGGACACGGGCCGGAACTTCATCAATCTTCATGAATCTCTCAAGCAGAGCTGCTTTGATTGATTCAGAGTACTCTTTCCATTCCGGAGCCTTCTGCAATAGCCTAGGCTAATATCTGTGAGTTGACTTTGATTTGAACGTACCTTTATCTCCTTGATATCCGAATACTTCTTGAGCGAAGAGAGGCATCGACCCTGGAATAAGAAAAGGTTCATTAGTTACAGAATGAGAAATATGAATGTTTTCGTAACTAATCTAACAACCCAGTGTTGTTACCTTTTATAACCCTAACAAAAGTCGCGAAGCTCTTATGTTGATATCTCATCTCTGAACTGAGTTATGGCGAGTCGGCAGCGTGCCAAATAACCATGATCCCAGGCAACGGGCGAGAGAGCGTGCGAAATGAAGAGAGCGCTGATATACCCTCTGGCATAGTTGCCGTTTCGAATCTCTCAAAAAAAATCAATGTTCCCAGAAATCAACCGAGGTATCTGCAGAAACGTTAAGCACACCTGCAGCATCGCTAGCCTGAAGTCTCCGGCAAGCTTGAGCTTTGCATAAGTATTCATTGTGGTTGTTTCGAGCAAATGATTTTCGACCGAATCGAGAAGGGTCTGAAAGAATGGCTAGTCTTATGGAAGTGAACTACGTATGAAATCCTCTTTTAAAATTCTCATATAGACCAACATAGCTTAGATAGAAGCTACGTCAAGACAGAAGCTCAGACAGTTACCTTCATTTGCAAATAGTCTCCGACTCTCAGAAGACCAAGAGCGTTGTTATCTGAAAAATAATGTTCATCAGTCTGTTAGATACTCGTTTACCTGATTTTGCGCACAGACCTAGTTATATAAAACACATCTGAGAAATAGCTTTTGTGTTAATTTTCGGCTAAGTTGTAGCACCCTATTGGATTACTTAGTGTTGCCTCGGAGTAACCGAATCTTCTCATTTGTCATTGTCTGGAGACAAATAATTTCTTTCCTTGCCCCATTACGTGTTTGCACACTTTCAATGTTAACTCATTTCCTTTCGCGGTATCTCACCTCTCTCTCTCAACTTTTACTTTCAGTATCTAGCAAATGCGGGCATTATCCCATGTTCTTTGTCCCAATGGGACGATGGTGCTTGGGCATTCGACGCCATCTTTCCCATATGCATACGAATCGAATGAAGGAAAGGAGAAGAGGGGAGTGAGAGGTATCTCTGTGCAGATCTTTTCTGAGATAGCTCATCGATATGGATGTTCTATACAATACAAGGAGTTCTCAACTCAGAGTCAGTTTTTTTTTAGTTTCACTGTCAGGCAGCAATCATGCATTAGGGCATACAATTACGTTTGCTTGAGGGGCCGACGACAGCTCTCCCATGTACAATGGAGAATTAAATGAAGGAAATGTTCTGACTGCTATAGAAGGGTCGAATCTATTCCCTGAAGATGTTCATCAGTATGCATACACAACAACCAGCTACTGGTCACAAGTGAGCACCAATTGAATAATTAAGGAATGTTCAACCTCGTGAATGTGATCGCTTTGATTCAGATGTCGTTTTACGAGGGGACAAATAGCACCATGAAAAGAACCGAGTTATCGTTCTTCACAGTGTTCCCTGTGGACGTGTGGTGTCTAATTATTGCTATCTATGCCTTCTGGTGCATTCTGCAATTTCTCCACTCCAGAGTGCAATCGTCAAGGGTTGGGTTCATCTTGACTACGATGCTTTTAATCAAACACTTTCAGAATTCAGTTTTTCTAATCTACACGGCACTGGGATCACAAATTTGTCAGCAGATTTACACTGCGCTATTGTTTCTCTTCTGGAGCTCCCTTTTTAATGGGAACAATGTGGTTCCCCAATTAGTCTCGCCGATGTGAGTTCTCGAACTATCTTAAGGATAAAAAGACAGATGGAAATCGATTTGAGGTTTCAGAAGTTTTTGTTTAGTATCTATATCAACGAACGTTCAGTTTTATAACTACAACTAGAATGTTGTCTCTCGGGTTCAAATCTTTTTCAGCTCCATTGCATCAGTGATCGCTCAATTCAAACAAGGAGTCAGACAGATGCTCTTATTAGAAGGAGTAACATTCTTTGAGCCTGATGAGGTTGTTGTTGAATAGTCGCTTCTTCTTTGAGCGCTTTGGCAGCTTTGCCTGCCCCTGATAGTGGCGTCTTCCAATAACAAAAAGAAATATGATATTCTTTCATTATCGATGATGAATTAAAGATAGCGCTCTTTCAGAAGTTTACCCTCATGGGTACAAGAGAGCCTATGAATGTGTGCACATCTTCCGACCTTTTTAAACTGGTTTGTTCTATCTCCCTTATCCTAATGATTAGTGTATGAGCTCAGCGATCTAATGGATAGTAAAATAAAGATAATAAAAAAATGCTATAATACTTAAATCTCATCTAGGAATGTATCTTAGCAATATTTATCCTCGAAGAAAGCGATAGAAAAATGTTCACGGAATCATGAAAAAGCGCGTTCCAATCTTCCTTACTGTCCAGGTGTGTAACAGCTTTTCAACGGTCGCCTTTATTCCGAAAGAAACATATCACGGGTTTCCTGTAAGAGTGTAGGAATGCCGGCAACTAGGAAAAAACTTTTGTCTCCGATTTCGATGAAAGTTGGTTTGTGGGTACCCTTGGGGGTCTGGAGAAGGCCCATCCGGTTCATTTGGTCAAATTTGCAAATTATCGATTTTTTTGACCTACCACTTCAAATGGTCATAACTCGCTTCATTTTTGTCGT
>LS553579.1:96565-108632 GCA_900490775.1 Pristionchus maxplancki
AATTTTGTTCGAATATTCTAGAATATTTTTATTTTTGTTTTTCATATGAATCGATCGGGAATGATCTGATGAGTCCGAATATGACGAATTTTACGCAATTATTTCATCACCCGAGCCGTGGGAAGGCGAGGGGACACGGGGGGACACCCGGGGACACCCGGGGTGTCCAGTTTTCATGTAGGGATCCAACCGGACTGTATATTCTTCCCGAGCTCGACAGATGCAATGCTTGCGCTCTCTTCGGTTCGTCGAACAACGGATATGCCATCAACCAGGCGACATTCGCAGTGTGGAGGAGGAAGAAGACGAAGAAGTGTGCCGTGCCTGCATTGGTAGGTATTAGTTGGACCAGGAAGAGAAGCGAGTTCGGTGTCGGTATTCCGACGGCCTTGTCTCTCACAATTCTCGCTTTAGAAATTTTTTGTGCACTTTTTAAAAACTGATTTCGGGTGTCCTCATGATTGAGGTCCAATATGTCACTAGCGCTAATTTTACGGAGTGCTTTGAACATTCCCTTGTCAAAACATGCTTCAAATACTGCTCACTAACCCACAACGACGATCCGCTCGACAACGTAGTTCAGCAGTTGGTGGAAGAGCGGCGCTGCAACGGACGGGACTTTCTTCAGGTGGGAACTCCGCAGGAGCGGTCGTGAATTGTCTATACAGTCAAAATGACATAATGTGAACCGTTATCATAACTTATGATAAGTTATCATAAGATTCCATAAAACATTGATTGCAAAGCCGGGACTGTATGAATCAGGCTGAAATTTGGAGAGGATAGACTTTTCGACTTGCCCAATCGCCCGACGATCTCGAAAAATCGATATTTTGCATGCGTCGCGGTCGCGCGTCGCGGGTTTAAAGGGTCTTGAGGGGGCGGGGCTTAGCAAAAATACCCATTTTTTGGTTTTTGTAAGAAATGTCAATTTTTATTATTATTTTGCTGTTTTGTGTTATTTAAGCACAAAAAATCATTCCCTTGATCATTTCCTCATAAGCCCAGCCCCCTTAAGGCCGCCTAAACACACGACGCGCGACCGCGACGCATGCAAAATATCGATTTTTCGAGATCGTCGGGCGATGGGGCAAGTCGAAGAGTGTATCCTCTCCAAATTTCAGCCTGATCCATACAGTCCCGGCTTTGCAATCAATGTTTTATGGAATCTTATGATAACTTATCATAAGTTATGATAAACGGTTCACATTATGTCATTTTGACTGTACAGGTACCATTTTTTCGGCCCGCTCATGAACTCCCGGACTAAAAGTATCTAACCTGCCCTCTTCCTCTCCTCTACTTTCGCCGAGTCCGTGTCCGTGGAATAGGTGCGGTAGACCCTATAGGTAATTGCTACCAAATACTGGATCAGTAACTACCGTACCCTCCGGTGTACCACTTGACGCCCCGTCTCATCCATCTGTTGAGCGCCGTCTGGCAGAAGACAGAGAGCACGGCGAGTGTAGTGATGAGCAACTCGATCAGGATGTACCATCCTGCGAGATAATCATCTGACTCCTCCTCATTTCATTTCTGCACTGTGAGAATTATTTACAAATGTATTCGCAAGGATGAACGTGAGTGCTACTCTATCTAGCAGCCTCTACACCAGTCTCTTGAACAGGCTCCAGCGTAAAGAGGTATAGATCAAGGAACAAATGGGATACCCAGATTCGAGAGCGACTCGGACTTGGGTAGAGAATCGGCGAGGATTCCGATGATGAACGTCATCGATGTGAAGGAGATCAACCCGAGGTTGACATGAAATTGAGGTAGGTATCACTGATAGTTCAACAAGGCTCACAGATGTATTAACAGTTGGTTCTTCCGAACTGAAGAATAGGCCGAGCAAAATCATCAGCCCGATCAAATACGATGGGACGATGATGAGAGTGACCCAGAAGGTTGATCGACGTTCCATGAGAATCTCGAAGTAGATCTGAGATGGTTTAATTTCATGAGAATACTTGGATCCAGAGTAGCGTACCACGGATCGATCTTCCACATTTCGCCCGTCTTCCGTGATGTTCGAATCATAGCGGAAGCCGGCCGTTTGCATGCTCCACTCGTTTGTGTCCTGCATTGGTGTAAAACCTAATGTTTCGTCTACTGCTATCTTTGCTGGACTTGGCGTCCAATACAATCCTCTAATAAAAATGAAATTCAATCATTCTTGCTTAGCAGATTGGCAATGGTGGAGGACGAGGATGGGGGAAAACATACATCAACTCACCATAACCACCTTCCAGGGTAGATCATAGCCGCGCAGCACCAATTCACTTTCCTCATAACGGGGAATCGTGAAGCAGTAGTAGCACCAATGAGAGTCGAAAGGGAACGCGTGCGTCTGTGTGTGAAAAGGGCTACATGCTTCTACTGTTTCAAGATTAGGGCAAAGCCGCGTAATAGGCCAAAACATATTACATCAAAGGAGCAAATGAATGTGGCGTAGCTGATGAAGTAGTACTCGACGTGGCCAGTGTGGCGGAGACGAACCTGAGTTACTCGAGTGATCACAACCTCGTGAAGCATATCCAATTCAGATCTTTCTGGTATCGTATTGATGAGATTTTCTCACAAGCTCGATGTCCAAATTTCTGGGTGTTTCCGCTCAAATATCGAGGTTTTCAATGACAAAATACCAACCTTTCTCGCTCGATCCTCAGAGATGTGCAGGAACTTCGAGCTGTGTATTTCGAAATTATTAATAATCTATGAAATGAAGAATTCTCACCTCTCGCAGGCGCTCACTTCTGGAATCCACAGCTGATTCGCATTGACGTACAGGTATCGAATGTTGCCGTAGTCTGCGGGGTTCCAAGCGAGACGCGGATCGCGCCATTTCTGTGATTTTTTTCACCACTTCCATCGATCGGATTGCATACTCTGGTTTCTCGCAACCACTGGCTGGGCAGTTGCCAAACCAGTGGTTGAGTGGTCAATCAGTGGTTGGAGTAGTGGCCAACCACTGGTTCCTGGCTGGGGAGTTGTCAAAACATTTGCTACGAGAAACTAGAGTATTTTGGAGTTCAGAAAACGTACCATGCTCAGTCCGACGACGTGGTTGTGCGACATCTCGACCTCGGCCTGAATCAGTTAGGTTTCTTTTTTTCGAAAATAGGCTGAGTCTGTCGATCTGGACAAGTCTCCCCCATCCTCACCACTTGCGTGAGATGCGCGTAGCCCAGTGCGATTTCCACATCGGCTGGAGGCTCTATTGAGGAGTTTGAGATGCTCGCTGAATTCGCCATTCTGTTAGTTGAACCCATTATCAAGAAATAGGACGCTCTAGGACATCTAACTAACCCGAGTTGTACGGACTGAGGAAAGAAAAGTAGTTACTGAAGAGCCGCTCGTAGAGGCGCTGATTTGCCGCGATGAATGAGGCTGAAGCAGTGATTAGAACTTTGGTTATTAGACCCGGACAAGAAAAACGTATTGAATGCCATGCAAATTGGCACAGAAGAGGAGGTTTTGAAACACATTTGAAAATATTTGCCAACATTTCAAGAAAAGGAGCTGCAAACTCACGATCTTCACTGGTGTGGCCGATTCCGTTGCAAGGGATGAGGAGGAGGAGCAGCAACGATAGCATCCGTACCCGTTTGGATCTCAGATCTAACATAGAAAGCTTCACATAGATGAAAGACGAATTACAACTCTAGGTTCAAACAAGCATTAACGATGGCGGAACAAAAAGATTATCGTGGAGAAACTTAGATTTTTGACTCCACTGAGGTGATTAGGGCGGTGCAATTACTTTTTCGCTGCGAAATTGTTTCGCGCTAAGACGTTTCTGCGGCGGAAATTGAGTGTGCAAATGTAATGAGGAAAGAACACTCCGACCAAGACTGGGAAAAGAGGAGAAACTCTTTCTCATTCCACAGTATTAAGAAAAGGCAGGTCCCAATGCATGAACAAAACAGCTCGCAAACCCCGCCCACTCGTTCAAAAAACTAGCGACAATTTTATTACACCGACTTTGCCTGAAAATCAGTGAAAATCTGGTAGGGCAATTTGCTCTATTTACCGGTCGAATTCCCGGCTCATGTTTTCGTTCTTGATTCTTGTGCTAAAATCGATCTATTTCACGCTTGTATTGTCGTATTTGTGTTAAAACTTGCCTAATTGATCTGTCAATAGGCGAGCTACTTCAGCGGTAATGGTCTCGCACCGCGGCGGCGGAGTTAGGAGCGACTCGAAGTAAGTCAGTTTGAGCCAGGCTCTTTTCACTTACTTTTACATATTTTATCAGACTTTCTGTGGTTGGTTTTATAATTGTCAATGCCCAAAACGCATGCTTCATGTGACTAAAGGTCAACAGGCCTCCTGAACACGGATTTAGCAAATATATGTGCCTTTATGGCTATTACGCACGCATGCTCAACTAGCTTCCATTTCACCCTAATCGTAGCGTTCATTGAGGCTGTGTTACTTATTTTTATAAAATAATTAGAACGTGGTTTCTCATGTTTTTCTAGTACGAAAAGATGCCATTGCATCTTGATCCGTGTTTTCCCAATCCCCGCGAGCAGTGTATTTACCGGACTGACTTGCTTTATTTGAGTTACGTTAATAAGAAAGAACTCATTATTGCTGACTAAAGCAGTTTATTTATCTACTGTTTCAATTAACTAATTGCAGGAAGTCGTCGTTCGGCGCCCATCGAAGGGCAAGACTCCGGGAGAGAAGAAGAGAGGGGACGCCCACGCGTGCCCCTCGTCTACTTTTAATTGTTAGCGCTTTTTTGTATTATTTCTACACCTTTGATAATATTTATTTTGGTACTTTTTTGCTTTAGGCGCCATATCAAGTAAGGTAGCAGCACTCTAGTTGATGAATTGTGGGAAATGATAGGTAGCTAGGGAAAATCTGACACTTGTACCATGGCGCCTAAAGTAACGAACTGCCTCGGTTATAATGTTTGCCCCATTCCTCCCTTCTATAGTCTAGGTATTTCACAATTATTGTTTTTCTTTGAATATTTTAGTTCTCGATATGCGTTGTTCGTAGTTTAATCTATATTTTCCGACCGTTGTAAATTTGTATAAGTCGAATATTAACGTATTTGACCTTCCGTAACCATGTTTTTGTTATGTATTTTCTAGTTATGTGTCTCTTACCAACCAGATCCCCAATCTTCTATCCCCTATTATCTAATATCCCCCGCTGAAATGTTCCTACCGTATCTTTGTTACAGTGCTCCTTGTTTTCTCTTTTCTGAAATTGGTTTTGCTCAAATAGTTGATAAATTTTGTAAGTGTCTCTTTATTATGCCCAAACAACACATAATAAATGTTTAGCCAATGCAATTCGATTGCATCTTATGAGACTAGAACCGTTTGTTATCCTAATAGAAATAAGAAGAAGGAATAGAGAAAGATCTATTTATTTGCGATGTTTTGAAGGGCACGCGCTTTGGTCAGAAACGAATCCCTCGGGATAAAGTCATCCTCTTAGGCTTCCATGGTAATGTGGCTGCTAGCGCAGTCGGTAAAGCGTTTGCCTCTCAATCCTCGCCCAGAGCACCGGCGCGAGTTCGACTCCCCCTCCCCCTTTTCTATTGCCAAGCCCCCGCGAAATGCATGGGGCTTAATACTGTGATTCGTTGCTCTGTTCGATCAGAGGAAAAATAAAACCAGCTTCTCACAAAGATAAATAGCACAGGATAAATATGTGAAATTCCGAGCACTTCCTCCATGAAGAAATACTTCTTTACGCTTCAGGACACAATTTCATTTTCCCGAAAGCCCTGCACTTTCCATTCATTGCTTTAAACTCAAAGTTCGAATGTCCAAGTTCTTTATCAAACAAATATCTCTACTGCTTTTATGCACACATGAATAGAAGAAGCATTATTATATCAAGATGAATAGATGTCTGAAACTCTCCATTGCGAACGCTCTCTCGGTTGTTAAACAGAACGAGATAGTGCGTGAAACGAAGAGAGTTAGAATGAAGAAGAAGCAGGAATCACACACCGTACTGCGCTTGGACCGAATCCCTTGCTGAAAATGAATTCTTTTTTTCTAGAGAATGCACTTGAAATCGCCTTCAGCCGGTTCCACTCTTTCATGAAGGATGAGTGAAACTCATTCGAAACGAAGAACAGATTCAATACTTCGTTATTTTCAGTCTAGACCGCGTGACTCCCACAGTGACGCACGGAAAGTTCTCCCATTGCGTAGTTTGGCCTCTCATCAGGTTGGTCTCATGATCTCAGCTGCCAAAGATAGGCAACCCATCTTATCTGATGTAAACGTCCAAGGTGAATGGTCTCTATGAGATAATCAAGATAATTTACTCTTGTAAATGGCAAAGGTCACTCAATAGTCCACCTAGGCACTGCGAGAGTCAGTACAATCCAGATAGTACTAAAGGTTCATCCGGTCTAATCGATTCTTGTGTGATCTCGTTTCAGACAATGATCGTCCTCACACTGACTCACGTCTTGCTGTCTCTCGAAATCACTCACGGTTTCAAAACTGCCTTCATCACAATGGACATCAACCTCACGCGCTCCGGTGACTTGGTAAGCGTCTCTCATATTTTACCATTTCCCTAGTGTTTAAAAATAGGGTATTCGCCTCTTCAATTAACACACACACTCATTCACAGTTGTGATAAAGTTTGATAAATGAGGAAACAAGTGCATGTATCTAATCCTAACCAATCCCTTTGTTCTCAGTTCAGAAACAAGTACTACGAGGTGACGACGTATGAGTATGTGCGTTCCCGGCCACAACTTGATAACACAAGTGAGTTTCTAGTTCTTATCACAAAATGTCACTTGTGTATACCTCTGCGGAGTAGTTTCCAACCGCCACAGTGTTTTTTTCAAGAACGAATTAAACTTCTTAGTACACAAATGTCAAAATGCAATGGAACTGAACTTACAATTTTAATCCAAAATTGATATTTGAAGCGAAGGTAGAAGAGCACTTTGTTGCGGCCGACAATCTCGCCTTGGAAGTGGCCAGTTTCACTCTGGACGAGGACCCTTTTCAAATAGGCTCCCAACCGAGGTAATCAATAATTAATTAATAAGTTAATTAATTAAGTTAATTTACTTTTGAGAATATTCCGCGCACTAATTCGCATGCGCGAGGCAGATCTGTGTCAATTCTTCCCGTTTCGTCTTCCAACACTCGACTTTACCGTTGTTGGAAGGAAGGAATACAATGTTGCCATCCACACGCCGGCCGCGTTCAGAAGTGAGCATTACTGTAAAAAATAAGTGTAATCGTCTCTCGAATTTCTCAGCAGCAAGAGGTGTGTGGAGGAAATGATGAATGTTTCCAGGTTATTTCATTGATAGGCTGAATCAAGATGGGTATCTGGAAGACCGCGATCACAAACCCAAGTGAGTTATTTCAATCAATTTTTAATAAATATAAATGTATTCAGGGTAATTCTCGCTCAAGTGCCGAACGCGCCAATTGTATTCAGAGCTTCAGAAAAGCACACGCTCTCCCCGTCCTACATTCAGTATAGACCGCGTACGTAATTGTTCACATGTGCCAGCATAACCCACAAATGACCAATGGAAGATGCTTGAGCCAAACTAAAAAAAACAATTTGCAGAACTCTCGCTCGTTATCTGCGACAAGAATGATTCGCTTCGATCGACTTGCTGGTGAGTCCTTTAATGATCTGTTCAGTACCTTTCCGATTGGCGATCGAGCGGAAAGACGAGTTAAAATAAATCGTACTGCAGGAAATGGCGCGATAGTGAAGAGAAGGTCTGCGGCCAGGAGCACTGGTGGTACTGAGAACTATTTGAATACACAGCAAAGCAAAGGTCGAATGACTACATTCTTTATCAAGCAAATATATCACTATGCATTTATGTACACAATATGAATGAGTATTGGTGAAATAAAGTTAGCTAGATGCATGATTTTGTCCTGTGTGATCTCTCTTGTCAGTGAGAGTGTACAATGTAGAGGGACACGAATGATGAGGAATCATACGCCGTACGAGTCCACGGCGCTCGGCCCGAAGCCTTTGCTGAAAATCGATGTTTTTACTATTATGAATGTGAAACTCAATCGATTCTCAAGTTGTTATTATTGTTGTCCAAGTGCCAAAACAACAACAAACCTCTCGAACTCCTTGAGATATCTGTAGGTGTTGAAATGGATGGAGAAGAACCAGAGGGCAATGAGGAAGCCGAGCGAGAGAATGATGCAGATGGACACCTCGACAATCTTGATGACTGCAATTGTTGTTGTTGTTGTTGTTTTTAGACGTTCGAAAACAACAAAACAACTTAAAATACGTGTCGATTACTCCTAAATCTTAGTTCACAACAGCTCAACAGCTATCAACAAGCAATATCAAGATAGATCGAGAGAAAGAAAGGCAATTCAGAACTCCTTACACTTCTCGACGGAAAGTCCGGCGTCCTCGAGTTGTCTGCGCAGATCGGGAGATTTCTCGCACTCGGATCTGAATTATCGATCAATTTCAAGTCCGTAACTACAGCAGAATGGTTTTATGTTCATTAAGACAGTAAGTTGCGGTCGATACCGCTGACTTTGCTCGGCGTCATTTAAAAACGAACAGTGAAACACAACCAAACGTGTGTCAGTGTGACTTGTGAAAAGTGAAACATTCTCGATTCAAAATTAGGCTACGCTATTACTTCCAGAACCATACCTCAACCCTCCAGCCACATTCGAGTCGTCGGTCGCACAGGCGAAGACGAAGGCAGCAATGTAGAGGATGGTGAAGAGAAGGGCGATCGCCTGCGATTTGCACACCAATTAATTATGATAGCTGATCACGCTGCCCAGTTTCTGATAATTCCTCCTACCAAAGAATGTTTGGACCCATTGTTGATAGTTGCTCACAGCAAGAAATATTTTAAAGCTGAGTATCGTGACTCTGAGTATGGTGCACTTTGGTGAAAACCCCTGATAGACAAAGATCATTTTCACAGCGCACCGTTATTTTCAGTCTAGACCACATGATTCCCCCAGTGACGCAGATAAAGTTCTCCCATTGCGAATTTTCAGCAGAACAAGCCCTTATCAGTAAGGGCAACCACACAAACAGCCTACGTAATCACTACCTTTATTCCGTTGAACACAGCGATATTTACCTCGATTCACCTTATCAAGTTTCTCACAAATAGGCAGGCATATTTTCTCTCGATCGTTTCTAGGTGCGAAGAAACTTCAGCTAATAGATTTCTCGACTTCTCACAGTCAAGTGACCGTACCCAGCCTACTCCTATCCCGGATAAAATGAGTTTCAACATCTTGGGGGCTCTCCTGTCTTGAGGGAAGCAATAATAGAAATGCAGAAGGCTCAATAATAGCAGCATAATTGACCATAAATCTCGCCGACAATGGGAAAACAATCACAATGTGACGAATAGCTTCAGCTCTATGTGAGAACAACACCGTTATGGAGCTATTCATGTTTCAAAATAGGTATTTGATGGAATCAAACTCTCCCAGAAAAGCAATCGATTTCAATTTCCTGGCCTTCATGTCAAGTTTTTGCTAAATTGCGGACAAACAACTACTCTGCTAACGTCATCCTCAGCCTAATTTTCATTTTCAGTGATGTCTGAAACGTATTCACAACATATTTACAATCAGCTGAGACGGACTGAAATTGTGCGGAATGGAGCGACTTTGTTTACCTGTATCCCAATAATAGGGAACATTCTCTTCGGTTTCCTCGCTTTCACCGCGTGGATGGCGAAGCCGCCGGAGAGGATGAGAAGGAGGCCGATGACTACCTGAAGAGGAAAGGAATGACTCGCTACACTTGAAGGGGGAGCTCAGCGATTCCCGTCATGATGCTATAGACTGCTGCGATCTCAGTGTAGCCGGTGAGAAGCTGCACTGAGATCACACCAGTCTCTACATTTGGCAGTCGTCTGAGAACTAATGAACATTGTACGCCTCATGAAGAAATCGAGGTGGCGCACACTCATGTTCTAGTCTGAGGAATTAGTTGAGATGTTTATCGCGAGAGCCTTGCGGATTTCACTTATGTTTCACACTCTCCTCTTGAGCACCAGTTAGTTGATCTTGCAATTGGCGTGGGTTGTCGCTTCCAATACAATTTCGAAATATAATCACTCGGGGCCGAGAAGGCCCTCGAGCAATCGTCTGTCTCTCTCACTTTCCCGTGCTCTCTCGCTTCTCTAACCGACGAGAGAGCATTGTGAGATGAGAGAGTCAGACCATTCCTACTCCCCTCTCACCCCGATGAACTTGAACGTCGTCGACCCTCTGCTTCTGCACGCCGAATTGTAGATGACCGCCAGTCCGCCGAAGATCGTCAGCAGGGAGAGCAGGCGGGAACCGTGCTGTGAATAGTCAGTTATCGATCGGCGACCTACCGTAACCCGATCACCATGAATCGATAATCTACCGTAACCGAGCCACAATATAATCGATAGTGCAACCTACCGTAACGCTGACGAAGCCGCAGCAGCAGACGTCGTTGCGCATCGCGACGTTTATCTATCGATAATAGCGAAATACGATAGGGTACGGTAGTTGCACGTCACCACCTATCTGATTGACAGGGGACAGAGAGAAAGAGTGAGAAGGGAACTGTCAGGCGGTGGGACTGTTGTCTCTCTCCCATGGTTGCCCCGGTGACTGGAGAATCTGCTGATAACTTCTGTAGGGAAATCTCCCGCGCGTGAGAGAAAGAGAAGAGAATACATGATAACTATCTCGAGATGGAAAACAAGCTGATTGCATGGAAAACTGCAGCACAAAAGGAAGTGTAATACAAAAATCTTCATTCCTGAGATCGACAAGTAACAATAATTGAATTACTATATTTCGGGGATTTTCGAAATGTCGTCGTCGTCTTAGTCCTTCTTCTGGATGACGGACGTCTTGTCGTCCTCTTCGGAGGACTGCAAAGGGGGTGATGAGTACTCTCTTCGATTTCCATACTATCTCGCGCTGTCTTCAAGATGAGAGAATAGGAAATACGAGATATGTTTCGCATTGTTTTCTTTACAACGAATGAGCGGGGGGCGACGTTTTGTGCATCATCTGTTTTTAAATGCAATTCTACTTCTCAACGTGGAGCTAAACTAGACTGCCACAAATTTGTGTCCTCTTTGCATTGCGTGCGCCCCTAGTAATCCTCGCCCTCGCAATCGTCGCCCACCTTCTGCTGCACGTCGATGGCGGTGTCTCTCTTCTGCACGACGGAGATCTTCTCTTCGTCGGCCTTCAGCTCGGGCACGGCGACGGCCTCTGCAGCAACGGCGACCGTCTCGGCTGCAAAGTTGATGATTACGTCATCATTACGTAATTGCTGATGCTATCATCAAGGAAAGAGACACCGTGATGCTGATTATAGTATTATTGAGCCATCTTTCATGCAAATCCCTAACAAGCTGGGCACAGCATTCTGCCCCGACAGATAAGGGTGGGCGGGCTCCAGTAATTTGCAGTCTGATCATTTGACTGAGAGGGGGATCAGGCACGCTAATCGATGTAAATGACATCGACCCCCTCCTCCCTCCCCCATTACTTTTGCATAGACTCGAGAGAATTTTGAATTAGGCGGGGAAATTTGCAGTTCTTTCGTTTCGAGATTTGCGCGGGAACTATTTTCCTCCCCGTCCACCCTTTTCTGGAGAGAACAAAGGGGATCAGAACGCTGTGTGGGGTGTGGGTTCTCTCTTTAGCAACAAGGTGGGCGGATTATGGACACCACTAAAGAAAGATTGTTCTGATGGTTTCGCTATTACAAGGGCAGACCACTGTCCCTATTCCCTCGCTCATGACATTTCTGGTGTGAGAAAGGTCGCCTGTTCTCACCATGGCGATCAGTCATGGTAGCTAATGAGCAATCTATAGATAGCTTCATCACCACAGCGTTCTGACCCCCTTTGTTCTCTCCAGAAAAGGGTGAACAAAGGAAAAGAAATTTGCCGAATTTCCCGCAAAAATCTCAACACGAAAAGAACTGCAAAATTCAAAACATAATTATTAACTACGGTATGTCTGGGCAGTTTCGCCTATCGACCAGAGTCGGAATGGCAAGAGCTGGTTACAACCTTTTTGTTTTG
>LS553579.1:134790-170009 GCA_900490775.1 Pristionchus maxplancki
CTGCACCGGTCGTATCCTCGACAGTCACTGCTGCTCCCCTTGTCGCACCGGTCGGAGTTCCCTCCATCGTCCGACCCACGATCATCGCCCCTCAACAGAAAGACACGAAGATCTCAGTCATCCAGAGGGCTTAGATTAATGGATTATTCGAATTGCAATACGATCTCAACGAATAAATGACATTCTCCTATCCTCTTGTCCAATCCACACAACATGGGCTTCAAACAAGGAGCAGCGTCCACATCTCTGGTAGTATAGTGGTTAGTATCCGCGCCTGTCACGTGCGAGACCCGGGTTCAATTCCCGGCCAGAGAGAATCTTTTGCTCGCGTCTCTTCTTTTCCATTCTCTCCCATTTTCTAACCCGTCGTGACTAGCACGCGCTCTCCCTTCAAGGTCTCTCCTTTCGCTGCTCAATTCGAAATCATACTTCACAGGATCATTTCTGTAGTATGTATTTCACATGATCCCTCACTCTGCTTTGAACAGGCAACCGCGGTGATTGGGAAAAGAGCGAAGCGCGAGCGGGAAAATGCCTTCGGGCTTGAGGACCGCGGACGCTGGAAGCTCACTTTTGGTGGCCTGCGCCTCGCTCATCTGAGCGGTTTTATCAATGAATTTCACTTATTTGTTCGTCGTTGGATGCTCGTGAAGTGAAAATAAAACCTAGAATCTCCCATTCGTTTCGTTGCATTTCCTAACCAGTCTCGTTCAGACCGCTTCACCCCCATAGATCAAGTTTCCTGGATGCTTTATTTCAATATTATCTTTACACGCGTTTCTGATTTCCACATCCCTGAATCATCATCGTACCACCATTGTATTCTATTGTTTTCTTCCTATAACAAATCCCATGAATACAACGCTTGGCTTTCATTCCCAATCCATCTCATTGTTAGACACTGCAATCATCGAAATAGGCTGTTTTCAAATCACATTTATCGGACGACAAACATAGGGTTTGCGAACGAGCGGAATACGATAGACAAAATGGGAGAAGGGGGAAACCAACCACGTTTGCGAACAGACGAAAGAGGACAACTAGTAGAGGCGCACATTGGTAGGTATCGTAACCAATCGACAGATCAGGTTACGGTAGCTGCCAAGTTAGACCCTACCAAAGGGAGACGAAGGAAACAACAAATTGGTAACAGGTGTAGATCGATTGGCCGCCCAATGACTACGGAAAGTCACAGGGGAAAAGGAGGGAAGGAACGGGAGCTATTGGCGGGAACGATAAGGAGAAATGTCGGCGAATTGTGTGTGTGGGGGGAAACGACAGAACAGGGAGAGGATACGGTAACGCATTCATCACAATTGATTGGGAGTGGGAGGGAAGTGGGTGAGGGGAGGAACATGTAGAGAATATTGTCGACGACGCCCCCTCGTCGCACGATCGATCGCACGCGAATACGGTAGCTGCAATGAGAAAAAATAAATAAATATATCAAAAGCAGCCCGAGTATTATTGACGAAATCTTCCAACAATGGCAAGCAAATGAACATAGTAAAGAATCAACCGGAGTTTTAGTAATTTTAATGTTTCAGCGCATATACAGCAGAATAGCAATATTATGTCACACCCAGGACAGTTCTACCAACAATGAAACACTGACTTATCTAGGTAACACCCACTCATCGAATATCTCACCTGGTCAATCAATAGCGGGGGAGGGGACGGAGAAGGGCGAGTCCCTTCTTAGGCATCGGCCAGCTCGGCCGGCAGAGCAGCCTTGGGGTGCTGCAAGGAGAGGACGGTTAGATGATGACGTCATCATTTTTAAAAAATAATTTAAATATTAAATTAATAATTAATAACCTTGTTCTCGAAGTGCTGCTTGTACGTCTTGGGGTCGGGCATCTGCGCCTGCAAATAATTTATTTAAACTTTATTTTTATTTTATTCAACTCCGTTTTCCAAGTGTTTACGTCTTGGATTTTTATAGTTAATATTAATTTACCATGCAGACGGAGCACTTGTAGGTGAGAGCGGCTTGCGCCGCCGTCTTCTGGTCCGATCCCTGCAATTTTACAATATTTTTATACCAAAATTATTTAAAATTTTGACATCCTAATTACTTTTTCTAGCTTTTTCTAGAGTTTATGACTAAACCATACTGCACTCCCGCCACTTCTGCGCTTCACCGCAATCACTAGTACTCAAGATGGCATCATAGATAGCATCGGGTCCACCCCCGAGCGACTAAATATAACCACTCATCTGCTACACCTTTGAACTCCTCATCTCTTTCCCTCCCCCAATCAATCTCCCCTCGTGCCCCTTCCTTCTCCAGCTGACTCACTTCGTTGACTCGTTGCACAATCCGCCGAGTTTGTTGTGTAACTACCTTCCCTTTCCCATCCAATCAATAATTTTCTCCATCATATCACATAAAATATCCTCACAATGCCCGTGATGTCAGGTGCTCTCAGTCTCCCTGACAACGGTGGTGAACATGTGACTCATGCACTCGGGATAAAGCTTATCCCATATACGAAATAACGCTCGTATCAATCGATAATCGCCCTCCCCTGAATCAGGGTGTCCCTGACTACCGTACCTGGGCCTTCTTCAGCTTCGCCTGCTTCTCGGCGTTCTTCTGCTGCGACTGCACCTTCTGCTGTCCACGGGCCATCGTTTATCGATTGGTTGGAGGGAGGAGGAGGAGGAACTGCTGCAATACCGTAACCGCTGGTTTCGTGACAGGACCAAGATCAGGGACGACGAGCGAAATAAGAAACGTACCACCCGTGAGCAAGACTGGGGTGAGGAGTGAAAATAGAAAAAAAAAGAGAAGAGTCAAATAAAAAAGAATAATTAGCTACGAATTTGCATAGCACAAAACTGCTAGGCGAAAATAACCAGAGGCCGGCTAAACGCTGGAAACACAGGGGGATAATAAGGGACGAGGGAGTGTCACGGGTTCGCGACGGGCTCTCAGCAACGATAGTAAGAGTAGTTAGGGAAGGGGAGGAGGTGGAGGAGGGAGAGGTAAGAGTAAGGAAAGGAAGGAAGAGGATGGATGGACACTTGGAGACAGGATAGATAATACGGGGCGGATACGGGTTTCGCGCCACTTTCTGCTTCTAGATAGTGAGTGAATTAGCCGATTTGCGAACTTCCAGTCGCCTCCAGTGCGTTCAACTATATTCCAGGCCCCGATTGAATCAAAACAGCAACGAAAACGGGCGGAAATAACCCGAGAAAGTACCCAAAAACGAGTGCGTAACGTTGCGCAACAACAAGAAAATGTCCGCAGCGCACTCCGCTATTCACAGTGAGAGTGCGAAGGAGGAATGAGGGTGACGGTGGAGGTGAAAATGTCCCTCGTTTCTTTGTGGCTAGAGCAGCAGAGATGACAGTGTTCGAGGATGTAGAGACGCAGGGGATCTTTTTGTGCTTTCTTACGGTCGTGTAAGAGGATTGTGTTTAGATACCATCCGAACGATGTCCTGTCCCCTCTGCTTCCTCCTCCTCACCACCAAACGGTATTGCCAGGTCGATTCAAACGACGCAGTCATAATTCATATTATTCCAACAACAACACCGCCGGCTTTCCGAATTATTCGGGTATTTTTTTCTTCTTCCAAAGACAGATAGATAAGTGGAGGAAAATAGAACATAATTCGAGGCGTGTGGCATATTATATCGTACAGAGAGAGAGAGGAGAGAAGTGGGAGAAGAGTGAATGGAAGGTGACAGACGTAATGTGTAATGGAAGAGTAGAGAGTTGGGAACTAACGACGAACGAATGGAAGTGCAAGTTGTGGTTCTAGATTGTGAATTCCATCTCATCTATAGGAATAACGAGTCGGGAGGCGGGGGAAGAGGAGGAAGAAGGAGCGGATGAGACGCAGGGCTGAGAACAATTGTGAACGGGGGGAGGGAGGAGGGAGCTTCAGAATAGGGCTTAGACAGAATACGCAGAAAGATTGTATGAACAAGATGCGAAATCAGGACGGATCTCCTCTGGAGAGTGCAACAATCCTTCCAGGCATGTGAAATGTGGACGATCAAAGGGACGGAGTGGGGGAAGGAGGGAGGAAGGGGGACACTACGGGGGCAGGCAGGGTGGCCGCGATACAGAATAGCAGGAGGGAGGAACTGTCGGAACACGTCATACGAAATCGGGAGTATACGGTAGGAGTACTACGAAGGGTACGGTATGCGCGCGATCGATCGAGATGGGAGGATAACTGTAGCACTACGAAAGAAAGGAGGACGGGGGCAATAACAAAAAAGGATGTAGAGAGAAACACGCAATTTAGCAGAAGCGGGTTGCATTTAATAGGCATATAATATCGGTATACAAAATCAATCGATAAACATAGTTACGAAGATACTTGAACGAGGGGGAACGGGCGGGGAAAGGGGCGCCAGCACACTCTGATGGAATTGATCGAAGAGCCGGGAAATCTCGACGGCTTGGCGGGGAGAAGGGGGCCGGGAGCCAGAGCCGCCTTACAGGATCGTGCACTTGCTCTTCTTCTTCTTCTTCTGCTGCAGCGCCGCTTGCGTCGCCTTCTCGAACACCTCGCGGATACCCTGCAAAGAAGATGAATAATTCGATTGATCTACTGCCCAAATCTACCGTAATCCACTCAATCAATCGATAATCTCCCTTACATCCTTGTTCTTGGCAGAGCACTCGAGGTAGGCGAATGCTCCAATCTGCTCGGCGATGGCTCGTCCCTGCTCCGGCTTCACCGGCTCCTGCTTCATCTTTTGCAGCTCACGAATCTGAAATAATTAATTATTTAAAAGATTAGTGAATTCGACCCACTCATGTTTCACCATTAATACTAACGTTGATCATTGCAGTGTGAATAATTAATGGGATGGTTCAAGTGAGGAAAAGGGAATAATGAACTAGGCCCACTTTGGTTTCGCTGCGTGTTCATATGCACACCTAGGAGCACCGCAATTAATAAATGCCTTGGATCAAAGAAGGAAAAATATTCATTCATCCGATCACTTCAAGTTTCACAATGTGCTTACAAGAATGTCCATCCACGGCGTTCCTAATTAATGCCACTTTTCGAACTATAAACTCTACATTCCTGAGCGATCCTATCATCGTCATCATTGCGCTCTGTTGTGTCTGGCTCACTTTCGTCAAAAGATCGCGCTACTGGTGACGTCAGCGGCAAGGAATGTGCATTTTCGAATATATTCGAAATTAAAATAATTAAATCATACCGTCTGGGGGTCGTTGCGGAGATCCTTCTTGTTGCCGACGAGGATGATCGGGACGTTCGGGCAGAAGTGACGCACCTTCAAAGTTTACTATTATGATTATTAATTTAAATATTTATGTTTTTCGTCTTCATTTGCAATAAATAAAATATGAGAAATAGCTCTAGATCTCTGCGCTGAAGCCCTAGTATTCCGGGAAACCCTCCACATCATCACCATCATCTCATTTCCAGAAGTGCGCTGCTAGACACACTCCTTCGCCAAAAACGAAGCTAATCAGGGGAAGCCCCTGGCCGATTTAGCTATCGCGCCTCTTCCGATTTAGAAAGACCAGGAAAAAATTCTCAACGCCTCTCTCTTCCGTCTCACGGATTTATAACATCTCAGATTTATTTTCGAAAATAAACCAGAGAAACATTAATCACAGGAAACCATTCCCTGATTGGAATATTGACATTTATATGATTAAAATAAATTATAATAATAATAAGTCACCTCGGGCGTCCACTTCTCGGGTATGTTCTCGAGCGAGTCGGGCGAGTCGATGGAGAAGCACATGAGGATGACGTCCGTATCGGGGTACGACAGCGGCCGCAGTCTGTCGTAGTCCTCCTGGCCGGCCGTATCCCAGAGGGCCAGCTCGACCTGATGATTTATGCGAGTAGGTAAAGAATACTTCTCGACTGAATATACATACAATCATCGGCTTAACCAGTGTAGTTTTAGCTGTACGAATACATACAATTTTGGATGTAAAGATGGTCGTACAAATTTTTTTTACAAATTCCAACCTGCTTGCCATCGACCTCGATGTCGGCGACGTAGTTCTCGAAGACGGTGGGGACGTACCTGCAATTGCGCCACTTAATTGTATTTATTGAAACATCAACATCCCGTGATACAATCCAAAGTTTTGATTCAAAACACCACTCGTCACATCAAGATAACTGCACACCGTGCGCAGTAGCACCAACACTTTCGAAAACAACAAAACGAAGGAATTTGGCGAGTCTAACTGACGAGTAACTTGGCGCGCCACACTTACACGTCGGGGAACTGGTCCTTGGAGAAGACGATGAGCAGACACGTCTTACCGCACGCTCCGTCTCCGACGATAACCAGCTGCAATCACATATATATTTATTTACAGTTAAATATTGATACAGAACACCAGCTGCACACCAGCCAGCTACCATTTGGTATTTATAGTTCCAGGCAGTAACATTATTTTCCATTCAGATCGCAATTATAGTGAGAAGAGAGAAAACTGCAATTTACCCTCAGAATTCGCACAAATTTCCACACACCCATCAAACCCGTGCGCATAATCCCCCTACAGACTCCACTTTGCTCTCGAGAAAATTGAGCAACCTCGAGAAACTTCTTCCAAATTTCGTTCTTCTCGTAGTTTCTCATTTCATCAGAATTCCCCTCTCAATGAGGCCTTAATTCCGGGAGAAGAGGCCTTTCTCTTTCCCATTCCATCTTTCTCTCTTCCTGCACCACATATTTTCTTCATTAGAATTATTCTGCCATTTCGCTCTCTATTTCGAGAAGACTGAAAACAACCGACGGTGGGTGCATTATTCAAGTCCAAAGGCCATCGTCTCTCATCTACGATACACCACTACTCCACTTTGGTCTTCCCCTCTTCCAACGTCCTTCACAAGCCCAATTAAGGCGCTGCTCCACTAAAATCGCAGCTACTTGGCCATAAGAACGTTCAAAACAGCACCCCCATTCCGCATCGTGGATAATAATTAGTTCTATTATCCGATTAGCCCCCTGGCAGTGCCCTAAATCGATCCAACACCACAGTACTAAACCTCTCGAGACGTTCCCCACTGGGCCAAGAACCTTGTCATTTCTCGATCAATCTATCATGACTCATCTAGCATTCTTTTCTACTGATGCCATTGTAAACAGGTGTTGTTGACCTCCCTTTTCCTCCACCACCTCCCAAACTATTCTTCTCCTTTCCAAGATTGGTCTGGGCATTAGTCATCCTTCGACTCTGTACTTTCCACTCTCTGTTCCTCTTCCCTTCTCCTTCTATAATCTAAACACACTGCTGGCCCTCTTTTTCTTCCCCATTCCCAACTACCCTATCAACACATTTCGCCATCCAAACAGTAGGATTTGCTAACCCGATGAAGTCAGCCCAATTAGCAGTTGAAACACAATTGCTCCAACCCTTTGACGTTTTAAAAAATACAAAATAAATTGAAACACAAGCTCACCTTCTTTCTTATCGCGGCCATTCTGTGCGGAGATCACCCAAGTGTGGAGAAATTAACGAGTAGATGGGGAGAAAGACTGCAATTTCGAAACTACTCTTATGATTCATCCCGAAAGAACAAAGAACACGCGAAATTCGATGAGAAAACGCGAACAAACACACGTCAGAATATTCGAGGCGCCCCGTCTCGACAAAAGAAGCGGAAATTCTGGGAACGAAAAGCTTGAATATATTTCACAAGCGAATGAACGGGAGGGCTCAGAAAGGGTACAGAGAAGAGAAGAGGAAGGGAAGATAGGAAGGTTTGAACCCTCTCAGAGATAGAAAGGGAGTTGAAAGGGAGGAGAGAGAGAAAAAGAGGGTCGGGTAAAGAGATAGGAAGACGGGGCGAAAAGAGAAAGACAGAGAAAGGGGCGCTCCAAACCGATAAGAGAACACAGGAAATGAGGAGGAGAGGGGACTGAATTCGAATGGGGACGAGTCAGTGACTGGCTGAGACGAAAGAGGGAACGAGGCGGGAAAAATGCCGTCAGAGGAGACGAGAGAGTGGGCAGATGGAGGAGAGTGCGAGAGAGCGATGGAGGCAGAGACAGAGAGGACGAGTGGAGAGACGCAATCGATAGATGGCCGCCAAGAGAGAAGGGAGAGGGAGGGGATGGGAGGGAGAGGGGGATAAGAGGAAGAGAGGGAGACCGGGGTCGCCCTCTATCCCCCTTGCCCCTCTCCTCTCCTCTCCCCATGTCCCCCATCCCTTATCGTTAGAATGCATCATCATCATACAATTGGGGGAAAGGGACGGATGGCGAAAGTCTCTATCGGATATCTCTCGAGGAGGGAGGAGGGGACGGATAAGGAGATTGGGCCCATCCCCCCGTGTAGAACGAGGGCGGGGGCGGGATGCCGGATCGTAATCGAGTAATCAGTCTGGTTGAACGGGGAATGTTTCGAATTATACAACCAGGGTCTGGTAGACCAAATCTGACCTAATTGTAGACATGCCCTTTTAATTTGCCCTTCTGGAAATTTCCCTGGGAAATTATCCGTCCCGGTCCATCTCTAATCGAATAACTGATGCCAGAGTGCAGTTGAATGTCAGCCCAGGCCACAAATCAGCCTGTCCTTTCCCCCATCCATTCCCGCTAGAGGACTCACTGAGACTGACGGGTAGTAGGGGCAAAAAAACACAAAGAGCGCCGCATTTGCTTGAGGGAACACGTCGAGGGACCCTAGAGCTTCCGTTATACATGCCCACAATCGTCCAGGAAGCACTAGAGATCATGCGAGAGGGCCCTCTTGCCCCACCTAAGATCGCGCAAATCAATCAATAGACGAACGTTAAACGACGTCGACTATTCCAGAGCAAGAGGAGGGGTAGAGCAGACGGATGGATGGTGGGGAGAGGAGGGGAGAAGGGAGCGGGAGGAGAGGGGAGGAATCCAGAGGGAAGGGAGGGGAGGTGAATCATATCGAGAGGATGGGGAGAGGAGGGGAAAGGGAGAGTTGAACACTCAAATTGAGACGATGAGAATCTCATTCCAACCATTTCTGGGCACACTCATACCACAGTAGAGTTCCGTGGAATGAGTTTCCGAGGGTGGTGAAATGAAAGAGAACAAAAGCAGCCCTAGACGAGAAATTGGTGGAGACGTCGCTTCCTCCCATCCTCTCGGGCTAACCATCTCCATCTCTCGATAGCCATCCGCCCATTCTTCCTCCCACATCTCCATCCTTCGCCCCTCCTTCTCTCTTATTCGCATGAGATGAGACGTCAGACGGCTCTATTTCACTTTTATTCCCCCTTTCATTTCCAGCTCTAGATAAACCTCCGTTGAGTTTCGTGAGGAGGAGGCAAGAAGGGAGGGGGCTGATGGAGGGGATGAGGAGAAAGGGGCCTCACTGAGAAAACACGTTCCCGCAACGGAAATGCCATTACTTACTTCTTAGTGATTTTCTCTGTATCTGGGAATCAGCGACAACTCTCAATTCCCAACAACTTCCTCGAGGAGAAGGAGACAGACATCTACATCACAGTAATTTGTCCACTTCTCACTCGAACGCTGTCCCTCACTTAATGCATTCGAAAGGAGGAGAGGAAAGAGGGACAAGGAAGGAGACAGATATACCTGACATGTCATTAGGCCCCCCATTCACAGTGTGCATTCCAACTGCCGCCAGGAACAACCACTACACTACAGAGAAAACATGCTCAACAGATGGAATCACGCGTACATTATTCGAATGGGTAACATCTTCCACCATTCAGATTCTCGTTTCAATGATGGGTTTCGATAATCACTGGGCGCCAAACGACTCTCTCCCTTCCCCTCTTGCTCTCCACATAGTCTATGTACACTCTTACTGTCCACTAATCTCTTGCACAACCACTACTTGCTACGCTCACTACACCTTTCCCTTCCTTCCCCAAGTAGTCTTCAACTCCCCCTTCTACATATAGATTCGCTCATTAGCGAACATCCGAGACTTGAGAGTCGCGAAACACGACCATAACAAGCCCCTCGAAGGGCTGATTCGAGGAATCCTCCCCCGATACTTCACGATAAACTTTAGATATTGCACGTCCGCCACCGTATCCGAGACACATCTTCGCACGGATGACTAATGATCAATTTTTTTATCCGCACTCTCCCATTGCTCAGATTTCACGTGCTGATCCGCAGTCAGTGATCAACTGATAAATCAGCCCTTCTCCCCATCTCTCTCTCCCGATAACTCATCCTCCTCTACTTCTCTCTCACCTATTTGCTTAGAGTAGCTTCTTCTTTGCCATTTAACAAACACGACAACCATACTTCTTCGGTTCGCTGGAGGAATGCCTCTCTCCATTCTACGTCGTCTCCCGCTCTGTCTACCTTGGAAGGCACAATGTCGAATGGAGAGCTCGAGAACATCACTCTTCCTTCACAGTTTCTCGCTCCTAACACTTCCTCTAATGAGGCTCATCTCCCAGCACGCCACTCTCTTCCTCTGGTCTTTCTTCTCTTAATTCTGGGGGCAGCGCAGCCTAGCCCCGCGAATAAATGAGTGCGGCCAAGCGCGAAAAAAGTGTGAAGAAGGGGGAGAGAAATGGTCTGATTCTCTCCATTTTTCATGCCCAATGGCCATGTCTGCTCGACGAAAGATAATAGGGAACGGGGAGAGATCAAAGGGGCGGACAAGCTCAGACGACGTCAAAGGGAGCGGGTGGGGAGAACAATCTTTGCTGCCGCCCACTATAAACGGTGAGAGGGGCTAGTAGTCGGAAGGGTAAGGGGCTGCGAGGAGAGGGAGGCGAAGCGAAAACGAGGCAAGCGGAGGAGGAACGGGTGAGGGAGGGGTTAATGGAAAAGCATCGCGTCAGACTGCTGCTTCAACCATATGGGAATATTCAGCTAGACGAGGGGAGGTTAGAGGTGGAGGGGTACCATCGACCACCAGAGAGCGATCGACAACTGAGCAAATCTCGCGAGTGCACGCTCTCGTTGGAAGTGATCAGTGTGTTTGCTACCCGGCAAATAGTACCACTTCTGAACCTAACAGATTCGAGCACAACTCTTTTGGTAAAAACTATACTCGAGCAATGGCACCGAGTACATCTATTTCATGTGGCCCACGCCTATCACAGACAACTAGGGAGCAAGTAAATTAAGGAGCATCAGACATTCATAGCATAGCTGCAAAGGGTGAGCACACTGACGTCAACGGGGTGCTTCTCGGAAAAAGGAACGAGAAAAGAAGGAGAATTGCAGGGCGAATAGGAGGCGCTAATGAAATCCGTTGTGAGGATGGGGAGGGCTTCTCGCGAGTGATCTCTTCTCTACACTGACACCCTCCCTCACAATCGCTATCTATCCATCTCGCTCGAAGTAAGAGGGGCAGAGGGGAGAGGGACGGGCAGAGAAGGGGAGAGTAGAAGCAGTCAAGGAGTTTGGAAGGTGATGCACACATCTCCCCGTCTCCCATTCCACCCCGAGAGGGGAGGAGGAGAGGAGAGTGGGGAGAGGAGAGGAGATCGATTGAACTCCTAACGGATGATCGCTCATTCCGTCTTCTCTCGCCGCGAGTAATAGGCGGCGAAAAATAGCCATTTCGCAATGATGTGCATCTGCTAGGGGAATAGGGGGAGATACGAGGGAGCGGTGGTGGTAGCATGACAAAGCCAATCGTTGGTGAACAAAAAGCGATTCCCCATTATAGCGGAAAACTGGCCATCCAAAAACGGAAGAGATTCACTTCCTCCCATTGAATGCAAATGAGAATCGACGATTGGAGAGCTACAGTGGAAAGAAAGCGCAAGCGAGAAGAGCAGCGAGTCGGGATCATATCGCTATGTGCAAAAGTGGGGAGGTTTGGTCATTCGTATGCCCATAAAAACGCTTTCTCGCAGATCAGACTGATGTGCGTGAGTGGAAGCGAGTGAAACGATTGCACAAAGGTGGATCAAGTTAATGTATCCCATTTCAACTAATCAATATAATCAGCGATCACTCTCGAGTTTAGGGGGGAGAAAAGAGGCGATCGGCGGATGACTCATCACCGCTCCTTC
Source organism: Pristionchus maxplancki (assembly GCA_900490775.1). Classification (NCBI taxonomy): domain Eukaryota; kingdom Metazoa; phylum Nematoda; class Chromadorea; order Rhabditida; family Neodiplogasteridae; genus Pristionchus; species Pristionchus maxplancki. The sequence continues at coordinate 146,769 of LS553579.1, forward strand.
TCAAAGGGAAGAAGGGAGGGGATGGAAGAATAAAGAAAGATGAGAGAAGAGAAGGGCATCAAGTGAAATGGGAGGGAATGAGATGCCCCTCAACTTCCTCCGCCCCATTCTCATTCGCCCTCCTCCTCTCCCCAGTCTGCCCTACCCCAACACACAATCAGACATCCTTCCTTCGGCTAGTGTATGGGAGCATGTGTCAATCTAGACTAACTACCATCTCTAGACGCTCCGGGACGAGGAACTAGAAGCCATGCGAAGACAAAGAGAATTCTTCCGGACAAGCCACGGGTGGAATCAGAAATGTCGCAGCAATCTAACAAAGCTCGTTGGCACTTAATGCGATGAGAGCGAATCAGGAATAACGGCGTCAGGCCGCAGAGTGGCTCGATAGTAATGAGATGCATCCTGGAATGGGTATACGGAATGGGATGGAGAGAGGGGATCGTAGAGCGAGAATGGGATGAGAGGAGATATCTCGATACGAGATTGAGATGGAAGGTGTCATGGATCCTTACCCCCACTCCTCCTCTCCCCTCTCATTCCTCTACACAGTCTCTATCGTATTAATGTGACCTTGTAAGAAGAACGCGCAGAAAGAGATAGAGATGGAAAGGATACCACAGAGCAATGGGAGCAGATTCAAATGCCCCTCTTGAGAATGGATGAATCAGTGTTGTATCTAGAGACGACTCAGAAGTAAGAGGGATGAAGGGACATTCTTCTCTTCTCACTCTGAGCATTTCTCGACTCTAAATCGCATTTACCCACCACTGTCCCGAGGGGAAGGGACAGGGAAAAAATAACTACGGTAATCCTAGCCCTGTCATCAAGAGATGCGGTCCAATTCCACACTTCCATCATACAGAGATCACCCATGAGATTTACTGCATATAGGCAATATTCGAGACTCATTCTGAATGAGGAAATATAAGGAAGTGTGAGCGAGCGAAAACGCAAACGAAGGGCCGAAAGAGAGAACGGGACGGACGGACGCAATACAAAGAATATGAAGCGGCTATGGTTGAGAAGAGAAAGAAAAGAGGAAATCTTGTGAGGCTTTCTCTCAAGACTGTTCACTAGAGAATTCGAAGAAAACAAACGGAAGTCCCAGGCAGTGCCGTTGCCCAGTCTGAAGACGAGAAGATTACGGTCAACTACCGTGGGAAGATGACGGGGAAAGGAGGGTGGGGGAGGTAGACAAAGGCGTGGGGGATAAGGCTTCCGTAATGGATGGATTTCATCGAGGAGAGGGAGGAGTGGATATACGAGAACCAGTGACGACTGAGCCTCTTTCTTCTCCTTCTTTCAATGCTAATTAGGTTGGCGAACGAGAGGGGCGAGATGGAAGAGGAGGAGAAAGGAGACTGGAGGCCCATCTCCACATACGTTTCCAGGCACCCCATCTATCGACCATCGAGCAGGATTCCTGCCTAGCAGCAGCTAAAAGCAGGAATGAGAATAAATAAATTAGAAGAAGACATCATCCTAGGTCACGCACATTCCTATTTGACGCAGCTACTTCCTAGCATCTTATCGAATAAAAAAGGGAGAATCCAAATATAACTAATCTTATGAAACTAGGTATTTGAAAAAGGAACTGAATTTCGAACTGTCCGATCGCATACCAAAATGCGTGAAAATACCAATGAAACGGGAGATTTTCGCAAAACGTCAAGCCATACCCAACGAATAGAACGGAAACACGCGATCCTTGAATATATCACCACCCAGTTGAGGAGCGATGCTGCTGAAATACGAATGAATTAGATCACGGACATTTCTTAGAAATAGTTTGCGTGAGAGCAAATGCAACTAGGATGAGACTAGATTTTGTGGGTCAGAAATAGGTTAGTTTAAAAACAAGATAAATTCCATGAGCTGATTGCGTGTAACGCAGCCAAAAAAAACAGTTTGTGAAGCGAACAAAAACCGACAGATAATAAGAATGTTCTAGACCACGAAAATACCCGTTTTTACACGCCAAATCAAGCGGTTCAGCACTCCATTACACTATCCGCCTATGTGCGCATCTTTCACAAAAAAAACTGACGCAATTAACGGTAAACAACAATTACAAAAAATAATTTGCGAAATTGTGCACTAACTGCGCCTTGTTTGAAAAATTCCGCACTTTTCATGCGTCAGCAAACATTTTCTTCGCGCGCACTTTAAATATTACCGTACTCCTTGAATACAATTCGCTGATAGTCCATAATTGTGTTTTCCCTCTGAATAACGTTATTCATCTTCTTAAATATTACGAACGCATCTTATTTGCAGAGGCTATTCACAAGATATCATAAAAGGGCGCTCATTAATGAAAACAAGAGGGTTTCCCTCAAATCAGAATTGTATTCAAAATTCGCGTTTCTTTCTCAAGAACTGAGGTGGGCACAATCCTCAATTTACTGATAATCAGGTTCACAGTTCATGAAGATTAGAAGGGCGCGTCAATGAGTCATCCAGCGCCCAAAATAGGCTCCACTATTCATTATTCCACTCTAGACGACGAGAAAACATGCAAAAAGAGTAGAGTCATCCGTCAATCCGCCTAAACATGTGTAAGGTGAATCAGAGAGAGGCAGGAAGTTGGGGGAGAAGAAGAAGCGTGTCGTCGTCTGGGATCCAGTCGAGGCTATTAGATGCTAATCTATCACTCTCTCGCGAGGGGAAAGGAGGGAGATGACATGAAAGCTCAATCTCATCCACACACACATTCCAGAGATGCCAGAGATGATTTTATATTGATACACACAGAATTGGTACAATTCGAATAAGCTGCGAGGCAAGACCCGGGGAAACTATGAGGATGTACATACAGTGGACGATGAAGGACTAAGATGGGTCTAGAAAGTATCATTGAGCGGGGTACTTCAGACAGGTGCGGAAGCTTATTGGACTTGCATGAACCCGGAAACGGGTGCCACCATTGCTCCCATATTTCCCATGGTTCCAGCAGCTAGACGGTGGTGCAGCTGGAAAGAAATCGGTTATGGTTTGGTGTTGCAAAAATTCACATTCTCTGGATGATGAAAAGTCCACTGATCAGAATCCGGTGAAAAAAAGGTGTTTCGAAAATACCTCAGCTAGCTGGGTCTTGTAGTAGTGCAGCTCCATCTGCAGTTTCTTGTTCTCTTGGGTAAGGAAGTGAAGACCCTGAAAATCAGGGCATTACGAATCGTAAGATAGCCAAGAGAGATACGGTAACTGCTAATACGGTAAGGCCCTCACCGTCAGAGCATCCTCCTCTTTCTTTCTGCGTGCTTCGCGAGACTTCTTCGCACTGTCATTGTTTCTCATCCGGCGCTCTCGATAAGTCTGAAAAACAGATAGACATTCAAGCTACCGTAATCCATATCTACAGTACCTCATCCTTCTGTGCTTCCGGCACAGGCGTGGGCTTCTTCTTCTTGGGAGCCGGCGAGACGCTCGAGGAGGATACTGTAAGAGTTATTGATTGAGCGGATTACTGTAGGCTACAGTATCTGCAATTACCGTACCTTGGGCAGAGGACATGATGATGTTCTGCAGCTGCATCTGCATTGAGAACGCCATCTGAAATGGTTGGGTGAAGTTACGGTAGGAGTACGGTAGGCTATCGATCGGATACCGTAATCTTACATTTTCTGCACTTGTCATGTTCAGTGGGTAAGTGGGGTACTGTGCAGGCCAGAAGGCGTCTTGTGGAGGGAACTTCAGATCCATTCCGACCATCCCTGGTGCCATGCTCGAACTAGCGTCTTGGGCGGGTACTGTACCTGAAATATGCAAGGTAGGGTACAGTTACTGTAGGACTAAATACCAATAAGTGTGTGCTCCTACATAGTTCAAGTCATTCTTCTGAATACGCCGCCTATGGAGAGAATGAAATGAGTTTCATCAGAGTAAAATGGGAATTGCGTTTCACCGGTAGTGAAGAATAATGGGTCCAGATTAATATCTTGAAGAATGATCAAGAATATTTGTTTTACCAGGCTGTGGGATGTTGTTGGCCCATTCAGCTGTGCGAGATTGCGCGTAGCTTGTGGTCGAATCGACGAGAGCATCACCCTGACCGTCTCTCATCGTTGGGCTCGAATCTGGAATTCTGTAGGCTACTGTGGATGATCGTAGTAAAAACTATGAAATCCCAGACTCGGATCTAGGAAAAGGGTAAAGGCATGAGATGAGAGAGACAGCAGTTATGCTGAGGTTGAAACAAAGAAGGCACATTCAGTTGTCTAAAGTGCAACATGGACATTGGAGATGTGGATCGCGCAGTGCTACATTTAATCGAAAGATTGAGACAGCAAATTGGAACAGACAATGCACAGATGTAAATGATATGTACAACTGAAGGTATTGATCAGCGACAGATCTGAAGATGGAACCAGACATCCACTGGGTAACAGCCTTGGTACCCCGTGGCTGGTTGGCACTAAACCAATGTCCAGGTAGGTCACCGTGAGGTAACCAGGCAGTATCGATGGGCTAGTTACTCAACGATTACGGTACGAACGAGACGGTAAGTAGGTGGGCCGGCTCGACTGAGGACTCCTCGCGGGGGTACCAGAGGGAACGGGGTAGAGATCATCGACTCTCTTCATATTCCATGATCTACCGTCTTGGCTAACCAGATAGAGGGCAGGTGGAGCGAGGAGGGACGTGCCCGAAAGGGGAGGGGCTGACCTGGCAATCGGTGCGGGCGTCTTTGACTCACGCAATCAGTGTGGTTGCGTGGACGGCGCAGTCGAAGAATGCTTGAGAATGAAAGATACCTCACTCATGAGGACTGTGTTGGAGGGATTACTGGGTCTTGTTTGCAGTGCCGACGCTGGGGTAGATCACTATTGAATTCTGATATTGAGTGTTCAAGAGAAGAAGAAGTACCGGCTGGCATGAACCTGCGATACTTCTGTGGTCAGTGGGTTAGTTCTTCAGTGATTGGCAGGTCATTGCTTCAGCTGATAAAGGAGTATCGTCCTCAGGTTCTATCGTTTTCAAGTTGAGATCACATATTTACAAATTTGCGAACGAATGAATGAAACACTCTCTTCTTGAAACATCTCCCGTGAGCTGTCAGGAAGTATCTGATCATGATTGAGAGTTATCAAAATTAATAATTTGGGAGATGAGAGATGAAGAATGCGCCAAAACGCTCCGCGAAAGAAGCCGTCCTGATGGATCTACAGCGGGTTGTAACCGACGTCTGGTGCGGCAACCACTCATCTTCCAGTGGGAAAGAACCCGACTCGGGCAGATCGTAAAGGAATGAGGACACCTGACGCCATCATTGCACTTCATCGATATTTGCAGTGATTCCGCCGATTCATTAATTCTAAAAACATAATTCATCTCCTCAAGAGTCTAAATCGTCGAGCAGCAGTATTCTGCATTGGAACTTCAGCAGTTATGGACATATAGCTGAAGTATCCTCTCTTATCTCCTGGGGTATGTAACTGATACAGGCCTATTTGCTCAGAGCTAGCCTCTCTCTTCATCAGCTGCGGCAAGCGCCCCGTTCCCTTTATTGCGCAACCCACGTAACGAGGACACCGACTGAGGCCGAGACAGAAGGGGATAGAAGGGAGGAGGAGGTGCGCCCTCTAATCGAGACTGACTCCCGAAGGAAGGGTGATTGATACTCTCGAGGTGGGGAGAACATCTGCCAATGTGACATCTTTAGCGAGTACGGTAAGTGATCATCTGAGACTGAGAACTGAGACTGAGAACTGAGACTCAGACTGAGAAGTATCTTCATCTGAGAAGAACAATCCGGAAAACAAGATAAACTCTCATAAATTTTCTTTGGACAACATTTTTGCAGTTTCGTAACAATAATTTCCAGCACTAATATTTCAGAATTATAAAAAAGGTGAATAAAAAATAAAATTTAAAAATTCAATAATGCCAGTATTCGATTCACAAATTCTGCGTTTCTTGCTTTTGTGCTACAGTACTCGTGAAACTCAAAATTTGCTGTGCAAACGTCAAGCCTCGTTTTCCATTGTTTTGCTCTCAATAGTGTGTTATTTTTGCCGTCGCCATTTCTCCATTATCCTCGCTAGACCACAATTATCGTTCGATCGAACGGGCGACGAAATTAGGGGCCGCGTGCAGGGAGAAAGAAAGGGAAGACCTTGAAGTGTCTCATTTCCGCCTCCATCCACTAACGCCTTTCTTTGTTGCCCCAGTCGTCCTACCGTGCAGGTCATTCGTCCACTCAGGCCGCATTCAAACCATGTCTCACTAATGCGATCACACGTTGCGATTCAGCCACTAATGCGCTATTTCCTTGACATTCTAGTACTTTTTGTCTCGGTTTTCGCACCATTTCCTTTCTAAAATTCTTCCATTCAATGTAAATGTGGTATTCCAGACCATGTCCGACTCTGGCCCGCACGATTTCCGCGACCACAAGGCGCACATGCAATGGCAGACGGAGAAGAACGAGTGGATCAAAGAGAATGTGAGCTAATCGTTCTAAAATTGTTGCTTGGTAATCCGTTTATCAGATAATATTTGATCCATAGCTCTAATTGTTAGAAATTTTTAAGAAATGTATACCTAGCTTTGCTCCCAGGTGCTTTCGAAAAGCGAAGTTTTGAGTGCATTTTGTTCCAACTGATCTTTCTTCTTACACTTCTTACAGATTAAGAAATACCAAGTTCATAAATCATTAAAACATTAGTTCAGAAGGGAGTTCCATCGATTCCACTCGACATGGCGGGTGGATCGAAGGCCTCGTCGTCCTCTGTTGTGCTGCAGGTACTTTTTTAAACTCAAGAAATCTCATTAAATTTTTCGTGTTCATCTTCAAAATATTATTCAACTCAGTGTATATCGTACAGATTCTATATGTATAGAATCTCAATACTGCTTCGATGATAATTCTGATCTTCGGGAAGAAGCTTTTTTCTTCATAATTGGCACAGCGATTATGTTGAACACTGACGCTATTAAAATAATAGCTCTACTTTACGTGAAGACGCACTCACTTCCTTCTTCTCGTGATTGCTATTAATTTTCCTGGCAAAAATAAATTTCAGAAAGCGCTCTCGAACCCGCTCGTCCCTGCTGGTATGCTCGCAACGACGGGTTGCCTTGTTGGTGAGATATTTGTTTTAAAAATTAGTGCCTGGCTGTTCCAAAACAAAATCTGTTGTTCGATCTCTCGAGTTTTTAAATGTTGTTGTATCGGTTGGGAGACTCCCAGTTCTGAGAATGTAATGAGCTCCGCCCGACGAATCTCAATGCTTTCCCATCCCAGGCATGCTCGTTTCCGCGTTGCGACGACAGAATTCGATGAGAACGCAGTGGTTCATGCGGGGACGCATCTTCTTCCAGGCAAGTTGTGCTTTTGCATTCATTTTAAAATTACACATTTGTCGCGAGTTTAATTTCATAATAAAAAAATATAAAAAATAGGTGTCCGCGACTTTTATAGTTTCATAGAGCCACTATCTAGTTTATGTGTAGTAGACATATCATTTTCTCTGAATATTGAACAAAACAATACACATTGTTATCGTAATTGTTGGAATTATGAACTTTCTAGCTAATTACTGGCTAATTACTTTTACCTTTTTACCTTTTACCCCCATCCATTGCAGGGTCTGACAGTGGTGGCGATGGTGACGGGTGCGTGGGTGGCGGGCAACGCGCACGCCGGTCCGACGATGAAGCCCGTCCTGGGCAAGCAGAACGGCAACAATGCCTGATCTACCCTACCGTAACCCCGGGAAGTATAACTACCGTATCCCCCTTAGCTAGTGATTGTGTTGATTGTACCTAGTCCGCTAACCCCACATCGTCTCCGAATAGCCTACGTGTACAGATTAATTTGTTTGTTTGTGCGATTCTTGATAAATAAGTTTTTCAAACAATGCTGGCTGGTTTTTGTATGTCAAGAGGTTGTCCGACCTCCCTGAGTATCTCGTTTTCTCTTCCGCGAATTTTAATGATGTCACAATTTCCGAGATTGCTCACTTTTGCATCTCGGAAATTGTGCATAATTTCTCCCATTTTTTCGCATCCATCTCTGAAGGAGGATGCCGATTTGTTACACCACTCAATCTTTCCCCCGTTGTTCTCAAGCACACATGTATCAGCGTCTTTTCAAGGCGCAGAATTATTGATGATGCGGATAGGCCCACGCTCCTCCTCTCGTATTCCCGAGATTCCTTCATTCGCCCCGGGTACCTTTTCTCCCCCCGATCCCCCTCTAGCCCTCCACTTGTTTGCTGACGCACGCAAGGTGCAGGCGCGCCAGAGGTGTAGCATCCCTTTCGCCGGTTATACACACGCTCGCACTAGCCAGCCAAAAAGCAGGACGGTCCCTGTGCGTTCCAGTTATGTTTGCACGCCAGGAGAGTCAACAGTCGACACGGATCGATCGATGGATCACAGGTTTATTACCGTATCCGCCCTGTATCGATTGATCGCCCCTGATCAGGGTCATTTTTCCGTCTCCGTTTCGTTCCCTGTGTGATTCGTTGACGTCCTGGCGCTCTATTTTTGATGCTAACCACCGGTGTTATCGGGAGTGATAAGGGGTTGGATCGTACCTGACTGATCAGTGATTGTCGGTGAGAGTTTATGTGATTTAGGGCCAAAATTTGGATGAGTTTAATGCTTTTGGGGATGATTTATTGAGTTTCCTCTTGAGAAACCCAATGAGGAAGTCTCCCTTTGCCGGCGATATCATACGGTTGATATTTCTCACCGACCACCAGTCGATCGCATTATTCAGAAGGGAGGCGAAAGGGTGGAGAATGACTCACTCCGTTCACCCCTGATTCATTTTTATTCTGTGGGCTCCTCACCTTTTTTCCTCGCTTCTTGTCTCAGTTGTCAGTTTCTTATCGATAGACTTCCGACGCTACTATTGGCTTTGATGCATGAGTCATCTCATATCAGATATGCCAGGGGGTAGTGAGTAGTGTTTATTTGGAATGACTGGACTCGTCGTCTCCCATCTTTCTCATTGGTATGATTACGATACTACTAATTGGCGTAGATCTTTGACTAATAATTAATCACAAAGCAATACAAGTGAGTAGTGGCTCTAGAATGACCAGTACATCCTCTCCTCTCTCATTGATAGGCTTCCGACCGCCCCTCTCGGCTCAAATTGCCAATAGCCGCCGATATCGGAGAAATAACACATGTCGTTCGGTGTTGTATCCCCCTCCCCTGACCACACCATCGGCCTAATCTATGGCCTGTCGTTCAACCAGTGAGACTAGAATCCTCCTTCCTCCTCCCCCCTTCCCCTGTAACCGAGTTGTCATTCGTCAAAACAAAGTATGTACACTGGGAGCGATGCCGAAATGTGTTTCATGCATACAATTGTGGGAGAGATGGGGGGAGGCTCCCTCCCTCCATCCCTTCCTTCCCCTATGAGAGTGACTCGTATACCGTCTATAGCCGCTCCTTCCTCTCTCCTTTCTTCGAGAATGATGCTGCTTTTTCCGTTCCTCTCGTAGCTTTCTCGACCATTCTCACACTAGTCCCTGTACAAAGGGGAAAGGACACTAGAGTGGAAAGTCCTTCTCCTGACTAGTACCCGCGCGATTGGAGTTCCACCGGGCAGCCTTTGTTCGGGGACAGAAGGGACCAGAGACCGAACAGTAGGTGCGGACGCCATTGGAATGGAGTCCCCTATGATATGGGTCTCTACTTCTCTAGCACCCTCTCGATTCGCCACGGTCTCTCGCGCTACGGGAGGCCAATTCATTGATGGTTATCGCAATGGGCACCTCGTTCGTTCGAATGGTATGGGGTCTCTCGGTTTTCTATGGACTCTTGGAGGTCAGAAAAGGCGAGAGAGCGTGCGAATGGAGATAGCGAGAGCAAGCTGCGCAGCCCCGCTGGCATTGCTTCTGTAGGCGGGCGCCCCCGGCCTCCTCATTCTTCCGGTCACGCTCGACTGAAACCACCATTTTCATCAGAGATTGCCCTGCAATTCCCCCCCCCCCCCCGTTCCTCCTCCCCTTCCTCATTTTATGCGCATTCCCCTCTCTTTGCCTTGGCTTCTTTCGCTTCAATCCCCCTCCTCCTTCCATTATTCTTCCATTCCCTCCTCTCTTTCGTTGGTTCTTGCTCCTTTCAATCAGTCCTTGCATGCATTCCTTACAAGTGTGCGTAATCGGGACATTTGTAACAAACGCGAGAGAGGGGAAATGACAGGCGGTTCTGTGCTTCATGCGCGTGTTTTCCGCCATAATTTGAACACCACCCACGGCCTGTCAGCTGCAGAGGTTGAGACTGCAACTGAAGGCGCAGCTAGTCACGATGGCCCAGCGGGATATGTGTTTCAGTAGAACTGGGTAAGTGTAAGCGGCTCTCGATCATTGTCAGTGATGAGCAATGCGTTGATAGTACCTGCCTTTATGTTTCACCAATTTATGACATTTCACCCTCATCGGTATACTTGATTTTGATGAAACTGTATTTTTTCCGTTGAATCCAAATACGCTTACAGTGGATTACGCGAGTTCTCAGTTCGCGAACCGGCAAAACTCGAAAACACCGAGGTGGATCTGTGCTGTTCTATCGCTTCTTTGTTCCCACTCCCTTTTCCATGCCGTAGATCGTCAGCATACAGTAGTGTTATGTGCATTGAATATGCACGATGATGTCATCATCTCACTCATCTCTCTCTCTTCTCATTTTTGTTCACCCTATTACTGTCCCCCAGGGATCAATCGCTATCCCTTCCCCCCTCTCCCCCTATCTAGCGAGTACTGTCAAATCCGATTTGCACTATCCCTCGGCTCGCTTTTCCCCCGCGATGAGCCATGTTCTCGAGCACTCTCCATTTCGTATGTTCTCTCGATTTCTCTGACAGACTAGAGAGCACGAGGAGTGAAGAGAAGCTCTCGATTGACCCTATCACTTTCACGGGATTTCAATGGATCTCATTTCGCATTTAGGCGCAAGCTCCGCCCCCTTCTTTTCATCCCCTAGCTGTGTCCTATCAGGGAGGATTTGTGATTCACCCTTACTCTTTACTCTCGCAAACCATCCGTTCTCGACCCCTCGTGCTGCTCTCGTTTCCTTCTAAACCACCATCCCCCCTCCCCTCGAGTGACCTATATGATTTGAAATCGGTCGGGTGATCACTTTTTTTTTCTTTTTTTCTAGAGTAAGCGGCTAGCGATCAGCATTTGGTTAAATGTTCCCGCATCTTCGACGTTTCACCCTGTGCTGATTAGATCACCTTGGCTCTTTCCTTGAATCATCACTGTAGACTGTGATGCGCTCCGGCCCTCGAGGGGGGATTTGCGTACGGTACCCAGAAAACAAGACGCCGCGCGGTTTTCGTAGAATTCTCAGTGTCCGGATTAGGGGCGCTACGGTAAATAGCAGTTCAAATTACGCCTCTTAGAAGGAGAAAGGTTTAAGTAAGCGATAGAAAGTAAGGCAAGGAGGGGGATAATTGTGGCCGATTAGTGTGTCTTTCCCAGTAGGAAAAAGGGGCCTGCTAGGCGATTCCAACGTGGCCCCTTTTCGAGGAAGGTATGTGTTTCAATGGGGATATGATTGCCGCTGTTCTCAATAAGATGTGATTTTGCACCGGGTACTAGTACTAGAATACAATTCTGCGCGCGTTTGCAATGAATAAATGAGTGTTTTGGATGAAGGTGGCGTCTAGTCGAATTTTGACAAGTAAGGAGTCAAGTGTTGTTGTGTTTTGACGAGGTATTGGTCAGACTTTTGTTTCTCCTTTTTTGTTGGCTATGGATGGGGTAAAAATAGAGAGCGTTCGTCACTATAGACGCTAGCATCTAATTACCCGAGTGTGAGTGTTACTTAGCCGAGGCGGACTGAGGAGAAAGGGGGATAGCTAAACTCAATGAGGGGATACTTGAGCGCCGAAGCTACCCTTGTTAGCAGTACTTGGCTGGTAGCTTGAGATTGCTGTCTTGGGATACCCGAGTTTCAAGAGGTTCATTAAACTTGCTGGTAGAAGCGTTTCACAATCTTGTCTTGTGAAAAATTCGACCAATTCTGAGAAATAATTTCGACCATGTTGGGCAGTGCTTCATTGGTTTTAGGAATTCAGTTATACTCATAGGATGATGATTCGGTGTACTCTTCGACTAGAACTAAAATTTACTTCATCCATTCATTATTCCTATAACCTAAACATAGTTCTAGCCCCCTGCTGGCCTCGGGCAAAGCCTGACACGCGCGATCCGCAGTGTATAGGGATTGAGTGAGGAAAGGGAGGGGATGGGACAGTCTGGTTACTTGCCTCGCTCTCCTTAAAGGATTCCTTTCCTTCCTCAATCCAGCACCTTGAGGTGTTCCATTCTTTTCCCACGTATTGATCCACGTTGACTCATAGCGAAGTATAGCATGCCTTTTTGACACCCAGTGTTTGCTTTTTTTCTTTTGTTTTCCATGTTTCTTCACACCCCACTTCTTCCCAGGGCACGCTGCATTGGCTTTCGAAAGTACATGGGCTACATTCTGATAAAGTTTTAGTAAAACTAGGCGTTCTGATCTTTTGTTTGCGTCGTTTCTCTGTCAACCCTCATGATATGCTCCCCCAGAAACATTTTTTGCGATGTATTTTTCGAACAGTCGGGCAAGACTCACTAATGTCCCCGATCCAATGGAGTTGGGTGATGGAAGTGCTGTCCGCTGAGTGTGTGACTAGTCATTCCCCGGTGTTTTTCTCACCTCTTTCGTAGAGTGAGATTAGCGGCCGTAGGGGGAGAGAGGAGGGGCAAGGGCAAGGGGAGAGACGAAGATGCGCGTTAAGGGGCTTCATCCTGAAAGCCTCTCGCCGCTGATTCGATCCCTGATTAATGATGGAGGAGTGAAGCGCCGATTCGCTGGGTACTGGGAAGTGGGAGAGGGGCATACTTAACTTATTTTTTCCTTATTTAAAATTGTTTGATTTCATCTGAGTTTCCACGTTGCCAGACTATTTTCGACGGGTTCGGAGCTATTTTAAGCCGCAACCCGAGGGAAGTGCTCAATTTCCTTGCACCTCCCGTCATTTTGGAGTGAAACAGCGGCGCAATTTCCTGCGCTAATACTGGCTACAATCCGCGCTCGATTTAGTCGAAGGAGTAGGAGGGAAGCGTCTTTTTCTACATCGAATTCCACTGCCGCAGATGGCATAAAAGCCGGACGGAATCTACAGACTCCGCCCGCTTATCTCGTTTGGAAACGATCTCCCCGCGGAGATTTCGCTGTTCCTTCCTTCCTTCCTTTCCTCTATCTATGCGGCTCCATTTCTATGGATTCTCTCGATTTGAGTGCTCACTCGCTCTCTTTTCCCCCTCTATTCCTCTAGTTATAGCGCCGATTCTGATTTGGTTTTCCGAATTTCGCAATGTCCCAATATAGGCAGAGCGATGTGGATTCGGCATTGACAGAACGCCGATTCGGGGTTTCATAGGGTTAGTGAATGCCTGTGCCTCCGCCATTTGATGATTTTGTGTCGGTAGACAAGGGATTATAATGTTATTCGTAACCACGTTGCTAATCTGAACACCCCTTTCCTTGTTCATCCCCGGGGAACTTTTAGTAAAGGTCATACTCTTTTCTTGCGCCGATTATTTTGATATTATCACTGCTATTAGAACAATATTCGCACATCTCTTGCTTATCTTCTTATCCTTGTTCATCCACGGTGCATTCTACCTACCAGCAGATTGGGTGCTTCGAAGAGGTTATGAAGGCCTGTGTGTTCGTATAGGGGTGATATTTGTCAGTTTTCTCTTTTACATTATTCGCGATCATATAGATTTCATTTGTTGCTACTTCCCATTAGGTGTTTCAAGTGGTTGATGAAAGTTGGAATGGTCTCTAGTGGGTAATTTGTCGTCTGAAGCGCTGATTCAATTATCTCTTCTTCAATGCTGCTCTTGTGACCATTGATCCTCCGCCCCTCAAATGGGCCCTGATTAGTCTGCTATCACTCACTGATTACAGCGCTCTGACTGGTGGCTAGGGAGCAATTACGCGAGAAATTACGTGGGAAGGGGGTGTTTATCAGCCAACAGTCACTCTGGGGAGGGTACTCTCGAAGAGAAGTGTACCAGAATCTGTGTTGTAAGCATGAGTATTGTTCCCGTTTTTCGCCTGTTCTCTAACCTTTCCCTGGTCTCTAGCCTTGTATGACTAGCGAGGGAATGGAGAGTAAGTGGAATGAGAAGGGACAGCAACATCGCAGATTGTCGCACTGATTGCTTCCTATTGCTGTCTTCTCTTCTCCCCTCGCCTCCCCCCTCCCTCTAGTATCCGTCATTGCATGCCCTTTCAAGCTCCCCCCCCCTCATTTCGCACTCCCCAATCTGTGATTTGAGATGGCACAATTGTTGACATCAAAGGGATTGGCATCTAGGCAATCTGCGGTTTCCCCCATCCCTTCAATTCCTCCACAGCCTACCCATCACCTTCTCCTTTAATCTCAGTCTCGTTTTGCTTCCTCCTTTCCTCCTCTTCTCTCCTTCCTTCCGGGGAGGAGCATGATTGCCAGGCGGGGAATGGGGGGAGCCTCCCCTCCCCTCTCTTTCCCCCTGTGATAGCTTATCTCTCTCTGATAATCTTCTCGCCTCTCTATCTCTTCCGTGAAGCTTTCCCGTTCGATTTATCACACATGCACACGCAAGCGAGAAGCTTTGCACAGTGGCTTTTTTTCACGTTCCGCGAGTGATCGAGTGATTCCGCCCTGTGCCATGCGAGAGAACCCCATAGTGATGGCTCCGATCTCTGCAGGCCCGCCGATCGATACCCAAGAAGACTACAGTATGCGCGAGTACAAGATTGTCGTGCTGGGAAGCGGAGGTGTCGGAAAGAGCGCACTGGTGAGTTGCGGGTTTCGAAGGTTGCTTGAATTTCCGGGGACTCTGAGATCTTTAATGATGAGAAGATGACTGTTCTTTCGATACCAATCAGAGCAATTTAATCGCATCGATTAGATTGCACTGAATGGTATCGGCAAGGGGATACGACTAGGAAGGGTGAGGGAGTCGTGAGACGCGAGAGCGCCACGTGAAATTAGCGGTTACGACGGCGTTCTCACAATCTCGTCTGTGGTCGCAAATCAACGCGACCTTGGGGTGAGGGATGGGATAGTAGTTGGAAAGGAGGATTTAAATTGTAAACTATTTTCGAAAATCGATAATTGCAGACGGTGCAATTCGTGCAAGGAATCTTCGTCGAGAAGTACGACCCGACCATCGAGGACAGCTACAGAAAGGTTATTTTTTATTTTTTATTTACTTAAATGTATTCAAAAATGTAATATATAAATATGATTCCTAATGGGAAACATGAGCGAAAAACAGCAGATTGTTTGAACACGTGTTTCGGGAAAACTAGCGATAGGAAGAGGAGCAAGCGATCATATATCGGAGAGAGGGGGATGATGCGGGGAGTTTGCACAGAACCCCCATTCCCAGATGATGTATGGAGGAACGTTGAGCATAATTGTTATAAAAGTAGGGAAGAATGTACATATTATTGCGAGCATGGTACATTAGCGGATCAAGAGTGGGTTATGAAACTCGACGGTAGCTGCCTTCGCTTGGCGAATCATTTATTGCTAACTCCAACTCCCAGATGATGTTTGGAAGGATGTTGATCAATGTTTTTGATAATGGGAGAAATCTTTGTGTCATTTTATTTTTTTTTGGTGGTTCAAGAAGAGGTTATGTAAACTGGCCGTTCGCAGCCTGTGCTACGGTGCCAATTGGTTGGTTGTAAAAAATTATTCTTCTGAAAAAATAATTTAGCCCAGGTGCAGAGTTAAAAAGGGTAGCCAAGATTTCATGGCAGAGTGGTCTAAGGCGCACACAAGGTATGATCCCCCATCTAACTTTTTTGGCAACATTTGCCGAATTTTTTCCAAGCACTCTCTGAACTCCTAAAATGTTGGCAGAGATCGACAAAAGTGTTTGCAAGGGACGGGATTCGAACCACCCCCTCACGATCATACCTTGTGTGCGCCTTAGACCACTAGACCACGGCTCCATACCTTATGTCGAGGGTACCTCTTTAACTCTGCCCAGGTGACGTAGCTTGAGCTACATTTTGACAATGGAACAGCAAAAATTGTGATTGTATTATCCGCACGGCACACTGGGCATTCAAGAACAAGTTATGAAACATAGCATTCGCTGGTTTCGACTAGGATAAACCAAAAAACAAATGATATTATTTGATAAAAATTAATTAACTTAATCATCTTCAGCAAGTGGAGGTGGACGGGCAGCAGTGCATGCTGGAGATCCTGGACACTGCCGGCACGGAGCAGTTCACTGCCATGAGGGATCTCTACATGAAGAATGGACAGGTAAGAATTACGGTAGTTTTGGGCAGTGAGAGACTGTGATTGATGATCAACTGGCATTATTGGTGCTCGTATGATCAGCAGGTGGTTATGGGGTTGGTGATGCGTGTAGTTGACGGTGATGGGAAACCAGGGATTTTTAGACGGAGCGTGTTCTGTACAAATCAGTTTTGTGGTTCTAGAATTGGTCATAAGCCGAATGCTTAGCTTGCGCTTGATGTGTCGCACACACCGACTCTTTAAAAAAACAATCGCTGTGCTCGCTTGTGTATTGTGTCTCTTGATAATGTATCGGGCAATAATAAAAACAAAAACAGTAATAGTACTAAGAATATTCCCACCGCAGGGCTTCGTGCTGGTGTACTCGATCACGGCGCAGTCGACGTTCAACGACCTGATGGACCTGCGCGACCAGATCCTGAGGGTGAAGGACACCGAGGAGGTGAGCGATCTTTGAAGGTTTGCGCTGTCGACAGGATAGAATAGTTAGGTTTCACACTCCGATCACACGCATTGAGAAGGCGGATGATCAGTGAGATAGCGATTCGCAGCGAAAGTAATAATCGTAAATGAATCTGCCGGAGTATGGGTACTATACTTGCGTGATTTCCGTTATTGTCGTCTCCTATAATCCTTGCAATCGAGCTAGTAAACGATTCTTACCTTGCTGAAATATTTTCAAGAAATCAATCGATACGACTCGATTTTTTTTCAATCGATTTTTTTAACCTTTAATCGATACGACTCTATTGAAATATCACTGGGTGATCCTCGTTACTCTATATCCCTATAGTCGAATGGATCGGAGTGCGAGCCAATGAGTCAGAAGCTTATTAAGAATAATCATTTCTTCTTCTTCAGGTGCCGATGATCCTCGTGGGCAACAAGTGCGATCTGGAGGACGAGCGGGTCGTCGGCAAGGATCAGGTGAGGAGCATTTATCGATTGGTTTGATGTTGGGGCTAGAAATTAAAAATTGAGAAAGAGTTCTCTCGAAGTGCTGTGATCTATTAGGGTGAGATGTTGTTAGAGACGAAGGTAGACGAGAAAAGGGGGGCGTGGGGGGGGGGGGGGGGGGCAAGGATCAGGTGAAGACGATTTATCGGCTTATTTGATCTAGGGAAAATGAAGACCTTTGAGTTTCTTGGGTTGCTTGAAGCAGCGAGACGTATTAGTCTCTAATATGCGAGTGAACTGGTTATCCAAAAAAATCATGAAAGTGAATTACCAAATTTCTTTGATACCAGGGCGACTGGTGCTGCATAATGCATTTGTAATAGTTACACCGCTATCTCTTTTGATACTGAGTTAATAGAAACGGTGTAACGAATTCTTAGAAATTTTTTCCTGATCAATTAGCGTGTCACGAATGTTTCATAAGGAAAAAAATTGCTGCATTTTGCGATTTCAGTACAATTTCGTGTTCAACAAAATAATAATGATCACAATAACAATGACAATCGATTGCAGGGTCAGTCTCTCGCCCGCCAGTTCGGCTCGGCCTTCCTCGAGACGTCGGCCAAGGCGAAGATCAACGTGAACGAGGTGAGCAGACTGATGGTCGGGACTAGAGTCTAGTCTGCCGCTCTCTCCTTTTCGCATAATCTCTCGCTCTGTCTGATGGAGGAGAGAGTAGGAGGAATGCAGAGAGATACCTAGAAAATAGCTAATTGATTTTGTTTGAAAGGTAGAAAAAATGACGAGTGCAGTTTTGGAATGGGATTGTTCGTGTTTCGTGGTATACTCGAAAGAGAGATGTATTTCCATCGAGGATTTCAGCTTTGGAAGAAAAAATATATAATTGTGACCAGTGCAATCGGTGTTGCGTGATGGTTGTATATCAGTTTGCCTGGAATAATTCATGATATCGTTCTCAGACTTCCTAATCAAAATGATTCCCCTCCTCCTTCAGGTGTTCTACGATCTCGTCCGTCAGATCAACCGTCGCTATCCGGAAGCCGGCAAGCGGTCGTCATCGTCGAAGAAGTGCTGCTGCACGCTCATGTAGACGTCCGTCAACGACGTGATGACGTCACCGCACTCTCCCCCTTTTGCGCACTCTCTCGACCCCCTCTGACCGCCGAGAGATGGCGTGAAGCGGAGAGAGTCTAAGCATCCGATTAACCTCCCATCCCCGTTCCCCCCTCTCGACCACGCGCCTTAGATGATATTTTGACATGCTGCATATCTTTTATTGTTTCCACGTAGTGCACTAATAAGTGTTGTATTATGCCTATCCTCTTTGCTCTCAAGCAAAGACTTCCCGTGGACCTTGTCTAGTCCCCACTCACCTACCGTATCCCCCCCCCCCACACAAACCTCCTTGTAGTATTCGTCGCCTCGCCCGTGGTGTAGTAATAATTCGACACCACGACCACCGTAATATGTATGTACCGCCGCGCCCCCCAATCCAGCCCCGTCCCCATTCGCCTATCTATTTCTCTCTCCCAAGAGCACATGCAAGAGTTACGCGTTTGATTCCCCCGACCTACTGTAGATCACATTATCGATCGATTATCGATTGCTTCTCCGATGTTGTGATCAACAGTACCCATGTATTTCATTTGTAGATTTGAGTTCCCAGACTCCTTTCCCTCCCTCCCCACATCTTCTCACCTATCTGCGCTGTTTCATACAATTCCACACACCCAACTTGGTTCATAGACATAATTCGGCCCCCCAACTCGGTCCCATTATCGATTGATGTATCGATTGCCCCCATCTCGCTCCCAATTGTATAAGAGAAGAACGCTTGTGAGCGTTTCTATTCAGAGAAGTTATATTGTGAACTCTTTTTGCGGATCGATTTATCGATCAATCGCCCTCTCGTTGTTATTCATTCATTCTTTTCACTTTGCATGTATACGAATTGGAGTTTAGACCACCCCCAAGAAGAGCTCGCCCCCCAGTTTCATTTCCTGATCCATTCATTTCATATTTTTATCCGACCGAGTCTGAATAAAGAAATGCTCTAACAGACGTCTGTGAAAAGAAGAAGTGGTTAGCAACCTGCGGTGAGATATCGATTGGTTTGAAAAGGGTACGGTATGCTGAGAGTTCGATTAGATGGCCTCGGCGCCCTGCCTGCGCAGTCTCACGCGGATCGCCGGCTGCTCGACCACAGGTACGGTAGAGTGGAGGATAATTGATTTAGTGGAGAAGTTACAGTGAAAGTGACTCGGTCAACAATCGTTGACGCTTTTCGTGAATAACATTTGCCATTCCATTCGTGTACTTATCTGGGAATTGTTGCAACAAATTTGACATTACGATCAAAGGCTCGCGTTGAAAAAATACACTTGATGAAGCACTAAAGCATGTAACTCACCTTGATCATATTTTTTTAAAAAGTTCACGAATGTTAACGATTAGAAAAATATGCTTGTCAATTTTGGTAATCAAGATTATTTTATGGACTTCTTATACTGCTGGTATCGTAGGCTTTTCATCGAGTGAGCGATTGACGAATGCAGGAAACCAGTAACTAAAAATGATGAAAAATAACTTGCGATCTCGAGTTGCGGAAATAGGACAAATTACTTATTCATTCTTATTTTATTTTATTACTTATTTTAATAGGATTCGGAAATCTTAAAATGACGATTCATCCTTTGCTGGAATTTCTCAAGTAATTAAAATAAATATTTTATAATTAATTAATTAATCATAATTAAATACAAATTGTTTGCAGTCGTTCGCGGGAACGCGCACCGCGCGACGCTCGGCGCTGCGGCGAGGCACGAGTACCTGCGGAAGTATCAGGTTGGTGCATAATATTAATATTTAAAAAGTGGGAATTTGATGCGCTCGCTATTTCTGTGAAAACATGGTACATGCGGAAGTACCAGGGTAGGGGAGGTCTTTTGATTAATATTGGATATTCAAGCAAAATTGACGTACAAATACTGTCACGGCTATTGAGCATACAGTGAACAATGTCAACATTATTGAGATAAGTAAAATGGAATAGGTATTGAGAACAAGGCAAAACAGGAAATTACCAAGTTGAAGAGCCTGCCGGGTTTCGATTACAAAAAAAAACATTCAGCCTTGGGGTGTTTTTGTTTTCTGTCATCAACGCGAGAGCGATATCTATCACTTTATCGGTGCGAATCACTCGCTGGCTATGGTCACTTTTATATCAATGGAATTTTCGGGTACTCTCTGACTGTTTTCGCTTCTCTTCTCTACACGTCGATCAGCGTTTTCTGCGTTGGTTCCTCGTTCGGGGTCTTGACGGACTTCTTCGACTTGGATTTGACGTCCTTGAGTGAGCCCGTGACTGCAGTCATCTCGCAGCAAGACGGCTGCGTTTGTTGTTCCTGCGAATCGAGATGATGGTTTGAATAGCGATGAAAAATAGGTCGACCTTCATCAAACTCTTCGCCTTCGCTGAAGCGTCCGGCTGCTTGTCCTCCTTGGTTTTGAGCGAGACCTTGCCTACGATGAGAATTATAGTTTTGATGTATCAAACAATCTCGGATTCTATTGTTTAGCTCGCTGATCTAATTAGCGAGCGGCATTGAGTAATGGGGAGAGTATCTCCTCTTCCTCACCCGGAGCAGCCTTCTCCTGATCGATTCCGACCTCGATGCTCGGCAGTTTCGCTTCGCCATCAACTACAATGAGAGGATTCCATTCACTCCCTGGTAGTTGATCTAAAGATCAAAGATCAATCTCACTCTGTTCGGCCGACGCGAATGTGTCCGTGTTGTGGACGGCGCCGTGCAGCGAGATCCGGTCCGTCTTGTTCTCCTGATGATAAGATACGGTAGGAGTACGGTAGGCAGTCAGGGTGGGTCAGATCGATTACCGTAGTCGTTCCTCGTTCGTTGGTGTCCTCGCCCAGCTGCAGCTTGCCGCCGCCCACGCCCGAATCGACGCACGTTTCTGCAAAGGGGTTACGATAGATTATAGGAACAGTAACTGCTAGGTAATGATTTCCTATTTTTTTTATTTTTTGTTACTGTAATCAATCGCCAACTGAGATGACCAACTTAGCATGTCGTCGGTTGATTTGGAGCCGGGCGTCTGCACACTCTTGCTCGAGATGTTTGATCGGCCGGTCGTGGCGGCATTCTGAGATATCGATATATATATCTAATGGCTTTGTGACCTACCGAATGTCGCTTCTTCTTTCCTCCGCAAAGCACAGTGAGTAGGCCGAGTGAGATGAGTAGTGGGGCAACTGCAACGATGAGCTGACCTACTGAACAAATGTTGACCCAGAAAACCATTTTAGAGAACGGTTATGGGATTACGGTATGCGCGATAAAGTATGGTCGGAGGGATGAATTACATTGATAGAGCAGCAGGTGGAGCATTCGACCAGTGAGGCGGAGGGGAAGGGAGGAGAATGAGGAGAGGAAGGGGAGAGGAGGGGGAGGGAATAAAGAAAGAAAATGTAAATGCTACAAAGAATATGAAAAACAAACGCGATGCGCTTTTTTTCATTTTGTCAGCTATTTGGAGAAATAATTTTTTGAATAGCGGAGAACACTATGGAAAAGACCATTGAGGCGAAGGTTGTGTCGAAGTTCTTCACTGCACATTGAAACATCGAGCGGTGGGGAAGGGGAAACTAATCTTGCTTTTGTAATTTGACTGACGAGAAGATGAGACTAGAATTGCAGCTAGGAACTTCAATGATACTTGTCAGCATGTTGAACCGTGGAAGTTGCGGTTAGCAAATCCTCTCCCCAAATCACGATCCAATAATCGCCTCTCCATTCCAGCTCAATCTCGTGCGTCCCGACGGTTCGACGATCGGCATTCGCGCGTCCGAACCACTCAATGTGGGTCTATTAATAATTACAAAAATAATACTTATATATGCGAATGAAGCAGAATTGAAGGTGGAACAAAATATATATTTTGCACGTAGATATGTGATAGGATTCATGAAAATACAGGCGATAGCTTAAAAATAAGACTTGATCCCATTAGGGCCCTTGCTCCGATCGGGGGGCGAGGCTGGGAGAGAGGGGAGAATGAAATCAATCAATTTCCTCCCTCTTTCAGTACTTCGCGATGCCGATCGACCTCAAGCAGCTGAGCGAGGACGAGCGACTGCAGATGCTCGCGGCGAGGAAGCCGAAAGCGAGGATCATCGTCAAGGTACGGTAGGAATGAGCTGGGAGGGCACGGTAGATTATGGTAGGAATGGGCGATGGAGTACAGTAGAGATGGGCTAACATGTGAGGGGTACGGTAGATGTCTGCAAGGGAGTGTTAGATCGTGCGAGGAAGCAGACGGCCAGGAACATCAAGGCACGGATGGGGAGGAGTGGTACGGTAGGAATAAATTGGGCACCCCAGGAATGGGCAGGGTAGGGGAGGGCGAATGCGGTGATATTGGGTTGAGGGGTACTGACATATGAGTATGGGAATTTTGTACACGAGCAAGGGGGTTAGGTGTAGCAGTGGGGTTACATTACTCGCATGATTCTCGTCGGGTCATTTATGGCAAAATTCTTTTTATTGCAATTAAAATGTTATTTTCGAAATCAATGGTGAATTCCCCCCATTGATTATTCGATTCAGGATGCTTACATAGGTCAGGGGCTCCCGTTTTGCCAATTTTTGGATTGGTGATAGCGTAAGAAAAATTACAATGCATCAATAAATATACAAAAAAATAGAATTCACTACTTGGATCTTTAGTGATCCGGAGTCCATCCATAGATACAATCTAAAGTAAGCGCCAGTGTGTAGTTAATACATAGCGCAAGTAAACATTAACAAAACGGGGGCATGACAACTGGGCAACGACATTTGGGCAACGAGGGGTTTTGCGACAATTGGGCAACCGTCTTTTGGGCAACCGACATTTGGGCAACGGGGCATAACTCAGCGAGTAGCAGTCCTATCACCATGTGGGTGGGCTCATTGTGATCACTATCACTTGTGTTATCATATCACAAGTCTGATCTTTGATCTTTGCCC
>LS553579.1:177205-188521 GCA_900490775.1 Pristionchus maxplancki
CGGCCTGGGCCCCGCCTACATCCACGGACTGCAGTTCGCCACGGGAGAGTGAGTGGGGGGGGGGGTTACGGTCGTTATGGTTGATGTGAAAGAATATAATAAGTAGGTGTGAACATTTAGGACCACTGTAGCTCTGTATACCCGTCTTTAAAAACCAGCAGTGGTGCTTGTGAATTAGCGAATTCGTGTCTCAAGATGCCATGAATGCTTGGAATGTAGATGATATTCAATCCAGGAAAGGAATCTTTTCAATAAAAAATCAATTACAACAAAAAAAAACTCACATAGGATTAGTAATAGTTATTTGAATGCATAACGCTGTCTGTCGTCTTTTTGGAAACGATAATCAATCGATTGCAGCTTCGTGATCCTGATGGACGCGGACCTCTCGCACCATCCCAAGTTCATCCCGACCATGATCGCCCTCCAGCAGGAGTGCAATGTGAGAAGTGACAGGGCGAGCTTTGGGAAATGACAGAAAGGGCAACTTTTGGTAATCTATCTCCCGGTTTTGTGCTTTCACTTGCTGTTAAAAGGGCTAACTATCCTTAGACGTTAATTGTATCATCAGATTGACTTTCTTAAATTAGGAAACAGTGAATTGGCATAGAGACCATTAGAAAATAATAAATAACGAATACGCCAAAGCATGCACAATAGCCATAACCTCGATGCAGTACGACACACATTTAGCAAAGCAACTTTTGAGAAAAGACAGAAAGCCAGGGACACCATACATCACGATTATCGTAACCTCTTTGCAGTACGACATCGTGACGGGCACGCGGTACGTGGGCGAGGGTGGCGTGTCTGGCTGGGACTTCCGGAGGAAGGTCATCTCGAAGGGAGCGAACTACCTGGCACAGGTGAGAGGGAGGGGAGAGAATATTTGAACTAATCCCAGCTGAATCCTAGCAGCTGCAATTAGGGTCCGATAATTTTTATTTTGCTTTATAAACTTTCGGAAAAAAATCTAGAGAGGCGCCAACTACCAACCAGGCGTAGGCGTGACAGGAAATAGTATTTGAAATTCCGTATTTGAAAGAATTTGGGTGAAAATATTCTGATCCGCTTAGCTTGAAATTTTTCGAAATAATGCAATCTGTGTTTCACAGATGGCATGAAATGAGCAGGTGGGGGTCAAAGCAATGAAACTCTGTCTCCTTTTTTTCCAATTAAAAAACTATTGTATCATTTGTTTACCATCGACACCCATCGTGTCGTCATCACTTCGCATCATCAATAATCAATTGTTCACCCTCATCACCCATCACGTCATCATCAATCTCCCCCTTTGCAGTTCCTGCTGGAGCCGGGCGTGTCCGACCTCACGGGCTCGTTCCGTCTCTACAAGAAGGCCGTGCTCGCCGAGCTCATCTCGGAGTGCATCTCGAAGGGATACGTCTTCCAGGTACGGTAGATATCGATTTATGAACCGTAGTCATCTTTGAGACGGTGCAATTCGCGTTTCAGCCATAGTATAATAGATTCAAAGGGGGACATATCTGATTACATTTAAAAAAATGATACAATACATTTATTCTAGATGGAGATGATGTTCCGCGCGAGCAAGAAGGGCTACACGGTCGGAGAGGTGAGTGGGTTGGCGACGATTGGCAAAGGGCGCCACGGACCGCACCGCGAATCACACAACCAACTTACCGTAACCTCTTCCAGGTGCCGATCTCGTTCGTGGATCGATTCTTCGGCGAGTCGAAGCTGGGCGCGCAGGAGATCGTCGGATTCGCCAAGGGACTACTCACCCTCTTCGTCACCGTAGCCTGAGGATACCGTAACCCCGCCTACCGTAGCTTGAAACTACAGTACCCCTCGCACCCCCTAGATTACGGTTATTGGACACGATACGACTACCTAATTTATTTCGCATCATTTCTCTTTTTATCCCAGAGCTCCATCGATTCGGATTCGCGTCTGATTGTGTAAAAAATGCATGTTTCTCTTCATAATTTTCACTGTTAATTGTTTGTTTTGTGAGTAGGGAAGTTTACCCAAAACCTGGATGAGTTGCTTTAATTCTTGTACACCACTGTGATCTGTACTGTGAAGAGAGCCCAAATTCGAATAATAAAGTGTAAAGAAAATCTCGAATTTGTTATCTGGGGAAAATATCGAGGTTGTTATTATTCTCTATGTATGAAATGGCATCGTATGTTAGTCATACATTTGTTTCATCTTGGAAGGGGAATCATCCTTGCTTTTCCTCCTTTTTGTCTATTCGCCCGTACGGGAAAACTCTAGTTTTCCACGATCAATAGTCGTCCCTTCACAACGAGCTTTGTCTCTCCAAAAAGGATTTGATCCATTTGCATTCGCTCTTCTCCTTTCCGTCGTCCTTCTTCGCCCTCCTCCCTCCATTCCCTTCCCCTGCACTCGTTCCGATAGGTCGTCCTCGTCTCCTATGAATTGGAAACTAGGAATTGCGTCGCTGCTGATATGGTGAGCTACAGTATCCCTCAGTATCCAAAGACTACGCTAACCCCTGACTACAGTAATCCTACTGCATCCCAATACTACAGTAACCCCACTACATCCGTGACCACAGTAACCCCTCCTGCTTCCAGGGCGTCTACGTCGATAGGCGGCGCCTCTGCTGCTGAAGGTACGGTACCCTACCGTACCCCGCCCAAACCTACCGTATCCAGGATGCTACCATGACCTGAAACTGCGGCTGCCCAGCACCGTCTCCAATGAGGGCTGGAACGATATCGGAAAGGGCTTCCTGGGCATGTTTACGCCCGAAAAACTGACCGACGAACACTGGGAGGTACGGTAACCCCGTAAACGATTCGACAAACGGAACGGTTATTTCCAGATGATCAAGAAGATCCACAAGGACAAAGAATTTGAAAACGTCAAGACGCTCGCGATGTCGATGGTACGGTATCGACCGGACACTGTAACTGGGGAATTCAATCGCTAACTGGATGAATAACCACCAAAAATTGACTGATCGGAAGAAGAGGATTAGGGGAAAATGAAAAGGGCAGAAGAGGAACTGTTACTGCAGTCAATCGAGAATTGAGTAATAAGGGAGATTCGGTACACCGAAGCAACCTTACCCCTACTCGGATACAGTACTCCTAAAGAACCGTATCCCATTTACAGTACCGAACCTACCGTACCGCACTTACAGTACCCCTACCCTACTGTATTCCACTTACCGTAGCCATCCTACCGTACCGCACTTACAGTACCCCAAGTCACCGTACTCTACCCTACAGTACCCCAAGCTACCGTAATCTACCGTACCCTCCCCCACTCCAGGGCGGCCTCGTCTTCCTCGTCGTCGTCTCGGTCATTCTCATGCTCTGCTTCTGCGCCGCGCCCATCGCCCTCTGCGTCTACTCGGCCACCTGCAAGAAGAAGTGCAAACCGGTGAGATGACTCTCTCGTTTCGCCACGCTCTCTCATCGGCGAGAGCAACGAGAGCGCATGATGACGTCACAATCCGGAAAAGATCACAGATCAAAGATCACCTTTGCAGAAATCGAACGCGATCGTGACCTACGGCGGCATTGGGTGCGCCTCGCTCGCCATGCTCACCATCACCCTCAGTGAGTGATCGCTGATCTCTAGAGATCAAAGATCAAAGATCAAAGATCACTTTCAGGCATTCTCTTCTGCTACCTCTCGCTGGCGGCCCTCGAAAGCGGCATCGCCGACGTTTCGACCTCGATCAAGCCCCTGCCTGATCGTAAGGGACTCTAGCTTTGGGACGGTTGATCTTTGATCTGCGTGATCGAGAAAGATCAAAGATCAACTTTTCAATGGAGTGATCCAAGATCAAAGATCACTCTTGCAGTGGTTCTCAACGTGGCGACCGACTTCAAGAAGCAGCTGACGGACTGCGTCAGCGGCAGCTTCGTGTCGGATATATCGACGACGGTGGACGGGTTCCCGAGCAAGGTGAATACGGTAGCTTTGGGCAGTTGGTGCAATGGAAATCAATTGCAGATCAGTGAGGAAGTGTCGAAAATTCCCGCCCTTAAGACTGTCATGGAGGTAGCGTCGGGACTCGAGCACGCGTCTCACCGCCCTATTTCAGATCAATTTTAAGTGGAAGACGGATAATATCACCGATTTTGCAAAAAGATCGAAGGAATTGTCGGATAAACTGGAAGCGGCAAAGGCTTGTTGAGAAAAATGTGTCGGATGATCATAGCATTATTGCAGCAACGATTGACGGACACTACCAATCCGCCAAATCCGCCTTTACCTGTACTTTCCATACCAGTAATAGTGGGCCTACTGCATACAACAAAAACCGCAATGGACGCAGTCACGGACCAGCTGGGCACGGGAGGAGGCAAAGTCATGAAGGATGTGAGATAATAATCCGTTTCCAATTTCAAAAATTCAATTCAGAAGCTGGATGAAATCGATACGAAGAGAAAGAAGGCATCGAAAGAGGAGATTGAGAAGACGATTAAGGAGAAGGTTTTCGAAATGTCTTTTAAGCATCAAACATAGTCCGTTTCAGACTAAAGACGTGTCGGAGAAAATCGCGAAAGTTACGGCTGATGTAACTAAGCAAATTGATGTCTGTTCTCTATTTCTGGCGCAAATAATCCACTTATAATTGAAGGAAAAGTTCGAGAGCATTAAAGATGCGAAGAGCAAGATCGGCAATATCACGAAGCCTATTGTCGAGGGAATTGATACACACAAGGCGAGTTTTTAACTGGAATGGTACCAGAACCAGTACTGGTGCAGTACGCTGTGGTACTAGAACCTGGAACAAGAACCAGAGTCTCTGATTGCAGGACAGTCTCGGATACATGAAAGTACTCAATCTCGTTCTCTTACCCTGCTATCTTGCCCTGGCCTCGGCTGTTTGGGCCACTTGCCAAATGACTAGATTTGTGCAGAAGAAAAAGGTGAATCGTTCCCCTCCCACCCCTCAGAATAAGCTTCCCTCAGGCCAAGCCCAAAGAGAAGATCGGTATTCTCATTCCTGTCGCAATCGGTCTCTGCTTGGCATTCATGCCAATAATGGCCACAACGTTTGTCAAATCTCAATACAGTCGAAACAAAAATATTCTCAGCGCATTCATGATGGGCGCGGGCGTCTCCAACGTTATGTGCGGCACCATTTTCAAGGACGAAAAACTCGGGGTATGCTCAAGTTTATTACTGAACTGAACAAGATTGGTTTAGTTCCTCCCACAAGTCATGACCACTTTCGAAGTGAACCCGAAGGTGCAATTTAACGGATTCGAATTGGATATTCCGTATGTTACGCCTTTGACAGTGACAGTGACAATGACAATTCTTTGTCAGATCGGTGCTCCAAGCATGCGGCTCGCGCAAGACGCTGATCAATGCGATCAATGGCTCGCAAATGATCGCCGAGGATATGGTCACCAAGCAGTTTGATATCGCGGCAAAGAAGCAGGAGGTTGACAGCTCTTTCGTCCAAAATTTCTCAATTATTTGTTAAGATGAACACCAAAGTGGACGAAATGAGCCTCGGCCTTCCCGCTGAAGCCGACTGGGACAACATTGTGGTGAGGTCACTCGAGCAATAGCCAGGCTCTCTCGATTTTACACGGTCTCTCGCTTTTCTGTCTGGCTAGAGATCGTGCAGAATGGAGATACGAAATCATTGCTCGGTCATCGCCTCTCAAACTCAATTTCAGTCCGAAATGGCCAAAATTACGACCAGTAAGACGGAGGCAAAGGCAAAGATTGATGAGCTGGATAAACCGATGACGATCTTGGGTGGCACGAAGCTCACCGAGAAAGTGGAGGAAATCGGGGCCATCCACAAAGAGATGGCCGAGTTCATCGATGCCGTCACCAAGTTTGAGGCCGAGTGCAACACGGATATCGCCAGCGCCAAGGTACAGTACCTCCTACCGTATTCCAACGATCCACTAGAGATACCGTGATCCTTCGTGCCATTGACCTGAGATACCGTACCCGTTGGCTATCGTAACCTTCTTGTAGTCACACTCAGAAATTCATAATCGCATCTGAGATACCGTAATCGTCAGAAACCAGACATACCGTACCCTACCGTAATCGTTGCAGCAACTCAAGGAGGCCGATCTCAAGGCGAAGATCAAGGCGATGTTTGGGGGCGACGCGACGGGCAAGGGAATGCTGCAGGAGATGCACGACACAGTCAACGCCAACTACTTGGCGTTCAGGGTGAGCGGTGATCTTTGCTCTTTGATTTTTGACCTCCCGCAGACGGCCCTGCTGGACACGTCGACCAACTGCGACTTCCTCTTCACGCTCTTCACCGACGTCGGCACGGTAAGATCAAAGATCGACTTGTGATCTTTGATCTCTTGCAGATCATTTGCGACCAGATGTTGGGCGGCTTCAACGGCGCCTACGCGGCCATTGGTGAGGGAGTTACTGCGTTTATCCGCAGACTTATGGTGGTTAGCAACGATGCCCTGCAGGTCTCGGCGTGATGTCGTTCATCTCGGCTACCGTGGGAACAGTGATGATCTGGCACACGCTGCGGGCGGGCAAGGGACAGGTAGAGGATCGATGAGTGATGGGGGATACAGTATCTGCCGATACGGTACTACCTATGGGATCAGTCTGCGACAGCTAAATCTACTGTTGCCTGCCTTCTGTAACGCATTGTACGCTTTCACGCTGCAAAGTTGTTCGCTTTCGTTTTATATGCGTAAAATCGATAAATATCTATCTACCGTATCCACCCTGCCCTTCTACCGTATCCCCCTTACAGAAGAATGATGGCGATAAGGGCTCGGACGACAGCAAGGATGGAAAGGATGGCAAGAAGAAAAAGAAGAAGGCTGAGAAGAGTGGAGGAGGAGGAGAGGGCGAGGAGGAGGAGGTGAGGAATCCTCACTGAGGATGTGGGGATTGGATGCAAGCAACGCAGCATTGAATCTTTACAGCGGATTCCGCTACGGCAAGACAAAAAGCGCGAAAATAAACAGCGTGACATTTGATAAAGCTAATCGAATGCACTTCTATGCGTCATTACACTCTTAAATTCTAAAATAAAACTGAAAAAAATCGAGATCACTTTGGACTGCATCGCCTCATTCATCAACAGTTATTGCAGACGAGCCCGCAGCCGCCGGCGAACATGGCGGGCAAGGTTGGCGAGCAGGCGACGCCCATCGGATCCGACCCCAACCAGCAGCAGCCGCCGCAGAATGGAGGAGTGGTGCGTTGATCATCGCCTATCATCGCTCAATTTACAACTGCATGATTGTTGCTTTCAAGCAATGCTTTGGTCTGGTCCACACACACCGAAGGATGTATCTCATTTGCACTAGGGCCTAAAATTGCTCGGATGGGTTACAAAAGGCGTCGTGAAGTCGACAAACCAGTAGTTCACGTCAATTCTTCAGGTGATCACCGTCGTGTCTCCCTCCAATCCGGTGCAAGTCATCAACCCGACCCAGGCCGTGCCCACGGACCCGGCCGCGCCCGGCGACAAGACCAACCCCTCGCTGCTGCCCAACGACGCCCTGCCCGACGCACCCGCCGCGCCTGCAGGTACGGTAGAAGGGTCAACGATTATGCCGTCACCCGGAGTGCATTCGCTAAGAAAGCATCAGCGTTCTTATAGCGTTACAGATGCACTACGTTAGTGCAATCGACCAAAAACAGACATTGATCTTTGATCTCAAATCCATCCCCTCTTCAGCCCCCGACGCAGGCACGCCCATCTCGCCCATCGAAATGGTACCCATGCAGGTGAACCAGGTACGGGTACCATCGGTACCAGAGCCCAGCGTGGTTCCATTGCAGGAAGACGCCCCCAAGAGCCAGACGGGTCCGCAATAGATCAGGAGAATACGACTTGGGGATTGTGAGCGCCCTCCTCATTCGCCGTCGTCTCTCGCCTTCTCTAACTGGTGAGAGAACATGTTGAATTGAGAGAGTTTTGAATCGAATTTCAGGTTTCGACTCTGGCGCTCCTACTAACTTATCTAACAATCACGGCCCACGTCCCGTTCCTAAAAGGCACCTCTGATTCGATTCTCGAGATAAACAGTCACTTTGACTATCCATTTTGTTGCTATTAGCAAGTTATCAGTATGTGATTAGAGGCTTCGAACTCGACAAATAAGGCTTCACTTGATCATCTAGAAACAACTTTTTGTAAAACGGGGTAACTTTATTACTACAATTCTCCTTACCACATGTTTCTTTTCTTGCACAGGTCAATCATATGAGGCAATCGGGGGGATGGGTGTGGGGTAGATCAAAAGATTGAGGAGAAGAAGACACAACATCAACCTAGTTATTGCAATCGGGATACATGGAAGGCTGGTAACATCACAAGAACGAGAGGAGTGTTGGTGCAAAAAATCGGTGTGAAAAGTGCGAAATTCTGGTCTACTCTACTACAATTGTGTGTATGAAAGCATGGACGAACAAAACACAGATGAACTTTCACAGAAACCATCTTTCTAGTTTAAAAAAATTGAGGGCTTATAAGGAGGATAGTGATATAGTACAGTAACACTGTATGAACATTGGGAGTGAAAAGTGAAAAGAATGGGAGAAATAAACTCAGTTTGTGATACAACAGCTGACTTTGGTCGGGTACAGAGAGGTGTGTGTACTGTAGGCGGTGAGCGGGAAATACAAAACTACAAAGGAACAAAACACACAGAACATATGAGAAGTACCTCGTAATATGCGGGTGGGTATAATATAGCTGGAGCCGAGAGGAGGGAGAGCGAGGACATAAGAGAGGATCGATCGACCGAGCAATCAATATCACCGAGACTACAGTAGTTCGTAGCACGCAAGGTACGGTAGAGGCTAACGAGGATTGGCGATTGGTGGTGTGCCTCGAGGATTACTCAACACACACACTACAGCTCGATGTAAATCGGAATGGGATCATAACGGAGAGAGAAAATAATAATATCATAGCCGATCGATTACACAGTGTGTGCGTGTGTGCCAACAACATCTAGGATACAAGATTAAAGGATACATGAACAATACGATTACTATTATATCACTCTAGAGATAAGGAGAAAGGCAGAATGACCAAAGTGGTGTGTACTAGTTTGTGCGCGCGAAAGGTCGACTATTACAGTAGTGGATATGGGGGATGGGTGGGGAGGTCCTGAGGGGAAGGAGGGAATTATCGATTGGTGACTACGGTAGATCAGCAGGACGAACTGTTGATGTCCTCGGGACCGCGAGGCGCGCGAGACGGCTCGGCGGGGTAGTCTGCAAGAGGGAAGAATCATCCAGGGTCATACTCATTCACCAATCAAATTTTAGTCCCCTCGTGGATACTAAGATCAGTACAGCCATTACATGGCAATAGTATTGATCAATTAGAAACTATGACTCATATCACTCGGCACTTTCCTGCTATTGCTTCAATACAATATCAGAGAAATCGTAGCAGACTAATTCCACTGCAATGCCTCGTAAATTAACCAGATACCACGACTCATACCCAACTACCATAGACCACCACACCTCCCGCCTCTTTCCCGCTCCTCCCTTCACACAATATCGAAACCACCACTGATCATCGATCGTCCGAACGCTGATATTACAAATTCAATAAATAACCTCTCCCAGCCCATTTCTTTAACATTGTTCTCACTCAACCCCTCCCCTCCCACTCACCGGGCGCGCCCGTCGCATCCTCAAAGTCCGTGTCCTCGTCCTCCTCGCTCTCGTCCATCGCCACGTCCTTGCAGTGATTGGCGTTGTTGGGGGCGGAGTTAGGGGCGGAGCCTCCTCCCTCGAGACCCGTCGGCAGCTTCGGATGCCCGCTGCCACTCGCCATCGACGTCACCTGCAAGGGACATTCGCTTATCGGTTTCTGGATGCTTTTTGTAGTTAATCACCAATGAAGACCCGTAAGGTAATCTAATAATCAAGTGGCGGCAAGTCGCCAGGGTACAGGCAAACTATACCGCATTTTGAATTTCTTGGGGAACGTCATTAGAACACGATCATCAGCATAGCATCCCGCGCTACTTGAACTATTATCACTTATTCACCGGTTCTCACGGTCACTACATTTTGCACTTCTTTTTTATTCCCGTCCTAGGTAAAATTTCATTTCTACCACCAAAGTCTTCCCTATCGCTGACAGATCATCCCACTACACTAAGGAGCATCGCATATCGCATATTCACCGGGTCTGACTGCCACAGTCAAGCACCAACAATTTTTATTATTATTCACCCCAACTCATCGGGTCCCAATAACCCACTAATCCACTCACGTATGGCGGGGGCGGCGGCAGCTCGGCGCCCTCCTCTGCCTCGGGCAGGCCGAGTGCGCGACGGCAGTACGTCACCACGCAGCGGTACACGAACTGGAACTGGTCCTGCAATGGAAAAAATATTAAAAATAAAAGTTATGAAGTACTTGATGCATTTGAGACTACTTTTTTTCTACATAGATTTTGCGAACCACAGCTAGTTCAGTAATTCGAGGATAAAGAGCGGAAT
Organism: Pristionchus maxplancki; assembly: GCA_900490775.1. NCBI lineage: Eukaryota > Metazoa > Nematoda > Chromadorea > Rhabditida > Neodiplogasteridae > Pristionchus > Pristionchus maxplancki. Next base: position 187,666 of record LS553579.1, read on the forward strand.
CAAAATAATTTCAATATCTCAAAAATAGCGCTTTTATAACCTGTAAGTTTCAATCTCACAATCAGTGGTGTCTGCAAATCTCGAATGGAGCTGAGAATACAATACAATTGCAGTCAATCACTATTGCTTCTCCCGCCCCTTACTGGCTACGCATACCCTATCTAACCTTATGTCGTCACAATTAATTCAATTTCAGTTCGGCTTCGTCTCCAAAAAATTTCAGATAGGTCCTTACGATGGTCCTTGCTAAAGATTTCATCAGCTCGTGTCTCCCTTCCCCTCTCCCTCTGCCATTATGCGTCCTTTGCTCCTTCTTCCCCTCCGACACCTATGATTCATCAATGGTGTCCCACTGTAAAGAGGCATCCTTCTCTCCTCTTTCAAACTTCCTCTCCCCCATCCGAGCAGAGGGACCAAGAATGAAAACGAGCGAAATGAAAACGACGCCACAACCCCCTCCCCCAACCATTCAGAGATGAACTCCATTTCTCCCACATCCCCCATCCTTGCCCTCCCCCTTCTTCATTTCAGTAGCCATCGTCTATCCGTGGCTTCATCGTCATCATCAACTCGTTCGTCTATATATTACTCGGTGATGTTACCATTCTAATAATTCTCCTTTTCTAACCTTCTATTGTTATATTTTTCCTTACATTATTCCTTTTCCTCGTCCCCACCACTCCATTCTAGATTCACTGCCCCTACCCTCGTTCTTCCCTACTTCCCCTCTACACCGTGCAGCACCAGCCATCCAAGATAATGTCTACGAGCCAGTGAGAGGTGTATTGATCGATCGTGAGGACCACGCATGTTGGTGCCCCCAGGGTGTGTGACTCCTCTCCCCCCCCCCCCCCCC
>LS553623.1:28271-39300 GCA_900490775.1 Pristionchus maxplancki
AGAAATTCGATTTAGACAGCACAGGATTACGGTAGGTGTCTAACAACACGATCCTCACATCTGTTATTTTTAATTTTTCTTCGTGTATGTGACACAGGCTTGTGCTTCTCCACTACGTCAGCATAGAAATATTGTCTAAAACAGCAAGCGATTCAAGAAAACAAGTTTTCAAAATCACGCTTCAGTTTGCGATTGAATAAATCTCCCACACTATGGAAGCACACAATAATTAGTTCGGATCGCTGTGCTCTACCTGTGGATATTATCCGGATCATTGCTCCAATGAACAATTGTGGACCCATTAACGATTTGAAATCTATGAAATTTCTAGTAACTTTTATTTATTTCCGTTCAATGCAAAACCTTTCAGATTTCTCACAACTATTTACAGTTATAACTCTCTGGTAAAACCATACCTCAAAAAGAAGATGCGCTTTACTGAGATCGATCGTCTGTGGTTTCGTTATAACAAAAACAATCAAAAACTGCAATGAGTGCACATAAACAGAGGAACAGACAGGATCGTAACGCTTTCCGTATCACTTTTATTTGCATAAAATCCAGCATTTTCGCACGACATCCTCAACACCCAGTCTCGCCCCTAACAACATCAGTTTCGCCCCATTCTCTTATCATTCAAGCTACGAATGTGATAACAATAGATCGCAAATGAAGCACGTCTCTCTGCATTTTGGATGATCTCTCATAGTCAGAAAGACGAGAGAGCGAGCAGAATTAAGAGAGTACCCTGTCATGAAACAGATAAGTCGCAACACGTGTTGTGATTGTTATGCAGAGCTTGAGCCCATCATAAACGTATAATTGTACCGGTCTATAGCCGGTGATAAGGCTGGCACGATGTCAGACACTCTGTAAGGAAAGGCGCAATGTAGGCGCATTGGAGCATGAGGAGTCATGATCAAATCATTTGAAGGCTTGATTTGGAAATATTTAAAATTTGGAAATATTTATTATGTGGCAGTCTGTGTTTCGTGTGGTCGTTTGTTGCTTTTCACAACACATCTTATTGAGAATTTTACGTTAATGATTTGGAAACGCACGACTACCTATGAACGAACCGTCAAGTACAACTATGAATGAGCTGCAATGTTGCTATTATCCCACGAAAACACATTACAAGAGTGATTCTTGTTCTTTTTGCAGACGTAAGAGGAATGTACACGAAAAGCTCAGATCGCATCTCATTCTCCCTCATACGCCCCGCTTGATCTGTGATGTTCATAGCTGTTGTTAATAACCTCTCATCTCTTTCTCGCACTGAACCCGACGGTCTGATAACACGACGCGGGCTGACATATGAAGCGCTCTCCTCAATTTGCATGCTCTCTCACCGGTCAGATCAACGAGAGGCATGAATGCTTGATAGCCCCAAACACGACCAACAACCATTGAGATAAACCAGACGCCTCGTTTGATCGTTGGTGATGCTTTCCTTTAGAGATGGCATCTCAGAAATAGCCTCTATATTTCGCGTCAGATACAAAACAACCCTACCGCTTTCTTTCGCATCATCTTGTTCATCGGATAAACCTATTATTGCTGTAGATTTTTTGCTATGTTCTTTCATGTGAAAAGTAATTCAGTAAGACAACCCACCATGCTCCTACTCCTCCTGCTCCTCCTCCCCTCCCTGCTCCTTGCCGACCCCTCTCCCCTCAACACTCCGGACAACCCGTGGGGAGAGTACGCTGCTGAATGCTTGGTGGACAAGCCTTCAGTCTGGGACGAGAGCAGAATTGAGACGGTACGTTTTTCGAAAATGAAACAATAACAACAACAATAATAATAACAAATTCCAGACCTGGTACACGATCGACCTGGACAAGGAGGCGCATGATAGATGGAGGGAGGTGGCGACCGAGTTCGGACCGAGGGTGAGCCAAGGCTTCCGAGCCAATCGGAAAATATTGAATATCGACTTTTGTTATTGTTTTTTTTGGACCTCCGCCATTTTTAATAATGAAATACGAAAATAATCAGAAAATCGACTTCAGATGGTCGCCGCCGTCGACGTCGTTAAGGAGATGGCCAATTCCTTCGGTGGAGACGGCGCGTGGGGTACTCTTTTCAAATAACAAAAACAACAACAATAATAATAATAACAAAACAAAAATAAATTAATATAAATACTTGCAGACATGCTAGTGAACCTGATGATTGGCGTTCCGGAAAAGATGACGGAACCGTACAGGACGGAGATTAAGGTTTGTATGTCATCACAGAAAGTACGCACGCAACAAACGTGAATCGTCTCCATGTGAAATTTCCAAATAAAATTTTTTTCGTGCTTTCATCTGTGATACCCAAAGTTGGCTGCCTCAGGCAATGTCCGACATGACGGGCATTCAACTCGAACAACTCACCCTCCTTAATCTCTTCTACGAGATTGCCGCGATGTGCACTTCTCTAGTGGCAGTGAACCACGAGGGAGAAGTGTTCCATGGGCGGTAAGTGGATGAGACGAAAAGATTGAAATTACCACTGATACCAAATCAATCGGGTTTGCAGCTACTCACCATTGAGAAAATGATCAATGCATGGTTATCAATAATATCATGTTCAGAAACCTTGACTTCGGCCTGTTCTACCTGTGGGACACGAAGGAGAAGACGTGGGACTTGACTCTAAGACTCAGGTTGTTTTCATTTTGGAAAAAACAATAACACAACCACAACAACAATAACAATAATAAATGCACATTGAGGTAAACAAATAAATATTCCAGAGACCTCGTCGCTCAGTACGAATTCGTCAAGGACGGCAAGCTGCTCTTCAAGGCGGTCACCTTCGCGGGCCATCTTGGAATTCTAACTGGTATGATCTAGGGATGGCTCGGCAAGAAACGACTCTCTTCATTCTGCACGCTCTCTCGCCTCTCTGACCGGTGAGAGAGTACGCTAAATGATGAGACGATTTCTTGCGAAGCCATTCCTAGTATGATCCGATGTGTTTCAATCCAAGATTCTTCTCGGGCCAAATGAACTGATTTGGTGGTCTAAACAACGAAATGTCATTAAGCCGTCCGCCCCGGTGCCTACTCCGTCTCGATCAACACGCGATTCGGCTCATCGCTCGATACGATGACCAACTTCTTCCTTACTGGTATGTCTCTTAACCGTCCCCTTCATAGTCGACAAAATGAGGCGGGTCAATTTTTTTTTATCAGTTTCTCTACAGGTCTCGCGCCCGACCAGCAATTTGTGCTCTACGCCAACAGGGACATGATGACGAATTATGCGACGTTTGAGGAGGTTTCTTCATTTAAAGAAGGAAGGATGGCAAACGGCAACTATGCCAGAGGGTATATCCGCGCTCTCTCCATTTCGCACGCTCTCTCGCCCGTTGCCTGGGATCAGGGTGACTTGGCTCGCAGCCAACTCGCTCTAACTTGATTCAGAAATCAGATACAAACACGGGGATTTCAGAATTCTGATATGGTTGGAGATAGCTACAAGACTGCGTTTCCAGTATAGGCACTCAAACTTTGATATTTCTCCTTCTTTAACATACATCCGGGAAAATTTTACATTTTATGTATCTTATTTATTGCCTTATTTTTTAGGCCAAAAACTACATCGAGAACATTGGCATCCTCGCGCGCGCCTACTTCACGATGGGATCGGTTGATGGAGGAATCGTCGTGACCAGAGCGTTTAATGGAACGGACCATGAGGCTGTATGTGACAGGAGCAATCTGCCCACGAAATGCACTTTTCATGCCCAGTGTACCCAGTATGTTAGAGTACCCTGAAAAAAGGCGCTCTCAAAAATGTATATGATGCCGTTTGCGTAAGAATCAGACAAATCCGAGTGGATCTGGCACAGCTCAAAATGGTCGATTCTCTGAAACTCCGGGTTTTGGGGTTCTCAAGGGTGCTGAAGACGATAGGCGTACTCATTTTTCATATTACGCTTCCGTCAGCTCCGGATGCCGTCACGCCGAAAACGTTCTTTCTGAAATTTCTCCGTCCACGAATTTGTTAAAAATAAGCAAAAATGTTTCCCGGAGCAGAATTAAACGCTGATAACGCCTATCAAGTTCTTTTTTTGTCAATTTTGAAAATTTAAATTTAAAATGAATTTTTTCGCTAAGGCTCAGGCAAATGGAGAGACTAGGATAGATCGATCCGGCGTGATGTGAGGATGCCAAATCTGTTTTGATTGTCAAAATTGAGCATCTCCATAAGCTTTTACGCTAAACATAGTGAAGCTCTCTTGTCAGTAAATTCTGCCATTTTCCCGTTGTTTGCTCCCCTTTCATCGATCGCGCTTTTATACCCTCTGGCATGTTTACGTGAGGCGAGGGATCATGGGGGATAGAGAGGGCGCAGACACACGAGAGACAGAGGAGAGACGAGACTCGCGGTAGATCAAAGAGGGGCAAACAAGGTGAAGGATGGCAGAATTTACTTACAAGACAGATTCACTATGTTTAGCGTAAAAGCTTATGGAGATGCTCAAATTTGACGATCAAAACAGATTTGGCATCCTCACATCATGCCGGTCCGATCTATCCTAGTCTCTCCATTTGTCTGAGCCTTAGTGAACAAATTGATTTTAAATTTAAATTTTTAAAATTGACGAAAAATAAACTTGATAGGCGTGATCAGCGTTCAATTCTGCCCCGGTAAACATTTTTGCTTAATTTTAGCGACCTCGTGGACAGAGGGTTTCTGCAAAAACCGTTTCCGACGTGACGGCATCTGGAGCCAACGGAGGCTCTATATGGAAAATGAGTATACTCATCGTCATCAGCACCCTCGAGAACCCCAAAACCCGGAGTTTCAGAGAATCGACCATTTTGAGCTGTGCCAACCCTTGCTCGATTCTTACGCATACGGCCTCATATGACGCCGTATTTGTAAGACTCGAGCAGAGGCCGGCACAGCTCAAAAAGGTCATTTCTCTCAAACTGCGTGATTTGAGGTTCTCAACGGTGCTAATGAACGTAGACACATTCATTTTTCACAGTGAGTCTCCGTTGGCTCCAGACGGTGTCACGTCAAATTACGATTTTCTCAAATTTCGCCTCACTCGAGTGCGCTAAAATTAAGTGGAAATGGCTCCAGGGTTAAAATTTTATGGCGATTCTTCCTGTCTAATTCATTTTTCAATAATTACAAGAATAAATTAATTAGAAAATTGGATTTCCGAGAGAGGCGTTTGAAAGCTTAGCGACCTAGATAGATCGATCCGCCTTGATGAGAGGATTCCGAATCTATATATGATCGTAGAAAAATAACCTCGGCCTTTTAAATGAGCAAGGAAAAACTGAAGCGAAACGCGTGAAAACTGCAACTCTCGCCTTTGATCTACCCTCTTCCCTTGGAGTGGTGTGCGTCCTTTCTCTCGTCTATCCCCGTTTACCTCAGTTTTCCCTCAGTTCTTCCTTGCTCATTTAAAAGGCCGAGGTTATTTTTCTACGATCATATATAGATTCGGAATCCTCTCATCAAGGCGGATCGATCTATCTAGGTCGCTAAGCTTGCAAACGCCTCTCTCGGAAATCCAATTTTCTAATTAATTTATTCTTGTAATTATTGAAAAATGAATTAGACAGGAAGAATCGCCATAAAATTTTAACCCTGGAGCCATTTCCACTTAATTTTAGCGCACTCGAGTGAGGCGAAATTTGAGAAAATCGTAATTTGACGTGACACCGTCTGGAGCCAACGGAGACTCACTGTGAAAAATGAATGTGTCTACGTTCATTAGCACCCTCGAGAACCTCAAATCACGCAGTTTGAGAGAAAAGATCTTTTTGAGCTGTGCCGGCCTCTGTTCGATCTGCTCGACTCTTAGGAAAACGGCGTCATATGATATGAATTTTAGATCATCGACACTAAGGATCCGAACGGCTGGTACGTACTCGAGACTAACTACGATTGGAACGAGCCCGATATCTTTCTCGATGATAGAACGTAAGCATTTCGAAAACATGGGCATTTTTTCAAATGAATTATTTTATAAATAATGCTAACTGTAGCAATCCCGGCAACCACTGCATGAAGCAGTTGGGTAGGAAGCGCGTCACCAAGGAGGGCATCTTTCAGGTACTTTCTAATTTTAATATTTTCGGAAACATAAAAAAATAAAGGTGATGAGCTCGAAGACGACGCTCAACAAGTCGACCGTGTACACAACTGTGATGGAGGTGAGAAATTCATCGCAATCCTTAATTCTTACATCCACCATCTACTCATTCATTCGTGGCGCCAAAGCATTTCAGATCTAAATATCGAGCTACATTACTACTTGATTCTATCTCATTCTTGTTGTTCGATCGAAACATCAATTCCAGATCAAATCCGGCGCTCTGTACACCTTCAAGCAGTCCTGCAAAGACCCGTGCTGGTTCGTGTGAGGAGAAAAAATGATTGCACTGTACAGATAAAGATTCAAGCTCAACTATCGTTTTTGTTATCCGGTCTGATACATCTTGAAAAGAAGAGACATAGAATACTGTCTCGGTTCATTTATGCTGCATTCAGTGTGCCTTCATTAAAATGCAGTGCGAGCCTGAAAATATTGTTCCTCTAACATTCCTTCCTTAATTCTCCCTCAGCCGAGTGTCTTGGAGGCGAATTTCCGATCTTCATTTACTCCTCTGTAGATTTTTCAAAGCGACTGGCACAAACTGAATGCTGACTATTTTCAAATACTGGCGTCCCCAACGCTCTTAATCATAACACTACTTACTCAAATTTGCTTAATATATACACTGTTACATAATCTCTGCCCTAATGTCATCTCGTGACAGCGAGCTCAATCTCGCCAATATTCCTCTCGATGTAATTCGGTTGATAATTCAAATGGAGACGAAGGAAGTTCTAGAGAACACGCGATTGGTAAGAATCTGGTCACCATTTTAATTCTATCGAAATGCAATTTTCTAGATTTCACACGTGTGGAACTCATTGGTGATCATAGCTTACGAGAATACAAAACTGGACACTGTCCGATGCTTTTTCTCTTATCCTTTCACTCCTAATCGGGATCGCGCAAGCATCCTTCGAACCCTGAAGTTTGTCGGCGTCAACAAAAATATGCAATGGATAATCAAAAAGGCGGTTGGTGACATCGCTCAATTAATTAATTAGTATTTTTACAAATATATATTTATAGAACATGGATAGCACACTCGGGAGGAAGATGGTGTCGAAGCTTCATAGAACTAACGAGATTTCGCTGCTCGAGTTGTATTTACATGAGATGTTTGCTGATACACTAGATATGCTCAGACAATATTTACAAAATATGGAAGTGCACACGCTTAAAATCATCAATTTACTTCACATAAATGAGACTGGAAGGTAAGTGTAATTGAGCGAAGTATGTGTAATCGCGCAATATCACTTCAGGCTTTTATTGCTCGAACTTTTACTGACGTTTAAAGTGCAACATATGAACCTCACATTGGCTAATGTTGACGATCGAAATTTGGGTGAGTTTAGGCGAATTTAATGCAATTTAAAAATATTCTCAGCGGCTTTTATTGGCACAGCGATGTTTGAAAACATTCAATCGATCAAAGTTTACGTAGAAGGACCTAATTTTCATAGATCTTCGTTCACAGGATGTGATCCTCATTTCTGGAACAGTTATGTGCAAGTATTACAAAGTCACGGTCCATTCATTGCGCAATTCTACGCGAACGAAGATCCTAACGACATATTTAACTTGAAACTTCACGTCGAGAGAACTACCAGTAGCAATTGACTGAATTACAAAGCCAAATTGCTTTGTCACAAGACTGGTTTTGAATGTGATAAACGTATTGACGACTCTCGAAACGACTCTCAGATCCAATGAATCAAAATTATGTTGTTTACTTTCTGCCCAACCGATCTATTATTGTCCCAGGGAACCATTTCATTTCACTAAGCCAGTGACAGTACTAGGCGTCGTTCGATGCCTCGAGCCTGCTCATTCGTACCCCTTCTTTTCTCTGACTTTCAAGTAACGCGTCTGAATTAGTTCACATTCAGTGTCATGGATTCGCAAGAAGAGAGTGTGACCCTCGCCACTCTGCCTTCGGATATCATCCGGAAGATTATTCGCCTAGAGGAGAAACCCGAGCTGATTGATTTCATGCGCTTGGTCAGCGAGCGTGAACCAGTTCTTCGATTGTGAGCGCTGTGTTTTTTCTTCAGATTTCTCACCAGTGGAATTCGCTAGTGCTCGAGCTTCTGAACAACAGGCGCAAGCTCCCCGTTATCGACTTCTTGACATTCAACTCCTACGGTCGACCTGAACCTAAAAGAGGGGTATTTGCACATCGTACCCTGAAATCCGGAGCTAAAGAGAGGCTGCGATCAGTCAAATCAATCGCTGCATCTGTGAGCTCCATGTTAATAATCTGCATTATTGAGCACCTTTCCAGATTTCCAAACAATTAAGGCAAATTCAAAGGAGCTCAAGAATTGTCATTCTCCATCTTGCAAACTTTTGGAGAATTCCTCTCCAGATATTAGATGATATTCGAAAATTTCTCGGAGATACGTCCGTAATTTATCTAAAAGTGTCAGGTCTGACCCATTTTGACAATAAGGCACGGTAAGTTTCACTGTTTGAGATAGAAAAAAAAGGTGATGGAAAAGAAACCTCACATGATTAATTTCAGGCAAGTAATGCTTAATATTATACAATCGCATAGAGTCCGTCATATCGATGTGAAGGCAAGATTCAGCGATGATTATGAAATAGGTATGTTCAAATGTCTTAATTAAGTGCCCTGCACATTTGTTTGCAGTTGAGTTTATCAAGGATTCATCGCGGATCGTCTCGTCAATCAAAATTTACGGCCCATCTCTCAATTCAACGGGATCAAAAATAGGATTTTGCTTCGCAAAGAGCAACGAGTGCAAGGGGGAAGCCCTAGTGCAAGAGTTGAATACTTCTAGAACAATTGATGCTCAGTTCTGTCCAGTAATACCCGTTGCGGATCGTGAACTAACTCCCAATGCGCATCATTTGCATGTGATAATTAAAAGAATTAATGACGCCGAATAACTAAATTTATGATTGCTGTATCACAATTGTCTCTCTATTCTTTCAAATAAATATTTGATTCAACGTCTCTCAGAAGTTAATGAGCTTTCAAGCATGTTCCATGTCATTTGTAGCTGCTTTCGCTTCCAGAACTTCACTTATTCTGAATTTGCCGATCCGCCATCAAAGCTTGAAGAGCAGCCGGTAGCAGTAAATATCGCAAGTACCACGTAGATCCTATAAATAATCATCCAACCTAACATTCCCTGCTTAATGCTCCCCCGACCACTAATGTGCCTGCATTTCAGCGAGAGCGTCGGATGCGAATTTCCGGTCTTCATTTACTCTTCTACTCTCTCGCCCCTCGCCTTTTCCTCTTCCACGAAAGTGGCCAACAGATGCAGTTGTGGTCGCAAATTAAGCAGTTTCTCCTCATTTCTCGCCTTTCCAAATGCGGAAGACCTTGCTTCATCGTCCATCACCTCACAATTGATTTTTCAAACCCTTTCCGAGTAATCTTGCGTTGATCGCAGGACAACATGTACAAGGGAATCGTTGAGAATAGATATGTGGCAAATCTCTTGCAAAATTGGCATCTTATCACGCTAATTTTACTCATAGTGATCGCAGTTCAGGCCAGGTAAGCCATCATCGTTGCTAACAAGCAATTTTTATTTTTTTCTCAATTTTTGATGTTACCATAACACAAAAGGATTTTAGATTGCTATATGTCGTTGCTGCAAAGAAGCGGTCCATTCCATCGCTCTATCGAATCATTTTGCTGCATATTCGTAAGTCCGTCTACTAGAGCGCGTAAGATATCGTGAACCTTTCTCAGTACTCTCGCAAATCGGTACTACTGTCATGGGCGTCTCTCATTTTGCCGTGGATAAGATCAATCGCAATCATCTGCATAGGAAGTGAGCAGGGTTGGGGTTTCCTTAATTATATAACATTTTTATAGCTTCACGGTATTGGATTCTGAAGGGTTCTTCAATTACCATAAATTATTCAATGTTCCTTCACTCGACTATAATTTGCTAACAATCGTGGTGGGTTTGAGTGCTTTCAAAAATTGATGCATTCAAAATCAGGAATACACGTTCTTCATTGCCAACTGTATGCTGAACACATTACATGCATTTATTCGATTCTCCTCAATCTGTCGGCCTTTTCATTACAAGAAGGTTTTGTTTAGAAATTACTTGGATTTAGGTTCACTTTCAGAGTTTCACCGCATCTCGACTCGTGAAACAAACGAGCTCGGTATGGCTAATTGCTGCAGCGATGGGCTCGATTGCAACTATTGATGTGACACTGTACTATCTGGCTATGGTAAGTCAAATATTCTTCTCCGCTGTAAATAATGTATTGATTCAGAACGTATTCGGCACGCTACTCTCCCTTGCGACCATTTCACTTTATCTGACCACGCTTGTGTACTGGAAATTTATCAAGGTAGCAACCTTTTTGTTATCGAGGGTTTCCCTTGTTTTTCCATTATTAGCAGGACTAAAATCGAATAATCTCATAGGACGAATACCGCAACGCCATTCCCGCCTCCATCTTACGTACCGCTATCACATCTTTTACACTGTGCTCAGGTAATGTTTTTCAAATGTCCTAACTTTGCTATCTTAGATTATGTTCCACAAATCACAGGCAATGCTGAACGATTTTGAAACTATTTAATTTTACATTTTCAGTGGATATAGTAGGCAACGCGGCTTCGCTGTGGGCTCTGTGCGTGCTGGTCAGGTAAATTCCTGAATCTCTCTATATCCCAAGCTCTCTCGCTTCTCCGACCGACGAGAGAGAGTGGCGGAATCAAAGAGACAAGGAACTTGTTGTTCAGGTTCAATCGGGACATCTGGCTGGAGGACAAGCCTGATTCAGTGTACAAGAAGAAGATCATGTAAGTTTGTTGTTGTTTTTGTTTTGATGTTTTTGTATTTTCGAAAATGATCTTTTCAGGGCGTTCATTCAAATAGCGAGCCAGTTCAGAGATGTGCTATTT
>LS553623.1:39960-52725 GCA_900490775.1 Pristionchus maxplancki
CTGGAGGACAAGCCTGATTCAGTGTACAAGAAGAAGATCATGTAAGTTTGTTGTTGTTTTTGTTTTGATGTTTTTGTATTTTCGAAAATGATCTTTTCAGGGCGTTCATTCAAATAGCGAGCCAGTTCAGAGATGTGCTATTTCCAATCATGTTTATTGCTCTGTTTGGGAAGGTGAGGAAAGAAATTCACGATTTTTCACGCGAATTCTCATGGAAATTGGAACAATATTGCAGGTACGTCAGTTGTTCTTTGGAAGAAGCTCAGCATCAGCGACAGCCAGTCAGAGAGACCATACAGAATCGTTGAACTTGTCCCGGATTCAGTCGTAGCACTAATGCGAAGCATAAAATCACACGTCCTTGCTTATTTTGGAATTACCTCAATTTCTTCAAGCTAAAACGACGCATAATTTGGAAGCCACCTGTTCTCAAGTGCACCCACTGTTTAAAGATCAGCGAATAAAACCGTGCCAACGTCACGCTGCTTGTAATGTTTTTGCGGTCACGATTAAATCGATATTTATCAGAGCATATTCAAAGTTCAATTCGATTTAGGATGGGCATTTTTCTAACTCTTACTACGTGAAGGAACAACTGTTTGTAGGTAGCAACTGTTCGATTTGCAGGAAAGTAGTGCACCTTAACCGTGCCGAGATCGTTCAGGGCCGAGATCGTTTTTGGGTAACTCTTCCCAATGTGTTCTCGGACCATAATCATCCAAGAACATTATAGACTGGAGAAATTCCATGGCAGTTGGGATGAAATTGACTGCAATGATTTCGATTAGTCAAGTTCTTCACCACTTCAAGCATATACCTTACGCATATGCAGTGTTCGAAAAGTATGTCAAAACCGACATGAGAAAATTTGCGAAAACCACGTCGCTCATAGTGTCGACTTATAGAACTCGATGCGCTCATTTCAACGGTGATATTCATTCATTCGTAAATAGTGTCGAATTTAAGATATGACTGCCGAAAGGTCAAATAGTAGATTTTACGTCGAAGTGCATAGTGCCCGATCTCGAAAACGACGAATTTCCAGAACAAATGAGATACACCATTGAAAAGAGCTCATTGAGTTCTATAAAACGATACTATTTTCGGGCACCTTTTCCGGAAGAAAATTTTCAATTGACATGACTTTTCGACCACTGCGCATATGCTCTGCCCATCCAAAACAAGTGCCTTCGAAATGTTGAACTCGATGGTCTCGCATGAAGCCGATTATGGCTTTGCTACAAAACGTTTTTTTTTTAAATCTCATTTTCAAACCTGAAATGCTTTTTTTGAAGACTAAAATGTATAAATAGCTCACTCAGAATCGCGAACCGTTGCAGAATGATTGATTTTCAGCACTCTAATTGTTTGCTGCCTTCCAAGATACCGTTGAAGAGTAGACAGCGTTTCTTCACATATCGAGCCCACAACCAGCACCATCTCATCAATTTTGGAGCAGCGTTGAACTCTGCGATCTTGTTTTTGATCCAAGATCAGTTTTCCTCTCTCCTCTTTAGCATATTTTTGTAAATTATGTTCATGTTTCAAGCTTCAATTGCATGATAAAAGAGTAAGAAATTTAAAAATTACCAATTAATTATGTAGAACTCACTGGTGCATGAATACCCCTCTTCTCTCAGGAAATTCGCCTGCGCATGCTCACAATTTGCAGTGTATTGACAAAATATTCTTCTTCAATCCTCATGCCAAATACACAGCACATTCTCTCTATAACAGGCATCTCGGATGCTCTACTGAGATACTCACGAACAAGCCTGTCCCAGTCGCGAGAGATCTGAACCATGAAAATAATGTTCTGAAACGCTTGATACACCGTGAAGGACGTCCAAAGCCTGAAAAAGCAGAAACAATTGGCTTTACTAAGCGCATGTTGTCGATTTCTGCGGGATCCTCCACTCGAATTATGCGTCGAACGATGTCCGCGGGTAGTGTAGCAAGTGTGACCATGTTGATGTACAGGAGAGCAGTCACAGTGCTAGTTAAAACGGAAAAGCGAAACGGAAAAAGACAAAGAAGACATCTAATTCGTCAACGAACAGTGGCTTCCTCGGGTCTTTTCGAAAATGCGCGCGATCCGATTCTCACAATCCATCGCTCTATGTCCCGCTGACACGCTCATTGTAACGAAGAAAACGTGATTCATATTCCTGTTATTTTGTTATATCAGGAAAACATTTTTAGAGTGGTATTAGAGTGGTCGCCATTTCATTGGAATTAATCAAGCATTTTTATTAGAGAATATTCGTGACGTTGCACAGAAAACATCAAAGACGCAAACAATTCGTGCTAATTGAGTCCGGGTGTGATTCGTTCAATATGAATGAACAAATGATTTTGGTCGAAATTCATGACAGGATAATACCAAGCATTCACTGTACCAAGCTCGTTCAACATCTTCGCTACAAATTGCCATAATTGTCCATAAGTCCCCATGTACGCGTGGTAAAACTTCATGGAGTGAAGATATTGCATGGCAGTCTTGATGAATTCAACTGCAAATATTAGGGATGGCTTGGCAAGAAATGACTCTCTTCATTCCGCACGCTCTCTCGCCAGTTAGAGAGCCCGCGAAATGAAGAGACCATTTCTTGCGAAGACATCCCTAGCAATTACCAGATGTACCAGGTTCATGTAGGAAAAGACGGACTCACACATAGCCTCAGTACTTGCGGCGCTAAAACCAGTGCCCTCAAACTCTTGAACCTGATAGTTTCGAATGAAATCGATGATTGATTGGCTGCAAAAGGTTCGTTTTTGAAACCAAATCACATTATTATCTCACTATGAGTCTTTATGCTCCGAGACTTTGTGCGTGATCTTAAGGAATCGTATTGTTTGCTGTCCTCCGAGATATCGGCGTAGAGTGGACAGCGTATCAGCATGAATTGTTCCCACTTCAAGTTCCATCTCGTCAATCATTGAAGCGCGTTGGACTTCGCGAAAGAGTCTCTTATCCAAGATTTCGGTTCCTCTGAACTCCCCGGCATGCGGCTGGAATGTCGTCATGTAAACTACTCAGTGAGGTCGCAGTTTCCAGCAGATCGTCGATCATAGAGACGAAAAGGAACGCGAAATGAGGAGAGATGAATGCCGATTTATCAACACTATCTCAGAGCCTCATCGAACAAGTTTGCGAACTCACCAAATCATGAATATTTCGTTTCACTCGCGAACTCTGCAGCCGCCTACTGATCTCGACTTCACCCAACTCGTTGTCGGCATGTCTTTGATCTTCCCCTTCTCTGCTGACGAACTGACAGCACACCTCCTCTATTACAGGCATCTCCCATGTTCTACTGACGTATTCGAGAACGAGCGAGTCCCAGTTGCGAGAGATCTAGAATAATCTAGTGCACGCCGATCCTAAATGATGCTGAAAGCGCCTAACTGGTATGGAAGGTATAAGAGGGGAGATATGGGAAGTAAAGGATGAAAATTATTTGGAGATGCAACAATATCACTCGATTTCTCATGAATGGATTGAGAATGTGATGGATGAGTGGACAATTTACCAGTCGCATATAATCGACCTCCGCAGGGTCCTCCTCCTCTCTAATTATGCGTCGAACGATGTCCGAGGGGAGACTGGCGAGTGTGATCTCTGACATTGTCTGAAATTAGAGAGATAAGGTGGTGATAGTGGAAAATAAAGATGGAAAAAACAGTCTCAGTAGTCGTATAGCAAATGGGCGCTAAGGAGACTAACGAGAAAGAAGGGAGTAGTAGTCATGGAGCCATAACTGGTAAAAAAATGGGATACGAACGTCGGGAGATCCGAGGTCTAAGCTAATGTGAGAGAGGATAAATCTCTGCAGATCTACATACAGGAGATCGGAGCCATAAATCGAGAGGGCGGGGAGAGGAGCGCGGGCGCGCTCTTTCTACTGCAAAAAGCGCGCGGCGGCGGGGCCCGGGCAGACAAACAACCCTCCGCTACTCGCCCGCTCTCTCCCCCTTCTCTGCGCTCTCTCGTCTCGCTCGCTCGCATTGAGTGTGTCTGCCTCCTTTCGAACATATCGCGCTCATTTTTGATGACAATAGCGCAAATTGCTGCCAACCGCTTCCTTTTGCAATTATTTCCACGTTCGAACTAGACCGGAGGGTCCTTCTTCGCCCAGTCACTGTTTAAGGCAGTAAAACTCGCTATAAGCGCCGTTTCGCGTGCAAATTCTCTGTTAATCGGCGGATTGTTCGCGGTTTTCTCGATGATAACGCCGTTTCCTTGCTATCAGAGGAGTGACCTGTGGTTTTCCATGATTCATGGTCATTTCTTAGTCTCACCGGACTTACTGGCGCTCAGCACTGCTTGTTTTCGCGATACTTAGACATTTTCAATGAATTTTGCCAATGATTCACGCGATACGAGCTGTTTATCGTCAATTTCGACCAAATTTTTAAGATTATCCCTGTCAATCTCACAAGGGAAGGTCGCGAGGAGGATATGGAGTTTCCAAACGAGACTATGCGGGATCGAAAGAGCAGAAAATTCTAAGAACTTCTACGCTTTTCAAATTTGCTGAACGTTCCTGCGGACTTCTGGGCTCAGAGTGGAGAAGTAGTCATTTATGAGGCTATGTCCCCATAACCACCTAAACTCCACAACAGCCCAGAAGTCTGCAGGAACGTTCAGCAAATTTGAAAAGCGTAGAAGTTCTTAGAATTTTCTGCTCTTTCGATCCCGCATAGTCTCGTTTGGAAACTCCATATCCTCCTCGCGACCTTCCCTTGTCAGTGTGAAAGCAAAGTAGTACAGCGTTATCTTTTAAATTTCGATCGAATTTCGTCACTTGTACCTATTGAAACATGCTTCCCTCGTACTTTCGCCGTAACTTGCATTTTAAAGTTTTAACTGTTCATTCAATTCCAGCGGGCATGGACATACGGGTTGGCCAGAAGTACCGGTTGGGCAGAAACATCGGCTCGGGTACCTTCGGAGACATCTATCTGGGTGAGTATTACTCCCCCACTGAGTAACTTGAAATTTTACTTTTTTGGTCGCCGTTGCACATGACAATGGCAAGAACTAACCCTCGATGGCTTGTCTTGTCTGACCGAGTGAAAAATGGAGGATATCCATCAACAGCAGTCGTTTGTGCGCCGGGTAGAATAGTAATGATGGGAATGTGGTCTCGCGGGAGGGGCACGTGAATACGTGGCTGGGAAAATATCTCTTCTTTCAATCCATTGGAAATGCATCCTTTCCAGGCCAGGATATTCACACCAACGTGGAAGTAGCAGTCAAGCTGGAGTCATTCACTTCTCGCCATCCCCAGCTACATGTGGAAGTGCGGTTGTACAAGATATTGAGTGGCGGCATGGGCATTCCAAAAGTACGGATTTGAGGCTATTGCATTTCCGGACCTAGGGACTCGAAAAACCGGTATAGTACATAGCTTGACAGTCACCATCACGTCAGGTATTCGAAAGATTCTTGACGGATGAATTTATTCAATATGCCTAAGCAATCCGGAAATCTATTGGCGACTGTAAAATGCATTCAAACTTGTAGGCAGCTTGAAACGCATTCTTTTCCTCTTTTTTTGGATAGGGATTCTTCAAATAGCAAGCAAAATGAGTGCTGCGGGTGATCAGTATGCGTCACATGAGCCATCTACTAGATCATCTCGGAGAGTGAATTGGAACCAGGTCGACCTGTAGTTCAGATAAAAACAAAAACAACAACAAAAACAACTACAAAACAACAAAAGCTTGCAGGTCTACTGGAACGGGTACGACGGCGAGTTCAACGTCATGGTCATGGAGCTGCTCGGACCCTCGCTCGAGGACCTGTTCAACTTCTGCGAGAGGAGGTTCACCCTGAAGACGGTGTTGTTGTTGGCGGATCAGATGGTGAGTAAATCTCATCATCATTTCGATATCGACTTCATCATTTCGACATCATTTCGACTTTCGACCATTTCGACTTTCGACTTGTAAATGCATTGAGTAGACATCCTAGCTTGCGTTGTCCACAGAAAAGTCTACTATAGCGACAGCGATGGTGACACGCACAGGCTCCATGAGTGCATCAAAACCCCTTGTTAAGGAATTGATCAGAAACGCACTATTTAAACCGCGGTCTCCGTAAGAACGTACTAGGGGTGGCACAGTAGCTCAAACTGGTCTCCGGATGTTCATACTTGGTGGTTAGACAGGTGTGATACACTTCAGCCCAAAAATTGCCCCAAAAAGTTGATCTTTGATCTTTGAGATCGAAAAAAACTTAAAAGTCACCTTGCAGATCTCCCGTCTCGAGTATATCCACCGACTGCATTTCGTGCACAGGGACATCAAGCCGGACAACTTCCTCATGGGACTCGGGAAGAAAGCGAATTTAGTTTATGTGAGTCTTCCTGATTTCCCCGTGCTAGGTTGTAGGGTTCTATGGTGGTTGGGACAACTTTATGAATTGTCTGGGCATGAAGGCCAATCTTGTTTATGCTAGTCCATTTCCACGTCTCTTTTCTTCTTCTGATTTCTTCTTACTACTTCCGTATACGATTACAAGTATGTAGGCATGAGATAAGTAGGTTAGTAAGTAAGTTACTCAATAGAGCTACAAGTACGAAGAATGGGGGAAATATCTATGAATCCAAATCTCTTAGCCTCTTCCAATTTCTCTCAGGGAGTCTTGGTGAGGTGTAAAAGTCTGACGATTAGCAAAAAATCTTCCAGATAATCGACTTCGGTCTGGCGAAGCAGTACAGAGACCAGGCAACGGGCAAGCACATTTCGTACAGGTCGGTGATCTGAATTATGATTACATGTACCCTCACCTAATTTAGTAGACAACTATAAAGAATATTCATTTTAGAGAAGACAAGAACCTGACGGGCACGGCGAGATATGCTTCAGTGAATACGCATAAGGGCGTCGGTGAGGAAGAGTTTGATTTTGAATTCGGATCGGCTATAGACGGTATTTACTCAGTATTTCAGTGTGAATGCAACATTAAAAAAGTGCATGTATTGGTGGTCGTATTTGTCCCCACCCATCTGTAATCAGCATAATATTACAGAGCAATCACGTCGCGACGACCTCGAATCACTCGGCTACGTGTTGATGTACTTCAATCGGGGCACGCTGCCATGGCAGGTAATACTGATTCCTGGTCTCCGTAGAAAACAGTTGGTCACTGATCGTGAAGTCTTTATCTCGTTGACGGCATTACATAATTAGGGATGGCTTCGCAAGAAATCGCTTCTTCGCGTACTCTCTCAACGGTCAGAAAGGCGAGACAGCGTGCAGAAAGAAGAGAGTCATTTCTTGCCAAGCCATCCCTTTACATAAAGGTATTGATTTCCTGCAGGGTCTCCGAGCAGCGACGAAGAGACAGAAGTACGATAAGATCTCTGAGAAGAAGATATCGACGACGGTGGAGGAACTGTGCGGAGGGTTTCCGGGTTCGGGTGAATTTCAATTCATGGCCTGGAACCTTCTTTTGAATGTATCGCTCACCGCTCACATGAACCGTCTTCAAAACACGAGGATAGGAAGCATATACTAACTATGTCCTTCAGAAACCTTCTCCACCTATCTGCAGTATTGTCGTCAGCTAGGATTCGAAGAGGCGCCTGATTATGTCCACTTGAAGAACATGTTCCGGACGTTGTTCAGGTGAGATCTCCAATCGTCTTTT
The DNA here is from genome assembly GCA_900490775.1 of Pristionchus maxplancki. Classification (NCBI taxonomy): domain Eukaryota; kingdom Metazoa; phylum Nematoda; class Chromadorea; order Rhabditida; family Neodiplogasteridae; genus Pristionchus; species Pristionchus maxplancki. Next base: position 47,621 of record LS553623.1, read on the forward strand.
CCATCTTACTTGCTAGACTATCAGCTGACAACAAGAGGCAGCAACTCGATTTGCACACCCATTTCATGTTTTCAGAAGGGAATCGCTCGTCTATGACTACGTCTACGACTGGACCACGCTGACGTGACCTTTTCACCTCATTTGCATAGTGTAGTTTTCTCAAAGATCAAGTAGAATTTTGCAGTGTCCGCCAGCAGCATCCTCCCGGGCCGAACCAGGTGCAGCTGATGCAGCAGCAGCTGCAGCAACAGCAGCAGATGCAGCTGCAACAGCAGATGCAACACATGCAGCCGCAGCAGAGACACGGACATCCCCGACCTCACCATCACTAACGTTGTGCTGACAAATCGGCGCTCGTCTCTCCTCATTTCGAGTAATCTCTCGTCACTCTGACCGGCGAGAGATCATTTTAAACGAGAGCCGCGTGCCGAATTGTTATCACTAATGGTAACGTACTGGGAGTATCTTCAGCGCTTTTCGCATTTGCCATGCTCCTTTTTTCTTACTTTTAAGACTGAATGCGAATTGAGCATCCAATCACCATGTGTATCCATGTCATGTCTTTCAACCACACATTCCGCACTTTTCCGTTTCGTGCTCACTCGCATCGCTCACGTTTACACTCAGTTAATATTTATTTCTGTAACTTTTTCCGACTGATATATGTACGTTGTTTGGGACACTTTCGATGCTTATTTTAGCAGAAACCTTAGGATGCCTGATAAAATGTATTAGGAACACATTTACGGTCGAGACTTGCACTTGATTAGCGTAGCAGCGAATTCGACAGGGCTTCTAACTCAAATGAATGAACGCTGGGTGATAGGAACTAGAGCTTCAACCTCACGCGAACCAGTCCTTGCACTCTTTTTGGATGAATGAATTCAGTTCTCTATTATATGCGTCCGCAATGTCCCAGAACAGTTCTCATAGATTGTTGCATGAATATTTATCTGTACAGTGTAATTCTTCTCCCCTCACACGAACCAGCACGGGTCCTTGCACGTCTGCTTGAAGGTGTAGAGCGCACCGGATTTGATCTGGAATTGATATGTGACAATGAGCCAGTAGTACAGTGATAAAACTCCTGCCCGGAAAACGGAAGCCCCCGGTTCGACTCCCGGACGTTGCATTAACCTTTGCTATCTCTAATAGTTGAATTGGTGTGTCGATTCAAGATGATGAATGAACCCCTTGAGTTACGTTAACCGCTATGCATTTTATCGCAACGCAGAAATTTGATATATAAGAATGACGATCATTAGAAACAATGGCTACGTAAATTAAGGTAATACTATGAGAATGAAACAAACAAAAGGCGAAAATTTCTCACCTCCATCACAGCCGTGTACACGGTCGACTTGTTGAGCGTCGTCTTCGAGCTCATCACCTGGAATTATTTATTTTTTTGTTTATTTTCGAAAAACAAAACAAAAACAGCAACAACAAAAAACAAAAAAAACCTGGAATATGCCTTCCTTCGTGACGTTCTTTCTGCCCAGCTGCTTCATACAGTGGTTGCCGGGTTTGCTGCGATTATAGTAATTGTATCTAATTTTTTTTAATTCAAGAAAGGTAATGCGCTCAAATACTCAATTGTGAATCATTGAAGTTCAACTCATGCATTACTCCATACGTTGTATCGTTCCAGTCTTAATTCCTAACCATTTCTAACAGTCTCCAATTTTCCCCTTCTTCTTCCTCCTCTACTCGCTTACAAACCGGCACTTACGTTCTGTCGTCCAGGTAGATATCCGCCTCGTTCCAGTCGTAGTTCGTCTGGAGGACGTACCAGCCGTTGGGATCCTTCAGGTTGACGACCTGAGAAATACGAGCTAATCGTCACTAATCAATTAGATGATTAGCTAATTATAATTCATTATCACAGGTCTTCTGAGAGATCGTATGCGGCCAGTAACAAAATGTTCAAAGAGCTCCGATCAGCAGAGGATCATGTTCCTTTGCATTATCTGATCTCGTCACAACGATTACTCCATCCACTGAGTCCTTATCCCGTCTAGCACTCTCTCACTCTCCTATGCTCACACTTGTTCGAAACTAATTCCAAAAAGAGAGTCACCGCCTCATGGTCCGTTGCATTGTCCGATCTCGTGACGACGACGCCTCCATCGGGTGAGCCCACCGTGAAGTAGCAGCCCTTCAGGATGCCGACCGTCTCGATGTACTTCCTCGCCTGCAGTGAATCTGGTACCACTGGTGCCAGTATGGTACCACTGGTACCACCACTGGTACTACTGATACCACTGGTACTACCGGTACCAGTGGTACTACCGGTACCAGTGGTACCACTAATACCACTAGTACTACTGGTACCACTGGTTCGACTGGTACCATTGGTACTACAGCTACTGGTGCCACTGGTACTACTGATACCACTGGTACCATTGGTACCGGTACTGACACTGGAGCTAATTACCACTGGCACCGGCACCCGAAAATAACCGTTGTCCAACCCACGAACCTCGGGGAAATTGTCATAGTTCGTCATCATGTCCCGCATGGCGTAGAGCACAAACTGCTGGTTGGGCGCGAGACCTGAAGAGATTGATCTAATGGAGGATTCATTGTCGACAAAAGCTGACAGATCACTCTCTTCATTCTACGCACTCACTCGCCGGTTGACCGGTCGAGAGTCAGTGCATCAAATGAAGAGAGTCATCCATCAGCTTTTGTCGACTATGAATGCCCCATCAAGTCAGGACACATGCGAGAAACGAAATATGATGATAGCAATACCATTGACGAAGAAGTTGGTCATCTCCTCGAGCGATGAGGTGAACCGAGTGTTGATCGAGACTGAGAAGGCGCCCGGGCGGACGCCTAAATGGAGTCATTGATCATTTTTATGCGGATTAGAAATGGCTTCGCAAAAAAATCTCTTGCTTTCACCTAGTCTCTCATCAGAGAGACGAGAGGTAGAATGAAGAGACGATTATCCGTATTTCGAAGTCTCCAAGAAACGAACCATTGATAATACCCAGATGTCCCGCGAAGGTGACCGCCTTGAATAGCAGCTTGCCGTCCTTGACGAATTCGTACTGGACGAGCAGGTCTCTGAATTCATTATATAAAATCTTTTTATTTTATTTATTTGTTTGTGAGGTAGAACCTGAGCTTCTCGGTCAGTTCCCATGCATGTTCTTCCGTGTCCCACAGGAAGAACAGACCGAAGTCGAGGTTTCTGAAGTAAATAATAAATAAATAAAATACAAAAATTCAAAAATTCAGAATAAAAAAAAATTACCTTCCATGGAACACCTCTCCCTCGTAGTTCACCGCAACCAAAGGGTGCACATAGCGCTTTTTTGTTCTATTCTTATTGTCTCCTAGTTTGAGATCTGTATCTATGTGAGTAGCACAAACGTATGAAACAGAGTTCGTAAAATAGAGCCACCTCGGTGTTCGAGGCCTCGACTCAAGAAACCCCTGTTTTGGCTCGATTTCGCCCGAAGCTCGATCGGGCGGCTCAACTGTGAGAGAGAAGGCTCGAGCCGCCACTCGAGCCTCGAGGCCTCGACTGGCTCGAGTCAGGCTCGAGTCAAAGTCGAGCCTGAGTCGAGCCTGGAAAGGGAACAGATTAATTTCGAAAATGTCTCACCGTCCATGGAACACCTGTCCCTCGTAGTTCACCGCCACCAGGGACGTGCACATGCCGGATATCTCGTAGAAGAGATTGAGCATGGTGCCTTCCTCGAGCGAGAGACCAGTCAGGTCCCGCAAGGCCTGAATATTAAATATTGAAAACGAATATTGAATTGAGATGTATCGACAACTGCTTTGCTTTGAGGCATTACAATGGCCAAAATGTAGGTAGAGCCGCATTACGATTTCGGACTCTGTGCGTCGGGGGATGGCGTTCATGCCCTTTGTTCACCACAGAGAACAAAATCGTAATGCGGCACTACCTAAATTCTGTAGTCTCTGATAAAATTGCTATTCTGTCAGAATTCGAAACAATAAAATTAATAATAATTTAAGATTATCTACATAAATCTCCGTCTTGTACGGCTCGGTGAACTTGTCGGGCACATCCTTCATGATATCAACGAACATGTCTGCAACATGTTTTTGAATCAATATTTTAGTTGTTGTTTTTGTTTTTAGTTGTTGTTTTTATTAATCAAAAACGCACCCCACACGCCTTCTCCAAGCGCCGTAGTTGCCACATACTTGACGAGGTCGATCACGGCCTTCATCTAAAGTCGATCTTATTATTATTTCACAGTATCAAAATATATATAAAAAATATTAAAAAAACAAAAACAAAAACAACTGCTTACCCTGTCCTTATACTCGACCGCCACCTCCCTCCATCTGTCATGGGCCTCCTTGTCCAGGTCGATCGTGTACCACTTCTGGAGATGTTATTATTATTGTTGTTGTTGTTTCGTATTTTCGAAAACATACCGTCTCGAGCCGGCTCTCGTCCCAGACCGACGGCTGTCCGACCAGGCACTCGGCTGCATATTCTCCCCATGGGTTGTCGGGAGTGTTCTGGGGCGAGGGAGCGGCGAGGAGAAGGGAGGGAAGGAGGAAGAGGAGGAGAGCCAGCATGGTGGGTTCGATTACTAAAAGTGCACAATTTCGATCAGCATGACAACGAGCATTTTAAACAAGAATTGAGCGACGGTTAAGATGAGCATGGGAACGAAAGCTTGGATGGTTTTAGGTCAAGTTTTGGGCTATCAAGATGCAAGCATTCGCGTCTCTTGTGGCTCTGAAGGGTGTGAGAACATAAGAGATATATTTATATTTTATCTACGCTCGAGGCGCAACGAGACACGGAGGAAAATATAAATGTGATATTCAGTTAATGACTCTCAGTGGGGTAGCGATCGGCGGAGGAGGGAAGGAAGGGGGGGGGAGGGGGGGGGGGGGTAGTCGATACTCGCAGTCAGCACTCATCTTGTAATCGTCTGGCCGTTCTCTCATGGATGGTGTGAGAGGGGAGGGAAAACGAGGAGGAAAGGACTCGTGGTGACCAGGTTTACTCAACTCCGAGTGAAGACTAGCGAGATCGATTGTAGTTGTCGTCGGTTGTAAGGAGTGATTGATGGGTTGGGATACTGTAGACGAGAGAAAGG
>LS553623.1:65014-75509 GCA_900490775.1 Pristionchus maxplancki
GACTACATTGCGGACCGATTTTGATATTTTAAAAATATGGAATCGACGCAGAATTCCACGGGGAATCCAAAAATCATAAGCACTTTTTGCAAAAATGGAATCTTCGCACCTTAAAAAATCAAAAACCTCAAAAAATTGCACATTTTCATGCATTACTCATGCAAAATTAATCCGACGAGGACGAAAAGATAGCTTTAGACATAACTTTTGATGCTCTATCAAAAGGGATATCACTCAAGGTCTAAAGATAAAATTTTTGGTAGGTCAAAAAGTTGATCAATCGACCTAAAAATTATATGGAAGCATACCCGACCCATAGGCACTACCCACAACAATTTTCAGCTCGATCCGACCATTTTGAAGCATTGTGCCACCCCCTTCCCATTCTTACAGAGAACGCGTTTTAATTACATTTCCATAATATCAGTATGATTTAGAGGAAGTCGATAATTGACGAATACCTCGAATGCAAGAGCCTATTACCTGTTATCGACTACTTTGGGATAAATGTCGGAGAAATACTGGATAAGTCGAAGAAGGGCAGGAAAACACGCCTGGAAAAGCTAGTAATTCGACGAAAAATTTAAATATTATGTTGCTGAAATCGTGGTGAATCGGGCCGTTGACCTTCCACTTCAACGGATCGCAAAACGCTGTTCTAAAAATGAAACCTTACGCCTCGTTCTGTTGACTGAATTCGCTTTTCAAGTTGATGAGCGTCTGAGGCAGTATCTTGGAACGACTTATGTGCGACTGGTAAAAAAACTAACATCAAAAACTACCAAACTACCATAAAATTTGGAATATATGATCGGTGAACATTACCTTTATTCATAACAAATGTGATTTCTTGCAAAGACGCACTTTGAGTTCAGTGGATACATCGGAACGGATTTTTTAGTAAGTAGAGCACGATTTTTAAATTGTAATTTTACAAAAACTCAAATATTTTTCAGATTCGTTGACCAAAAGTGCAATGCACATGATTCAGTCCGTTAAAATGAGCTGCTACAATCGAACCAAGAACCAGTACTTTGTATGAAATATTCAGAATACGGAAGGAGGTTCGGGAAACAGAAGTTATGGCATTTTTAAAACCTAGTGGGAGGCGCAGTTCGCTTTGTGTTCTCCTAAAATATCGACGAATATCACGTGCTAGTTGTTGCGAAATCTGATAATGAATTGATCGGGAGTCAAAAGATTGAAAAATCTGTCAACCTTATCGGTGAAGAGGTGGACAAGATCAAGGAATTACTTGAACAGTTGAATCAATTTGATCCTTCGTTTGATCTTCGTAAAACTCTGATCCAGAACAATATTTTATTCTCCATGAGTAGCATAATCGAACCCAATGAGGAGATCGATTTGAATCTCACTAATCTAAGGATATCATCCGATCGCTTATACGAATGGAAAAGCCAGAATCGATAGACGACATGCGATTGGTAGGCGTCTGAGTTAGCTCTTTCCTGATTCAAATGTTTCAGATTTCACCTGAATGGAAACTCATCGTGGATGATTTTCTCACAATCCCAAATCAATTGCCTATTATCGACTTCCTTCGTTTTGACTTTGTTGAATCGAGCAAGAACAGACTGAAAATGGAATTGGATTCAATTTATATTCGTCGAAACTCGGAATCTATTACTTGTTACGCCACCGGAAAAGCTCGATTACTGCGCATTCTTCGTCGCACTTCGACAAATGAGACACTGCATCTGAAGTTTCCAACTGGTAAATTTGAAAAGGAAACTCTAGACCGGCTGCATTTGTATCTTGGAAGCACACCTGTTCGTCTGGTCAAAGTTGCCGGACTGTACAAATTTGAGATATTTGCTCGGTGAATGAATAGTGAAACTCTTCAATCGAAAAGATTTTTCTTCAGAAAATCTCTCTTCGATCTCGCACATTTCAATGCAGTCCAGCACTTCGAACTCGTAGTTCGATGCATTTATGGATTACAATTGGGTGACCTCAAAAGCATTTTATTTTATTATTCAAAAATTTCAGACTATTTCCTCAAAACATCAATGGGCAAAATTCAATCAATCAAATTTCTCGATTACGCACACAAATCTCCGTCAACCATGTATTTCAAAGGAGAGAAGGACGTCTGGGAGTGTTACGTTTAGCAATTGAACTACAGAGAAACTGCAAGTGCAGTATTCCACTCTGATAATGACGAATTTCATCTTACTAATGACGAAGAATGACTATGAAGTAATCGTGAAGAATCACGATCAGCCATTCGAATGGAGGAGAGCTCGTCAAAATAGAAAGGAGATTGTCAAATCTACCAGAAGCATGAGTTGAAGAAAGTCAAGCAAACTGTCTTGGAACTGTTACAAGATGATCCTACGTTTGATCTGAAAGAACTTCTGTCCATTGACAGAATATTATTTGCTCTTAGATATCGAAAAATCGCCGTCGACCAACGAATAATGAAATAAATCAGTATCCGTTGTTCAATTTATGGGAATTCTTCATCGTATGTAGGAATACATTGAATGTTCCTGCAGATGAAATAAAATGCGAAGAAAAAGTATTGACATTGTAAGTGTCCAACAGAACGGCCATTTCGAGCCGAAGTGATAAAAAAGAAGAGTAATACCTGACGAGAACAAAATAAACCCGAATAAACGCTGATGTACGCGTGCACATGTCAAAACAATCAGCGAGGGATCGAGGGAGCGAGGATCGCTGATCGTTTGAGTAAGGCGCCAGCATTGGTCTCTGATCCATTGTTTATCTCAATCTGTTGTTTTCGTGAGATCATGTAAGAACAATTTTCGGTTTTAATCCGTTTATCTGAGAGATTACAGAAAGGCGGATTGGACATGCGGACAATAATTGCCTCGGTTTTTGGCAATAAGTGCCCGGGGAATGGTTGTGATATGTTTCACTGCAAGTGGAAACATATTATTCCGTGAATTATGGAAGGACACCAGTCCCGTATTGAACCTCCATTCGCATATAATCAACAATTTGCACGGAGATTCATTTCTCGCCGTCTCATTTCGCGCCAGACTGGTGAGAGAGCATGGGAATCGGGTAGAGGCAGACCCGGAAGGGAAAAGATTATCGTGATGTTCGCGTGAAAAGGATCCGCAATCCCCCCATGATTCGGACGCGACAACATTTGTTACTATAAAAACGTTTAAAAATTGCCTCACTTGACCATGTTCCGCGCTAGGTTTTTCGTCGTTCTTCTAATATTCGTCTTGTTGGATTTGTCAAGTGTGGATGCAATGATCGGTTGTATCTGGGGCATCTTTTGTGAGTTCTATTATATTTATCTTTTTAGACAGTTTTCTTATCCCTAGAGCGCGACTTGTTTACTTGACTCGGGGAAGGTGAACAAACACGCAGACAAACTCGGCTTTATTTAGGAGATAATTATTAGTTATTGCAGAAATTAGCCCATGAAATGCATTAATTGCAGGTCCAGAGGGATGGGGGAGTAAAATGTTATTAAATAAGAAATCCATCATTGTATCCATCAAATAAACTCAATGCAGGTCCAGAGGGATGGGGTCCCGACATTCCAACGAAATGGGGCCGAAGTGAGTGTTTTCCAGTATACAATTTATTTTCGAGTACGACTTGTCCGTGATAAGATTGGAATCTTTGTTCATACCCGATCGTCTTTATTTTGAACATATATTGAAAAACTCCGTTTCAGAGCCACTCAGAGGCCGCGACAGAGCGAGTTGAAGCCATGGTGGATAGTGGATAACTGCTTAATCGTAGAACAAATAATAATCGGAGTCTTAATTGTCATGTGAAATAAATGTATTTTAAAACACCTACTATTGTTTCAATTCACTAGATCACACTTGACGCTTATCCTATGGCACATCGAACGATGCGGCTGGTATTAGCTCACGAATATTCAAGCTAAGTTTTCGAAATTTGATATATTGTCGAAATCGCGCGCCAACGCTAACCGTCGTTGCGTAATTCACTGTTATTGTTTACCGAGTTATTGTTTTCGTCATGGCAACTCGAGAGGATGCCGTTCTTAATCTCTCCACACTGCCTTCCGATATCATCCAACTGATTTTACAAATGGAGAAGCCGGAATCCATGACCATTGACCGTCTGCGACTAGTGAGTTCATTTTTTTCATCGAGATTGTTTAATTTTTTAGGTTTCTCCTGAATGGAATTCAATCGTAATCCATTACCTCAAAAGCCGAAGTCAGCTGCCTGTGATCACTTTTCTGAGCTTGAATTTCAAAGAAGCGAGCTGCAATAAGCACAAACTCAGTCTGAAAATGATTATCGTTGGTCGAAAGTTGAAATTCGGCGGTACCGAAACCATTGCATACTACAGTGTAATTGATCTGGAATTCTTGCGCATTCTACGGCGATGTTCGAAAATCGACACATTGCATTTGAACTTGCATGCGGGCAGTAAACTTGATCGGAAAACTACTGATCTTCTGAGGGCATATCTCGAGAATATTCCGGTGCGCCTAGTGAAAGCTACAAACGTGTTAGATTTTGACTATTTTGCTCGGTAAGCCTATCGAATATTAGCTTGAAGATGTATTAGATATGGAACTTTTCCAGAAAAGCATTCACTGACATGATGCAATTCAACGCAGCACATAACTTCGAAATAGAAATTAGAAATATCTACCGAGAAGACTTACGTGAGAAAACGGACATATTCTTCATTTTGAAGGAGTTTTTTCAGAGGCGTTCATCGAAAAAACATTTCACGACATTCAGTCACTAAAATTTTACGATTACGCTCTTAAATCGCCACATATCTTCTATTTCGAAAGTAAGCTGAAAGTATGGGAAAATTTCGTCCGAGAATTCAACAAAGAAGGAGGATTTCACTCAATATTCACTCCCAATAACGCCGATTTTCACTTGCAAATCTTTGCGAGGAAAGATAATCAGTACTACGTCTTGAAGAAAAGCATGAAGCGCGTAAATGAGGCGATTAAAACCGTCCAGGATGTAGCAACGAGGATGGAACGAGAAGACCTTCGTAAAATACATGTGCATGATGATATTTTGCTGTCTCTCTTCGAGATATTCGAACATGCTGAAAAGACTCTCTTAAAACTGCCAACGGAGGTCATTCGAACGATTATTCGAATGGAGAAACCGGAATTGATTGATCAAATACGGCTGGCGAGTTTTAAAAAATATTTTAAAATTTTATTGCGCCATTCAGATCTCGCCTAGATGGAAATCTATCGTGGATGAAATATTAAAAAGCAGAAATCAATTGCCAATAATCGATTTGCTATGCTTGAACTACGCAGAATCGAGCAATAACAGGCTGAAATTGCGTTTAGAGATGACATTCATTGGCCGACACTCGAAATTTTGCGGTAAGCAAAGACAACAATAACAATCTGTATCGGGTAATTAAAGGTTCGGATTCGCATTGTTGCTACACAACTGACGACCGGCGCCTTTTTCGAATTCTAAGACGCTGCTCGAAAATTGAGACATTGCATCTAAATCTTCCTATAGGAAGCGCCCTGGATCAGGAAATACTCGAGTTTTTACGGAAATTAGTTGACAGTACTCCGGTGCGCATGTTTAAAATCTCTGGATTGTTCAAGTTTGACATATTTACTAGGTGAGTCTATCCGTCACCTTATCCGAAATGGCTTATTTTTGTTCAGAAAAGCCTTTTTCGATTTGGCTCGACTGAACGCTGCGGAAGACTTTGAAGTCGAAACCAGAAATATCGATGGACTTCAATTATGTCATGCAAATTTCATTATTCAACAATATCTCAGCATTTTCAGATTCGTTCATGAAAACATCAATGGAGCAGATTCAATCTATCAAAATCCACGATTATTCACACACAACTGATTCTCTACTATATTTCAAAGAGGACGTGGAAACCTGGGAAAGCTACGTGTATCAATTGAACCAGAGCAACACAGTTCGAGCAATTTTCCACCCGGACAACGACGGTTTCCATTTGCAAATATTTTCGAAGAATCGATCCACACCTGAACAAGAAGAAGAAGAAGAAGAAACCGGAAAGAAGTGGAATCGTGAAGAAATTATGCAATCGTCGAGACGCATCCGTAAAGAAATGTTGAGAATCAATGTAGCAGTCACGCAGCTCATGCAAATCGACGCCTCTTTTTCACTCAGAGAACTTCTTAGAAAAGATTGGATTTTGTTCACCTTGAAATACTATTTGCCTCGAGTTGATTAACGATGATTTCATGTACAAACCACAAATAAAAGACAGATGGATTGTTGAATAAATGTTTTACTGATGAATTGTGTCAACTTGCCCCACTGAAATGTCCTTGGCCCACCGAACAGCGCAGCCGCGTCGCGTCAGGTGAACGCTTTCCGCGGTTTTCGTGTTGTCTTTTCTCGTTCCGTTCTATTTCCTGTGATAATCACTTCATTTACTTCCTAATTCCTTATTTTCCTTCTCAGATCGTCATGGCCGATGAGAAAAGCGAATTGACACTCGCCACCCTCCCGCCGGACATCATTCGGGAGATAATCAAGAGAGAAAGGCCAAGGAATATGGAGAATATGCGCCAAGTGAATGCTTTTTCTATGCCTTGTCATTTTCTCAGGTATCCGCAATTCTGCGTGATATTCTTTTCGAAAGAGTCACTGGGTTGTTGCTCCCTGTCGCTTCGCTCAAAAGCGAGGTGTCACTATGCACGGTCAGAGAAGAGGGCAGATATAATCTAGACCGTTAATGAATGCAAAGAGGATGGATTGAGAGGTCAAGGGGAAATCCGCTACGATCGGAACAGCCTTCACTGCGCTTTTTGCAACAATTTAGCTCGCATCCGATGATGAGATCCGGATTGGAATCGGAGGAACCAGTCACATTTACCTGCAAGTGCTCCATTTCAGATCTCCCCTCGCTGGAACGAGCTGGTAATGGAGGTGCTCGACAAGTTTCCAGTGATTCAAAGGTACGTTTATTTTATCTACACGACATTGAAGAAATTAATAAATTATAATTGATCCTCCAAGGGTAATTGGGTGGTACGACAACCGGAAAGAGTATCCGCAGCTGAAGATTGTATCACTCGACAACGTGATGTATTGTGTGGGAGCCAATGCGTCTCTGGTGATTTTATTTTTATTTTTTACTTTTTTTCCGTATATTTTTTAATGGATGCTTCTATAACTTCAATTCAAATTTAAATAAAAATATGTTTTTCAGGACTACGACCCCAAAGTCGAGGCTGTTATTAGACGAAGCCGGCGTATAGATTTGCTCGACCTCACCGTTGAGAAGATTCACGAAGAAACATTCGACGTTCTCCAGCGATACCTAGGCGATGTACCCGTCCGACGCATGCTCATTTCTGACCTGGACTCATTCGGCCCTAAATCAAAGTGAGAATTAGCGATCCGGAAAATAGGAGGACCGTGAAATAGGAATATAAAACACCGCAAATTAGCAAGAGAATCAAATTGATTTTTCAAAAACAACTGCCAATTTTGCAGGATTTCCAATGTCATCAAAAGCTGTGAAGTGCAGTGTCTCGAGATTAAATGCAAAAACACAGACGCAGAAACGATAAGTGAGTGGTTTGAACCTTTCAAGTTCCGTATTAGACTCCAGTCCTCTCAACTATGTAAATAATTTTGATAGTCTGAACCATTCCAGAAGCGCTTGTCAATGAAGCAATGCCGCCTCTTCGCTCTATCAAATTCTTCGAGAAAACAATGGCTACCTATCCTTATATTGGACATCCCGCTGCATATTGGGAGGAGTTAGTCCGAGATTTGAATGAGGACCTCCGATACAAAGCAAGATTTATTACTAATGACGATGAGAGCGGAAAGAAGCGTTTTACTGACGGTCTACATTACTGTAGAATTCACGTGCGACTTTGTAATGATTCCGAATAGTTTGATTGTCAAGATAAAGGTGTTATAGTTAATTGTTTTTACTGTATACCCAGTGGAATCGCTTCCACCTAAGCGTCTTTTAAACTCAACCAACGCCCGTTCTTGGCTATTCGCAATTGTTGTTTACGCTTTCTGAGAGCGTCTGGTTATTTCCAACAATGGTACATCCGTTGTTTCGCCCTATATTCATCGTTTAGATGCATCCACTACCAAATTGTCCCTTATCTTCTTGTATCGCAATGGCCAATGAAGACAGCGATTTGATGCTCACCACTCTGCCGCCGGACATCATTCGGGAGATAAGCAAGAGAGAAAGGCCGAGGAACTTGGAAAACATGCGGCAAGTGAGTACGTTTTCGATAATCTTGGATGTTTTATCGACAGAATTCGGCTACTTATTGTTAGTCATTTTGTGGAATCTTTCATTACTTTCACTATGCTCTCACTAGGTACAGGTCAGAGGCTCTACATCGAGGGAGGCCAATGGGAGAATGGTTTCTGAACAGCTTTAACATATCTATTGCTCCATTGTTGATAGCATGGCCCTGATGAAAACATTGAAAGGGACCCAGGAAAAAGTTTTGCCAGTTGTCCTCCAACTGCTTCTTTCAGATCTCCCTTCTCTGGAACAAGCTTGTGATGGAGAAACTCGACAACTATCCTGTAATTGAACGGTATTTTTTCGAAATCTCTCCCGATGTCCAGATGTCCTAGACGAGATAAATTATAGGTGGGTAGTGTTGAGCTGAGAAGTTGGCCGCTAATCATTATCATATCATATCACATCATATTTATCCTTCCATCAAGCGATGGGCCTGCAGGAAGTAACATAATTTAGGATAGAATTGTGATCATCGTTCTCAAAGTGGTCAAGAGGTGGGATCTTCTTAGATGCGTCATCTCAATCACTACAGCTGCTAATCATTACAACATGCTTTTATTCCAGGATTCATAATTTCACAATTGGCGGAGCCTTGGAGAGTCGATAATTAATGTTTCAGGGACACTCGTCGCAGAAGCGATGCCGCCGCTTCGTTGCATCAAATTCTACGCGAATGCGCGTTATTCCATATCTTATTTTGGACATCCCGCTGAATATTGGGAGGAATTAGTGCGAGATTTGAATGAGGATGGACGCTACGAAGCAAGATTTTACCTAAGTAACGTATTGCATCACAGAATTCTTGTGAAATTTCGTGATTCTGCTTAGGAAAAATAGTTTAATTGTAAAGATAAATGTGATATTGTTATTCGTTTTCATCAATTTACCCAGTGGAATCGCTTCCATCTAAGCATCTTTCCAACTCAACCATCCAGCGTTGGCTTGTTCTTGGTTGTTGATAATTGTTGTCTGTGCTCTGCAGCTGAGAGCGTCTGATTATTTCCAACAAACCAGTAGATTCCTCTTTTTCGCCCTACATCCACTGATTACATTTATCGACGATTTTGTAATGATTCTGCTTAGGAAAATAGTTTGATTGCCAAGATAAATATGTTATTGATAATCGTTTTCTTCTATTTACCCAGTGGAATCGCTTCCATCTAAGCGTCTTTCAAACTCAAGCAACGCCCGTTCTTGACTATTCGCGTCTGATTATTTCCAAAAATAGTACATTTCCTATTTCGCCCTATAATCACTGATTAGATGCATCTACTACCAAATTGTTCCCATTCTTCTCATATCGCAATGGGCCACGAGGAAAGCGATTTGATGCTCACCACTCTCCCTCCCGATATCATACGAGAGATCATCAAACGGGAGAGACCGAGAAAACTGGAAAACATGCGGCAAGTGAGTACGTTTTCCATAACTGTTTACAGAATTCGGCTACTTTTTGCAATGAGCTTCCGCTAGGTGCAGAGCAGAGACTTGTTCGAGAGAGGTCAAGGGAAATATGTTAGGATCTGAACAGCCTCGCTCTTTTTATCCTGGCAAACGTTCAATCTTGACAGTATCCCCCCAATTTCTTCTTTCAGATCTCTCCTCTCTGGAACGAGCTGGTTATGAAGAAACTCGACAAGTATCCCGTAATTGAAAGGTATTTTTTTCGAAATCTCCAGATTTAGAATAGATTAAAAATTCTAATCAATTCTCCAAGCGATAACGCTCAGATGAGGAATGAGACACATGATAAATTGGTTAATTTATATATTGATTGATTGAACTCTTCCAGGGTGATGGGGTCCTACGACCATCAGGAGCTCCCGAAATTGACGCTGCTGTCGATCGACCAAGAAGCGGAGGATTGCAACTCGGTGATGTATTGTCTGGGGCTACACTCAAGTGTGAGTGAACATCTTTTGTATGCAAAATCTTGTGATGAAGTCTAGACTGCTATTCGCATTCATTTCTACAACCAAATACTAATCGCCGACTGATAATTTAGTGACTCACTCGATTCAATGGAGTTCAAAATACGGGTAATCGTCTCTTCATTACTTCATTACAAACACTCTCTCGCCTCCCTGACCGGTGAAAGCGTGCACGAAATGAAGAGACGATTACCAGTATTTCGAACTCTAATGCAATTCTTTTTGCAGAAATATGACACCAAGATCGAGAGTACCATTCGAGAAAGCAGACGTGTCAACCTACTCCACGTCAGTGTTGA
>LS553623.1:147714-161753 GCA_900490775.1 Pristionchus maxplancki
AGCTCTAGGCATAACTTTTCATGCTCTATCGAATGGTGTATAGCATGTGGGGGTAAAATGACGATGAAAATTTTCGATCTCAAAGATCAAAGATCAACTTTTGGGTCCAAATTTTTGGCTGAAGTGTATCCCACCCATGGGGGTTCTAACCACGAAGTTTGAACCTCCTGAGACCATTTTGAGCTGATGTGCCACTTACTCTCCCGATTTCGACGTTCTTAGGCGGACCGCGTTTTAAAGGTGGTATCGATGTGCAATTAATGAATGGGCGAATGTAATTGAAAGGCGAAAATGTTTGAATGAAGAAAACGTTCTGGTATGCGCTAAATGGCAGTTTTGCGGCGGAACTGAGATAGAGGCATAATTAGCAGGGTGGCAGCTACAAGATTTCTGCTTAGTTATTTATCGCCTAGGGTTTTCTTCTGCAAAGTAAATGCGGGCTACAGAACAGCGAGGTGTAAATAATGATCGACCAACGAAAAATAGAAACCTAGGGCGCTTGAATTGTTGAGTTATCTCGTTTTGCATGCAGTAAAAAACGAGGCTGCATCGCAAACAAGCGGTTAATTATTCTATGGTCAGTACAACGCGGAAACACGTAAGAACTCTGGCTTGCTCGTCTTAGAATGACTTTATCTTGCTGGAGCGCTTTGACCAGGGAGAGATAAGGGGGAATTAAGAGACAGAGCATCAATTCGACTCAGAATACTCGATTGTCATTCGGTTAAAGGCCTGCGCAACTACACTATGAGAGAGTATGGCAAAGGCATAGAGACATCGATTCCGGAGCGAGAGGATGGAAGTGAAGGAGAGAGAGGAGGGGAGAAAGGGAGCTAAAGCCTGGCTGGAAGAATGAGAGAAAGAGAGGGTGTCTAACGGGTTGAGAGATGCGGTGATGTGAGGGATGTGGAGAAAGAAGATAGATGGGATGGGAGGAAACCTTATCCTGCCAGTCCTCTTTGGGTGAAAGGGGAGGAAATTGGGCAAGAATGAGTCAGGGTGACGTCAAGTTAGTGGGAAAAACGCGAATATTATGCGAAACTTTGCTGACTTTCTGCATTTCCAGTGCACTCTCATCGGATACAACGGACTCATCTTGGGTATTAGTGAATGCCATGATGCTACCCTCTTCTGTCTCTTACTCTTCTGTCTATTCGCTCTTCATTCCCCCTGCTCCCTCGTTCCTCTGACGTATGAGTAATGCGAGGCCTCCCCGTCTCCCTTTTCATGACCATCCATCACTTTTCGCATTCGGGGCTCTCTCACTCTCTCTCGAGCTGTATCAGTCTCATAGTCCCGAGGGATTAGAAGAGCACAAGCGATATTTGCATACGACACTGGGGAACAATGTTCGACGTGGAGCGAATGTTGTATTGAACCAGGGAATTTTTTTGACAATTTGACCATTTTGACAATTTGATCGCCTCTTGACGGCAGTTTCCTTGACGCTCGTCGGAATTCTCATTTTTGTCATGCTCGGCATCTGGAAGAATTAGTGGCGAATGGAAAAGAAAAACCAGGCAGCACAAAGGATGCAATCCCCGTTCAGAGGCATCATGGAAACTCGAGAAATCGAGCTCTTTCAGTTCCTTCTATGGACGCTTCAACACTTCAAGATTTAAGATTTCTCCATTTTCTCAATTTTCTTCATTCCGGAATGTTCATTCGCCTCCTGCTGCTTCATCTCTTTCTAATCGCCGGCTGCGCTGCGTACACTGAGTTTATAAACATCACAATCATCGTGAGAAATCCCTTGGTTTTTCGGTTATGTGCTCTGAAAAGAAATCAAAAAGTAGGACGAACTCCTACTTTTTAAGAACCTCGATCTATTCTGGCTTCTATAGCAGATAAAACCGAGCAAACAATTTCTTTCCCCCAATGATTTGCTGCCCTTCTGTTATTTCAGAAGACTCGAATGGGAGATTTTTGGTAATCCTGAAATATAATTTCACATCATGAATTTAGTCAATCAAATTAGGGATTGCTTGGTAAGAAATGACTCTCCTCATTCTGCACGCTATCTAGCCTCTCTGACCTCTGAGAGAGTACGCGAAATGAGAGACGATTTCGAACGAAACCATCCTTAGTTTTGCCACTCTTTGAGGAAGGACGTTCGACGGGAATCAGCAAATTGAGTATCCTCTGGGGCACGGACGTCTGGGAGCGACGACTGAAGAGTGGCAGCACGCAGACGTTGTCAGGTATGCCCCCAGGTTCGACTTCCCGAAAAAGGTGGACAAACATGTTTCATATTTCAGACAATGCGTGCCCTTTCCGTACGGTCCGATTCCCAATTGCGGAAAGTGGGATGACAAGGTTTTTTTTCTCGAAAAAACAATAACAATAATGACAAGAACAAAAATACAAAAACGGAATGATATTGCAGAACGGTGTTGCCTATGAAAGCGGAATTCCTGTTATCGATGGAGGCAAAACACTGTTTCTCAACTACAGCAAAGTAAATCATGAGCTTAATATTAATTCTATTATAAATATCAATTGAAAATGAAATTAAATAATATTTGACTGTTCGATTTTCCTCTCTTCCCTTCTTCTCTTCCTCCTCCCTTCATTCCCTTCCCTTTCCCTCACCCCGAGTGGTTCCCTCCTCCCTTCTCTCCGCCCGGACCCCACTATACCAAGATGTATCCCCCGCCGAACAACTACGGTGCGCCGTACCAGCAACCGTACTCGCCCCAGTACCAGCAGTACCCGCCCCAGTACCAGCCCCAGTACCAGCAGTACCAGCCCCAGTACCAGCCGCACCAACCGATGTCATGTGCTCTCGTAAGTACTACCGTAATCTACCGTATCCACCACTTACAGTAACCTACCGTACCCTTCCATTTTAGAAGGCGGTACTCGTTATGTCGATAATCCACCTCGTCGCGTGGTGTCTGTTTCTCTTCGGCTATGTGGTCTTTCTCTTCCTCGTTGCCATTCAAGTAGAGGCCCATGGATATGTCAGTAATTTTTGCACCGTAACCCTCCTACCGTACCCTGCACTTACAGTACCTCGAGTACCGTATTTGCAGTTCTATGCCTCCGTCATCATTCCCATTGCCATTGTGATCTTCTGCTCGTTGGGCGTTGCTGGAGCAGCGCGCAGGAGCACTGGCCTTCTGATGACCTTCCTCGTCTACCTGGTACGGAAATCCTCTGGTACCTGGTTCCTGGTACTGTGACATCATGGCACCTGGTACCGTAACCCTGGCACCTGGTACCGTAACCCTGGCACCTGGTACCGTAACACGCGAACCTGGTACCGTAACCCAGGCACGTGGAACCGTAATCCTTGTATTGAACCCAGTGTATCTATTGCAGATAATTTCTCTCTTTCTCCACTCCATCCTAATCATTGTCGGTGCTTGCAATAGTAAGTTACAATTATGGTTCTCGGCCTCTTCGTTTCCCACACTCTCTCACTTGTCAGAGTAGCGAGAAAGTGCGCGAAAGGAAGAGACGCCGACACGCATCTCGAAATCTAGTGAAGCATCGTTTATCCAACCAATTTATTGCAGCTCAGGACTTTATCTATCAAAGAGTGTTATACAAGCTAACTAAAGGCTGGAATCGTGGTAAACGAAAAATTGAAATATTGTTATAAATAAGTTTCTCAGATCGCTACTCAGACTACTCTCACGGTTACTCAGCCACCTCTTATCGCGACATAGACATGAGAATGTCTTCAGCGAAAGAGCAGGCCACGCTTGAGCTTGCGGGTATTTTCATTGCTATCGTCTGCTCCCTCGTCTACAATGGTCATTATTTTTTGTTTTGTTTTTAATAATTGTTTTTCATCGTTTATTATTGCTTTCCATTCAGTCATCCTCCTCGTTTACACTGTCAAGGCGCGCAATGAGGTTCAGGCTGATAATTAAATAATTAACTAGCGTTTGATAATTAACAAATTAAGATAACGAAAAACGAACGGTCGTCCGCTGGTCAGTATCCCCCCATGCAGCAACCTCAGCCGATCTGCGAAGTGCCTGCCACTCCTGTAAGTAACATAAGGATAAATGAAAGTAATCATTTATTTTGTTAAGGTTGTCGGAGCGCCCGTTGTCCTGCCTGCAGCACAGGTTCCCTTGGTGCAGAAACCTCTGCCGGACACTGGAAACCCCGCCATTCCGGTGAGTTCCGGCGCCACCCCGCCTTTCTTTTGAAGGAAAAGGTGCAAGACCGCCTGTTCGTACGTAAAAATTGCAAAATTTCACAATTAACTAGTTATTAATTTAATTAAGATCCCAGCTGATCATCCCGCTGGTCAAAATCCGCCTAAGCAGCAAACGCCATCGGATAAGGGAGACGTTGTCAAAGTGGAGCCGGAGAACAACGAAAAAGATGTCAAAAAGGAGCCGGACAGCAACGAAAAAGTTACCAAAAAGGAGCCTGACAACAAGGAAAACAGCGACAAAACACAGTCGGACAGCTTGGAAAAGGTCGCCAAAAAGGAAATCAGCGGACCTAAACCCTAAATTACCCAACAATTTCATAACCATTTCATTATCGTGCACAGGATACGCGATAAACAAGTCTCTGTATTTATTTGTATGTGTTTTTATTGTTTTTTTTAGTTTGACTTGATGCTTCTCAGTGTTGCCAGAAAGGAGATCAGCGCTAAGAGGGTAGATTGATGGTATAGAGGGAGGCGTGGCGCAGTCGGTAGCGTGCCTGACTATGTAACGCAAGGTCCTGGCTTCGATTACCGCGCTCGGCGAGTATTGCCACAAGATCACTTCCACAGGCGAACCCAGCCTGGTCCAATAGGTACTGGTATAATGCCAGGAGTAAAGGTGGTATTTATGATTGCTTAACGTAACTAGCAACCTACGGTTGCTACGTTGTTCGCCGGGTGGCGTGCAACGGATAAATTGCACTCGCTTGCGTTGTGTATTGGCATCTTCCCTTGTAAAAGGCCCGTGAGGCCTCGAGCGATCCGAAAAAGTTGCGATTCCGCCACTTCGTGGCTACATCGCAACTTCTTCGGATCGCTCTCAGCCTCACGAGCCTTTCACAAGCGCATCGCAGGCTTCGCGTGTTTTGGTGCGCTTTCCACATCTGATTTCGACTTCCCTTTGCTTTTTACTCCCTTGAAATAGGTTCGTGAGTCCTCGAGCAATCCATTCACAAGCGTATTTTAGGTTAGGTTGTCAAACGCTGCGGATGCGCATTGGCATCTTCCCTTGTAAAAGGCTCGTAAGGCCGAGAGCGATCCGAAAAAGTTGCGATGTAGCCACGAAGTGGCGGAATCGCAACTTTTTCGGATCGCTCTCGGCCTTACGAGCCTTTCACAAGCGCATCGCAGGCTTCGCATGTACAATCATAACTTCCCTTTGCTTTTTACTCCCTTGAAATAGGTTCGTGAGTCCTCGAGCAATCCTTTCACAAGCGCTTTGAAGGTTAGGCTGTCAAACGCTGCGGATGCGCATTGGCATCTTCCCTTGTAAAAGGCTCGTGAAGCCTCGAGCGATCCGAAAAAGTTGCGATTGCTCCACTTCGTGGCTACATCGCAACTTCTTCGGATCGCTCTCAGCCTCACGAGCCTTTTACAAGCGCATCGCAGGCTTCGCGTGTTTTAGTGCGCTTTCCACATGTGATTTCGACTTCCCTTTGCTTTTTACTCCCTTGAAATAGGTTCGTGAGTCCTCGAGCAATCCTTTCACAAGCGCTTTGAAGGTTAGGCTGTCAAACGCTGCGGATGCGCATTGGCATCTTCCCTTGTAAAAGGCTCGTGAGGCTGAGAGCGATCCGAAAAAGTTGCGATCACGTGAAGTTGTTTGGTAACTCGCGCGTAAATTTTGGTTGAGTTAGCGCTAAAAACGGCGCGAAAAACTGATTATTGCATAGTGATTACGTCATATTACCTAAGGATGATGAAATTCACGTAAAATTAAAAAGTCCTACTCGCGACGAGTCGATTGGTGTATTGCACGTGTGATTTGGTTGAGTTATCGCTGAAAACGTCGCGAAAAACGGATTATTGCATAGTGATGACGCAAGATGACGTAATGATGACGAAATATTTTTTTGGCTAATTTGAAAGGGCTCGTCGAGAGGGTTCGAATGATACCGGTCCTTTGTCTGTGCGATCATTTTTAGGCGAGTTATTGGCAAAAAACGAAAAGCGTGACGGACGTTACATACAGACAGACAGACATCCCGACATGTTACTTCTCTTGCAATAATTAATTGAACCCCTTCTCCCCGTTCGGAAGCATCATCGAAACCCAAAAGATGGAGATTGCCTCTCTATGGAAGCTTCAACAACGAACGTTTAGACCATATAACAGCTGCCGAACGCTACATAATCTCCCTTTTCTCTATTTCTCTTATTGTTTCAATTCCATTCCGAGATGTTTTCCACACGGCTTCTCCTTCTGTTTCTATTATTCGACAGTGTCGCAGCTGTTTCCTTTAGAACTATGGAAGCCAAGGTGCGAGAAATTATCGATTTATTCGGTTCTGTGCCTATCATCTCACATTGAAAAATTTTCTTGCAAAAATGAAGAGAGTCATTGCTTGCAAATACATTCTTAGTAAGATTCGCTTCAGTAAACCTTCTTGGCAGCACATAGCTGCCTGGTCGTATAATTTCTATCGCCCAGCCTTTTTTTCTATTAGCTCTACTCCATTGAGGAGGGTGATGCGGGCCGCCAGAGCGAGTTCAGCGTCGACCTTCACGGCAGAGACACGTGGGAGCGAAAGCTGAAGAATGGCAGCACGCAGACGTTCAAGTCGCTCAATTTCCTTCATTTTAGTTCGAAATGTGTCATTTCAAGCAAATTTTTGCGTAAACGGCTGGAAAAATATGATTGCAGGGTCTGCGGAGAGGCACAGATGCCGAATTGCGGAAAGTGGGTGGACAAGGTTGTTTTCTTACTCATCTATTTGTTTTAAATGGAGCCCAAAAACAACAACAACAACAATGTTTCAGAACGGCATCACCTATGCAAGCGGCGTGAGTATCATTGCTGGAGGCAAGAGAATGCGCATCGACCATGGAAAGGTACTGGATTTTTTTGTTTTCTTTAGTTTGAAACCCTTCAAAGTGAATATTACTTTCTCTAATTATATCCCAAGCATCACAAGGCTTCTCATTCGGAGTTGGAAGGGTGCTCGGAACAATAAAAAAAATTAAATTCATACAGGTAACCGTCGCGGATTCCGGCGAATATTTCGTCGTAAGTGTAGAGACCGCAGGCTCCGCCCCTTTTGGAGGGATAGGGAATCGAGGAAAAGTGGGATTGAGGATTGGCAAAGCGAGTTCTCAACCGTTTTGGTCGATCTAGGGCACGTTGGATAGGCCTCGGGGGGAAGAGACACGAGGGAAGAGGGGGGAGAGGGAGCGTGCGTCGTTTTCAGGCACGATTCTCAGCACATTTTACCCCCACTTTAATTTCTCTGACGCTTGTTTGGGCTCAAAATATATATTTGGAATCCATTGATCAGCGCGCTTCCAGCCATGTATAAAGTTAGGCGCGCAATTGAAGGAGCGAAAAAATCAATTTTTAAATATTATTTTCAATTTTCAGGAAAAATGTATTAGACAGGCGTGTTCAGCATCAAATTCTACCCCGGGAAACATTTTTGCTTAATTTTAGCGATCTCGTGGAAAGAGTTATTCAACAAAAACCATTTTCGACGTGACGTCATCTGGAGCCAACGAAGGCTCTCTCTCTTCCTCTCAACAGGAAGGAGTCATCGACCGTGGCGAGAGACACGGGTAGATCAAAGTTTCTCTCGAGATCACACGAGAAATGCTCACTATTTTGCTTATTGCGGCTTATGAGGACGCTTTTGTTTGAATTTTAAATTACATTTAGATTCGTCTCGTCATTGCGGATCGATCTATGGTACTCTTACCAATTGCCCTTGGGTCTCCGAGATTTTCAAAAATCTAATTTATTTATTTTTAATAATTTTAGAAAATGAAGTTGCTAGGAATGATCGCCATCGCAAATAACCCCGATTACCAATTTTTCATAAATTTAGCTAAATAGTGAAGCGAATTACATTCGAAAAGGCGTTTTCGACGTGACGCCGTCTGGAGCCGACGGAGGCTCAATATGAAAAATGATGTTGATTATCGTCATCAGCATCCTCGAGAACCCCTGTTCTCAAATTTTGAGAGAATCGGCATTTTTCGACTGTGCCAGACCTTGCTCGATTCTTAGGAGAACGGCTTCATATACGATATATGACGCCGTATTTGTAAGACTCGAGCAGAGGCCGGCACAGCTCAAAAAGGTAATTTCTCTCAAACTGCGTGATTTGAGGTTCTCGATGGTGCTAATGACCGTAGGCATATTCATTTTTCACAGTGAGTCTCCGTTTGCTCCAGACGGCGTCACGTCGAAATACGATTTTCTCAAATTTTGCCTCACTCGAGTGCGCTAAAATTAAATGGAAATGGCTCCAGGGTTAAAATTTTATGGCGATTCTTACTGTCTAATTCATTTTTCAAAAATTATAAAAATAAATTAATTAGAAAATTGAATTTCCGGGAGAGGCGTTTGCAAGCTTAGCGACCTAGATAGATCGATCCGCCTTGATGAGAGGATTCCGAATCTATATATGATCGGAGAAAAATAACCTCGGCCTTTTAAATGAGCAAGGAAAAACTGATGCGAAACGCGTGAAAACTGCAACTCTCGCCTTTGATCTACCCTCTTCCCTTGGTGTGGTGTGCGTCCTTTCTCTCGTCTATCCCCGTTTAGCTCAGTTTTCCCTCACTTTTTCCTTGCTCATTTAAAAGGCCTAGGTTATTTTTCTACGATCATATATAGATTCGGAATTCTCTCATAAAGGCGGATCGATCTATCTAGGTCGCTAAGCTTGCAAACCTCGGAAATTCAATCTCTCGAAAATTCAATTTTCTGATTAATTTATTCTTGTAATTATTGAAAAATGAATTAGACAGGAAGAATCGCCATAAAATTTTGACCCTGGAGCCATTTCCACTTAATTTTAGCGCACTCGACTGAGGCGAAATTTGAGAAAATCGTAATTTAACGTGACGCCGTCTGGAGCCAACGGAGACTCACTGTGAAAAATGAATGTGCCTAGGTTCATTAGCACCCTCGAGAACCTCAAATCACGCAGTTTGTGAGAAATTACCTTTTTGAGCTGTGCCGGCCTCTCTTCGATCTGCTCGACTCTTAGGAAAACGGCGTCATATCGCACAGTCCCCAGTTCGATTAGGTTTGCTTAAAATAAGGCAATGCACGTTGTGTTCTATCCGCTCACCGCACTTTTTACTTTAGCGCTTAATACAATTCCGATTTTGTTCAAATTTATGCAAATTGGTTATTATCAACTATCATCAACATTCTTATCGAAAATGAAGGTCAGTCTCTCTTTACACTTTTTTGATTCCATAATCCGTTTGGGAGTTAAACTGCAAAAACTGAAAATACGCCCTATTTTGAAATTAGCATAACTAATTAAAGATCAATTATTGAGCAACAACAAGTTGATGATCTTGATAGGCACCCCAAAGACTATCGAAAGAAAGACCAAAGTGTATCGAAAACCACTCTTACCTCAAACCTGCATTTTTCACTGTGCCAGACATTGTTCGATTCTTACACAAACGGGCTCATAATGTTCACCCATTAAAAGATATGCTCAGGAATCCACGACGATGGCCTTTGTTTTGTTGTTGTTGTTTTTCTCGTGTTTTTGTTGCTTCAATGAGAAGCCATTGTCAAAGGCGTGACCGTCAGACAAGCCGAAGGACGGACAGACGAACACTCTGATAATCATGTAAACAGCAACAAAGACAAATCCATACAGACACTTGTTCATCGCGCATCATGTTCGACTGTTAGAGAAAAATGCTGTTAGAGAGAGCGAGCGTACTATGCCAGGGTACGATAATGGGTTATGATAGTGTTGGACAATCTAGGATTTAGGTCCACTATTGTCCTTTTTGTCGGCGTTTTCCTTGTTCTCCGGCTCCCTTTTAACATCTTTTTCGTTCTTATCCGACTGCGTTTGCTGCTCTGGAGGATTTTGTCCAGCGGGCGGCTCGGTGGTGATCTTAAATAAAGTATGAATCACTCAGAATTTCATTTTTCAATTCCTAAAGTTTAATATAGGCGGTTCCTCTTGTTTTTCTACTTTTCCGTAATCAAAATAATACTCAAAAGAGTTAGAAATGACCTACCGCAATGGCGGGGTTTTCAGTGTCCGGTGGCGGTTTCTGCGCGATTTTTTCGTTGTTGTCAGGCTCCTTTTTGACAATCTCTCCGTTCTTCTCAGGCTCTTTGTTAGCGATAATAACGCTGTCGTCAGGCTCCACAATGACAACATCCGAGTCCAGCACTACAGGCTGCACAGCGGGCGCACCGACAATCTTAACAAATAAAAATATCAATTTTTAATTTTTGAAAAAAATAATTTAAATTGCCGTAATTCTCATAGATTACCAACCGGCTTGGCGGGCTTTCCGGGATTGGGAGGTTGAATCACAGGGGAATTGGGTCCAGCGGGCAATTCCGACAATTCGCCAACGATCTTAATTTAGTAATTAACTTATTTATTTCATTAGCCAAGTTTCAGAATCGAAACCTCATTGCGCGCCTTGATAGTGTAGCCGAGGACGAGGGCTGGAATGGTGTTTATTATTAAAATAATAACAATAACAACAATAACAACGGCAATAACAATATTTTTTTTAAAGCGATCACCATTGTAGGCGAAGGCCAAAATCAGGCAGATGATAATCCAAACGAGACCATTGCTCTCGTGCACTTTTAGGCTAAATCGAAATGCTTCGGAAAACTTTCTGTTCTCCTCTTCGATCTCCCCAACTGCAATGGAAATAGACTTTAAAAAGCCCCATTTTCGAAAGTCGTGTCTCTCTTCGCTTTGCGCGCTCTCTCGCTACTCTGACCGGCGAGAGAGCGCGCGAAATGAAGAGACCTCAACTCACTCCTAACGCCGGCGTAGACGATCATGCCGGTGATGAAAGTAAGGGAGAATATCTGCAATTGATCGATTGGGTTACAGTGCCGGATGCCATGGTTACGGAAACAGGTGCCAGGGTGATGGTACCCGGTACCGGGATACGGTACCAGAAGCCAAAGATACCTTACCAGGTGCCAACGGTACGTTACCGGGTACCAGTGTTACGGTACCAGGTGCCTTGGTTACGGTACCAGGTACCTGGTATTAGCGCAACCGTACCAGGTAGATGACGAAGGTCAGAAGGAGGCTGATACTCCTGCGCGCTGCTCCGGCAACGCCCAGTGAGCACAGGACCACAGCGGAAATGGGAACGATGCCGGCGACATACGCCTGCAACATACGGTATTAGTGGTGCTGTAGGTGCAGGGTACGGTACTCGAAGTACTGTAGGCTCACAGCATTCTAACCCTACAGAAAAGGGGGTATCACTTTACATATCGAACTGCAAACTCGAAACTTGACAGGTTGCTGAAACATATCGCCATCCTCATTCTGAACAAGGGGGTTAATTTTTGAATTTTCCCGCGCTGCCGTATTCGCGATATGTTTCAAAGATATCTCAAATTGCGAAAGTGATTTGCAGTTCGAATACGGTAACGCGGGAAAATTCAAAAATTAATCCCCTTGTTCACCCTTATCTGGAAAGAACAAAGGGGGTCAGAACGCTGTGGGCTGGGTTACTGTAGGAAAAATAACTGACAAATACAGTGAAGTCTGTATGTTTGCTGGCGATATAGAGAAAGACCAGATAGCCGAGCAGCACCAGACTCCACGCAACAAGGAGAATGATCGACAGAACGAGCACCGTCTTCTGAAATTTAGGCGTACGGTAGGTTACTGTAAGAGGTGGATACGGTAGATTACGGTAGGTCTTACGAGAGCACATGACATCGGCTGGTACGACTGGTAGGGGGGCTGGTACGGCGAGTACGGAGGTGGGTACTGGAGGTACTGGGGCGGGTACTGGGGCGGGTACGGTTGTTGGTGCGGCGCACCGTAGTTGTTCGGCGGGGGATACATCTTGGTATAGTGGGATCCGGGCGGAGAGAAGGGGGAGGGAACCACTCGGGGTGAGGGAAAGGGAAGGGAATGAGGTGAGGAGAGGGGTGACGACTGGAGGAGGGAGATAATGGAACAGTCAAATGTAATAAGATTACATTTACTATTTCTGTAGATTCAATTCAAATTGGAATTTGCTTCGAAAAATTCTCAAATGTGCTTCATTGTTTCACTCTTCATCACGTGAATGGATCCATTTTGCGCGTTTCGATGTAGAACAGATAAGGCTTTCTGGAATGAATCGGTTACCGTTGATCAGTGGCTCCCAGTAAGACACCTGGGTTTAGAATGACCCCTTGGCTTGGCGTCGATTTAGCATCGCATTTTCAAATACTCTTGAAGCGTCGTTATTTTGCTACAATAAATATATCATTTTTGAGTCACTTTTTATCACGGTCCTCATCAGATATGTCTTGCGCCATCGAAATGGAAGATCTACTCAATCTCGCTAAACTACCACCCGATATCATCCGAAGAATCATTCGAATGGAGGGACAATCGGAGATGAGCTTGCAATTGGTATGCATTTTTTCCATTTATAACTACATCCTTGATCTTACTCCTCGATACAACAGAAAAAAGCAAACCGATAACGAGAAATATTCATCACAGATCTCCCACTCCTGGAACACCCTGGCTAGGCAGTACTTCACCGACCACAAAGTTGTCTTAGAACGCCTGCATCTCAGTTCGGACATTCACGATGGCAAGGAGCATTGCGTCAAGGTCAGGCATAGGCATGATATTATCATCCAATTGGCACCTGGTACCGAAACCATGGTGCCTGGTACCATTGCATCAAGGTTAAATTGTATGTAGAAAAAAGAGGTTCACGTCCCGAATTATTTATGGGAATGTTCAATTTTACAAGGGCCTGTTTAGTAAGGTGAGCGTGATTCACGGACAGATGGACAAACAAACGGAGGCATTAACATTATAATGAACCATCCAGGAGAGCGAACATGAATCGAGAAATACGCTGAGCATGCATGCTATCGTGCCTGATCACTACGCGAGAAGAGTAGGAGTTGGCAAGTGGCTGAGTGTGTACGACAGACATAGTGGGGTAAGTTTAAACTTCAATGTTAGAATGGGTTGAGTCAAAAAGGTCTGGCTTGAAAAATCATTTGTTTTCACTTTCCAGGGCGCGTTCGAAGTCAAATGCGTCCCGCAGCAAGTATCTAAATGGACCATGTCCGATGCTCGAGGTTTTAATTGGACAATTATCATCTTCTTCTCCATTGCAATTATAGCGTTCCTGAGCAAGGGTACGTGCTAAGGCGTGGATTTAACACTATAATTAGAGTTGTTCTATTCCGTTTTTATGTTATTTTTTCAGGACTAATAGGGATCTCGATAGCCTTCATTGTCATAGTTGTGATGTGCATCGTTAACGACATCTCAATTGTGTGGAAAACGAGGAATAGACGCGCACGTTTTGTCAGGTAACTTAAATTTTAAAAAAAATAAAAAAAATAAAAATAGTAATCTCAATTAATTTCACTTTGCAGGTTCTTCTCCCTCTTCTCTCGCATTGAAACGCTTGTGCTGGAAGATTTTCAAAGTCATGAAGACGTGCTTGAAGCGGCAATAAATACGTTGAACGGTGTTAAAATTGAGAAATTAGAGCTCAAAGAGTGGTCTGTGGATGAAAAACTGGTGTAAGTCAACTACAAATACGGTCAAAATTGTAACCTCCAGCCGTTATTTTTTTGCAGAAAACACGTCATCAAACTCTGCCGTAACAACAAAATTGGCCATGTGCTCATAGTATCCTACTCAATTTCCGACATCGATATTCGTAAGTTGACACAAAGAAATGTTCAGGAATAACTAAATTGCAGGCAATTTCTTCGCAGTAATGTCCAGATTGGGAGTCACAGTCGATATTTATGATGTTGGCGGAATTTTTCAATATGGATACATTCTGCAATATCCTATTCACTTCTGGAATGCGCTAACACATGATCTGCGTGCAATGGTAAGGATTTATTACGAATTTGAAG